>OFHU01002500.1:0-405030 GCA_900245905.1 Lacerta viridis
CTTGCTAACGCCTCTGGTTCAGATAACTTGAAACATTTCGCCATAATCTCTTGGACGTAGTGAGTTATCGCAAACCAGGGAGCAACCTTTTAACAGTGCCTCGGTCTTACCTGGATCGAGCTTCAGTTTATTGGCTCTCATCCAGCCCATTAGCAAGGCAATACAATGGTCCAATAATGCATTGGTAGATGACAATAGCAGCAGCACTGATAGGGTGCTTCGCTTCTTTTCCTCCAACAGCCCTGTCACATATTCTCTTTCCAATACAATTCTCACTCTGCAGTCACTAATGTAGTCATAGCAGCATAGGATAGAGGTCTCAGTAGGCTCGGGTTTAGCCCAAGGCTTGCGGAAGTGCAAAAACCTTTAGAAAAACCCTAGAAGGGGGATTTAGAGTGGGTTGGGGCAGCTGGAAAAGGGATACATAAATATAAAGCTTCCATCCCGTTCATTCACTCTTGCTGTGGATATTTTATTGTCTTAGAAGGAAGAACTTTGAAGTCCCTCTCTCTCTCTCTCTCACACACACACACACAACCCAACAACATTTGAGTGTCTCTGTTTGTGATGTTCAGTCCATGAGAGCCGCTGGGCAAAACAGCTCTAGCAACACCCAAGAGGGAAATAAGCAGCAGGTTGAGGGAACCAAATGGTTTGCGGAACTATTAAAAACATTTATGGGGGAAACCTAAGTTGGGAGGACACCCTCCCCACACACACATAAAAGAAGCCCACTGAGAACCAAGAACATTCCTTGACTACAGAAAGTCAGCTGATAGTTGGGAGCGAAGGGAAGTGAAAGCTGTTGGAAGTGGAATGGAAGGTTGTCTCCTGAGCGGTCGCAATCCACAAAGCAGCACTTAGTAGTAGGTCATTATCTGCAAATCCTGAGGCTGAGCGAGTATCAGTTTACCTAAGGCCACCTATAGAGTGAAGAGCTGGGCCAGGAGCACACACAGCCACAATGCAGCAACATCTGTTAAATGGATTATTGAATACTGCTTTGGCCAATTTAAGTTGTGTGTGTGTGTTTTTAAAAGTCATATATTTTCCCCCCATTATGGCTTATTTGTATGGGACGGTATTGTTATGGGATGTGTGATCTTTGTCGCATGTTTTGTCATTTTTATGGCTTGCAAACTGCATCACGTGCAGCAGTGTTGAAAGGCAGCGAACAAATTGAAAATGAAACGAAAATGAACTTCTCTGTCTCCTTCCTTGAATGGGTCAGAGAAGGCTCCCTGATTAAGTGGTGCCATTAGGACGTGTTGCGTTCAGGAAAAATGGCCTTGGAGAGAAGAAACGTACCTTGAAAGCTTCATATTCTGAAAACATTGTTTTTCTGAGTAATGCCTTTCAATTTAGGGCCTACAGCTTTAAAAGACTTCAAGGTGTTGTGGGTCATAATCTGATGTGTATTTAAAAGGTTCTTCAGAGGATTAAAGGATGTGTAGGGCTTATAATGTGCTGCTACCTTAGCAAGAATTTCAGCTGAGAGGAAGAAGAAAAAGGGATCAGTGGACCCGGTACAGAAATGTCATATTGCATTTAGAATACCTGGCTGGCTGCTATGCACCAAAGAGGCATCTATTTTTCACGGTTGCCTGTACATTCTCTCTCTCTTCCTTTTTAAGGGAATAGTTTGAATAATCCATATACAAAATCTGACAGCCGCACTATCTTTAAAAGTTCACAGCTGCCAAGAAAAATATATTTGCATGACTAAAGAACGGGAAATGCATTAAATGTTTTCAGTTTACTTGAACTTTGGCATTTCATAGAATCATAGAATCATAGATTTGGAAGAGACTACAAGGGCCTTCCAGTCCAACCCCCTGCCAAGCAAGAAACACCATCAAAGCATTCCTGACAGATGGCTGTCAAGCCTCCGCTTAAAGACCTCCAAAGAAGGAGACTCCACCACACTCCTTGGCAGCAAATTCCACTGTCGAACAGCTCTTACTGTCAGGAAGTTCTTCCTAATGTTTAGGTGGAATCTTCTTTCTTGTAGTTTGAATCCATTGCCCTGTGTCCGCTTCTCTGGAGCAGCAGAAAACAACCTTTCCCAGTGTCCATTGGGGAAGGTCCAGGGCCGTCTTAAGATCGGCCGCCCTGGCGCGGCTATCCCTCCTGCGCCCCCACCATGCCGTCTCTCCGCTGCCTCCCTCCTGCGCTTTCCGCCCCTTGGGAGGGGGGGTGGATGAGCGGGGGATGAGGGGCGTGGCGCTGGAGCGGCGCGGGGCTCTTCGTTCCCCCTCCAGCGCTTCCGGGACGGGAGGCGAGGGTGGCCGGCTCGCGCTCCCGCGCTCCGCGGGGCAGCCGGATGGCGCAGCGCAGCCGGGCAGCTCGCGCTGCGCCGGGCAGCTGGAGGGCGTGGCGTGGCTGGCCAGCTCCCTTGCTCCGCTGGGCAGTCGGAGGGCGCTGCCGGCAGGCGCTGCCAGCGGGGCTGGAGGGCGGAGGCACCCTCCAGGCCATTGCGCCCTGGTGCGCCGCGCCACCAGCCCCAATGGATGAGACGGCTCTGGGAAGGTCTACAGGACAAAAGCTATTAACTGTTCAACCTTATTCATCACCGTGAGCTGGAGTTATACAGTTTACATCAGGCTTCCTCAACCTCGGCCCTCCAGATGTTTTGAGACTACAATTCCCATCATCCCTGACTACTGGTCCTGCTAGCTAGGATCATGGGAATTGTAGGCCAAAAACATCTGGAGGGCTGAGGTTGAGGAAGCCTGGTTTACATGTATGAGCCTGGATTTATTATTAATTATATTAAATGCATTTATACCTCACCTTTCTCCCAAGTTGGCACCTGCAGGAACAGGACCTAGAAACAGGGTCTCGGGTGGGAGAATATTGGAGCCTCAGTGTTGGGCCTCCAAGCTGCTCACCAGGAATATAAATATCTTGGCATGTGGGGAAGATCTTGCCTGCTGGCTGGGACAGCCTTTCCCTGCAAGTAACTCATGCAACGCTCCCTCTTTATTTGTATTCTGTATATTTGCAAGACACATTGCTGATGTCACTACAGACTCATAGGGTCAAGGGGTAAGGCAAATTTTGAATTGGTCAGTAAACGTATCTCTGCCTCATGCTTTGGTTTCAGGTGAATGAGGTTTATGAGGAAACCCCAAACAGCGAACTTGGCTGCCGGGATCCATACCCTGCTAACCAAACCACACTTGTCAAGAAAAGAGGAAGAGGAAAAAGAAGACTGAGCCAGTTCCGTGAGAGACTCCTCTCCTCCAGAGGCATTTCTTCCTTCGCTGTTGCTATTTTATTAGGAGACACTGCTGCAGAAACTACTGGTAAGGCATGTGGCTTCTGCTGCTGGGTTGTTTTTGGGTGACGTACTTTGTATTCATTTTCACCTTTTAAACTGCTTTAAATGGCTGCACTGAGATATAGCTTTGTTTACATTAGGGCATGCGACATGCCGCAATTGCAGAAAAGTAAAAATAAAGCAACAATAAACGTTTCTGAATATATTCACAAGGTGGTGTTTGAAGCGTATATGCCAAAATTATTACAGATACGAAATTATGTGTAGTAACATGGCATTGCTTAGACGGGCGACCATAAGCAAAAGGTACTTTGTATCAATTACCGTATTTTTTGCTCCATAAGACGCACTTTTTACCTCCTAAAAAGTAAGGGGAAATGTCTGTGCGTCTTATGGAGCGAATGCATGGTCCCTGGAGCCCAGGGGGGAAAGGCAGATCCTGCTTTTTCTGTTTTAGAAAGAGCTAAAGGCTAACAAGAGGGAAAGAGAGTGTTGAAAGGAACCCGCTCAACAGCTGATTGCAGGAGATCGGGGAGGGAGATAAGGGAGCTAGCTCCCTTCCTGCCCCGCCCAGGCCCCTTGCACAGTAGGATCCTGGGAAATTGAGGATCCTGGGAAATTGAGTTTTTCAGCCATTTGGGGCTGTTACTTTTCCTCTTGCTTTCTATTACTTGCTGGTGCTTACTGGTTTGTACTGGTTTGCTTTCCTTTTGCTTTCTATTACTTGCTGGTGTGTACTGGTTTGTACTGGTGCTTACTGGTCTGTACTGGTTTGTACTGGTGCTTACTGGTTTGTACTGGTTCGCTTTCCTCTTGCTTCCTATTACTTGCTGGTGCGTACTGGTTTGTACTGGTGCTTACTGGTCTGTACTGGTTTGTACTGGTGCTTACTGGTTTGCTTTCCTCTTGCTTCCTATTACCTGCTGGTGCTTACTGGTCTGTACTGGTGCGTACTGGTTTGTACTGGTGCTTACTGGTTTGTACTGGTTCGCTTTCCTCTTGCTTCCTATTACTTGCTGGTGCGTACTGGTTTGTACTGGTGCTTACTGGTCTGTACTGGTTTGTACTGGTGCTTACTGGTTTGTACTGGTTCGCTTTCCTCTTGCTTCCTATTACCTGCTGGTGCTTACTGGTCTGTACTGGTTTGTACTGGTGCTTACTGGTTTGTAAGCAATGCTTTTCCCCCTTTACAAAAGCTGCACAAATCTGAACTGATCCTCAAAAAGCAGGGCTTTTCCCTTTGCAAAAAAAAGCTGCAAAACTTTGAGCTGATTCTCAAAAAAAACAAAAACCAACCATGGGTTTTAGAGGAGGAAAACCAGAAAAAAAAATTTCCCTGGTTTCCTCCTCTGAAAACGAGGTGCGCCCTATGGTCCGGAGTGTCCTATGGAGCGAAAAATACGGTCGAATTAGAATTTGCAGGAATTTATAGGATGGGGAAGGGGGGGAATTAAATATGTACTGCATGCAAGCCAAACTGCTGTAAACTATGGGTAGTATTCTACCATATACCTCATTTCTGTAATCAAAAAAGACTGCATAAAAATTGCCATGTTTCTTTTTGGCTCTTGCTACTTTCTGTGTCAGTTTTTCCAAAATGCTTTTGGCCAAATTGCATTATACCGTTGGTCCACCATTAATAATTGTACTGATTCCCATGTCCTGGCAGCGGTTTTTCTTGCAGCATTAGCTGCTGCTGTTTTTAGGGTGGCACTTCTCTTGTTTCTAAGCGGGGCTTCTGGGGGCAAAATTCACCATCCACAGTTGTCCCTGACAAAAAGATGCTGTGTTTGGAGAAGCACTGGCCGCTGCGTTTCTGCCTGTCATTGCATCTCTTCGCATCGAAATCTAGTAACCACTTTGTGATTAGTTTTGGGGGTGGGAAATTAAAAGTAGCGCAGGAAGAGAGGAATACAGGAGAAATTCAGCTTGAGTTCACAGTTGAATGTGAACTTGCCAAATTCATACTTTTCAAAACAAGATGAGAACCAAAAACAACAGCCACCCTTTGAAATTTGCAGTTATCCTGATTTTGTAACGCAGTTCTCCAGCCAAGTAGCGTGTACAAAAATGCATAGTGGCGTGGGTGGCGCTGTGGTCTAAATCACTGAGCCTCTTGGGCTTGCCGATCAGAAGATTGATGGTTCGAATCCCCGCGACGGGATGAGCTTCCATTGCTCTGTCCCAGCTCCTGCTAGCAGTTCGAAAGCACACCAGTACAAGTAGATAAATAGGTACCACTGTGGCAGGAAGGTAAACGGCGTTTCTGTGTGCTCTGGTTTCCATCATGGTGTTCCGTTGCGCCAGAAGCGGTTTAGTCATGCTGGCCGCATGAACCGGAAAGCCCTCTGTGGGCAAATGCCGGCTCTGTTGGCCTGAAAGCGAGATGAGCGCCGCAACCCCATAGTTGCCTTTGACAGGACTTAACCGCCCAGGGGTCCTTTACCTTTACACAAATGCATATATCAGGGTAGTGTGCATCTAAGTGGATACAAAAATGCATTGTATTGGGGGGAATGGCTTTGCAACAACGTGCATGTTAGGCAAAAGGTGCTAATGAATTTTCTAATGAATATGCTAATGAATTTTCATGGTGGCTTTTAAAAAAATTGCATATTACTGTGGAAATGTGGGGAGCTGAATGTAAGATTGGGAAAACGAGAAACGGAGAGAAACTGAAATGGATAGATTCTTTGTCCCAAATGCATACACACCCACACCCACACACCTAGTGAGAACATGTGACTGGAAGTTTGGTTCTTATTGGCAAAGCACTCGGTTACCTAAGCTCCTCAGGTGCAAGAATCGCATGCATTGCTCCTGCACTCGGGTCTCCCTCCATGAGATTTAATGGCGTGAAGTCCTTAAGAATTTCACTTATGCTGATGCTGATTTTGAGAAGTCCACCTCCCCCAACTCTTCCCCTATGTTTTTACTTCCAGAGTGAGAATGCGTTGGAAGACGGCTCCTTCCTTCAACTTCGTGCTCCTTCTTTTCGTGCTTTTGCTGAAAGGCGCCTCCCTCGTTCCAAATGTCCAAAACCAGCAGAATAACTGTATAGGTATGTGCTGATTTCTTATTTGTTGCATTTATTTAAAACAGCTCTTCATACAAATATCCAAGACGATGCACTTGTACCTTAAGGGAGAGTGCAGCCACATCCAGAACAGATAAGCCACCTAATTCCCAGGCCTAAGAACCTTCCCCTCGCAACGTCTCTTGTGCAGCCACACCTAATTTAGTTGCATCTGAGAAAGAGCGCTGGGTACCTTGAGCACCTTCCCCACAAAGTGGACATTTGGGACTGAGGGGTAGCTCTCATAAGCCTCCAGCCCATGACAGATATTTTCCAGGAGCAACTATGGCTTCTTTCAAGCTGGGAGGCACCTCCTTGTCATGCAAGGAGATGCACCCACTCACTCAACTTAGTCGTGATGGACAAGGGTTGCGAGACCCTATAGTTAACCGCACAGCTTCCAGCATCTCGTCCAGATTTTCAGGCCTCAAGAACCGAAATTGATCCCGTAGAATCAGACTATACAGTGGAACCTCAGAAGCCGGACGCCTTTGAACTTGAATGTTTCGGCTCCCAAACGATCGAAACCCAGAAGTGATTGTTCCGGTTTTCGAACGATTTTCAGAAGCCGAACATCCGGTGCAGCTTCCGATTGGCTGCAGGATGCTCCTGCAGCCAATCAGAAGCCGTGCTTTGGAAGTCGAACGCTTTGGAAGTTGAACGGACTTCCAGAACGGATTCAGTTCGACTTCCAAGGTACGACTGTATAATGCTTTAGGTTCAATGGCATCGAGGCTAGACAGAGTATCTGTTAATTTCTGTTTCTCTCGGTTTCTCGTTTTTCCACTCTTAAATTCACTGCTCCACATTTCCACAGCAATTTGCGATTAACACCCCCCCAAAAAACAATCCCCATAATAATTCATTGGGATTTAAGTGCAATTTCTCCCAATAGACACTTTTCTGTATGCACATCTTTGCAAGCAATCTTTATGTTCACTTTTCCCCAACACATACATAAATTCAGAGCAGTGCAATTTCCGAAGTTTAATTGCGTTTCATAGCTTATATTTGTTCATAAAGTGTGACTTAGTTACTTCTCATTAAAACACGAACAAAATGAATTTTCTATGCTGTCCCTAAATGGATAGGTGCCTAGCAAACATGTCACATAGCCCATCTCCAAGGCTTCCAGCAGCCTTTTAATTTGGGCAATTGTGAATAAACCCCTCACCACTCAGAAATGTGCTGGTGTAATAGCAGTGAAGAAGCAATCTTTTCACTGGCATGCAGTAGTGAGATTCCCCCCCCCCAAGCATGTAAATTTCCCAGTTCTTTGTCCAAGCAAACATAGAATATGGTTTTAGTCAATTTTCAATCTGTATCCCTTTTTAGCAGCCATCTCAGCTAAAATAATACTGGGGGAGTGTTGTTTTTGTTCATTATTATGTTAGGCATTTTTGTGCTTTTATATTGTGAACCGCCCTTGGATGAAGGAAGGTATAGAAATTTTAATGATGATGTTGATGGTTATAATGTACTTTTATAACCATCATGCATGATGGTCACAAATGTAGTTTACTTCTGCATTTTTTCAGAATTGCCACCCTGTGTTCACTTGCCTTTTGGAGTTTGTTCAGACACTTTCCTTCCAACTATAAAATGCTGTTGTAAATCCAGTCTGCTCTATGTAGACAAACAAAGCCCTGTTGAAGTTTCTGAGGGCTACTGTACCTTCAATGAACTACTTCCTGTTTTATCATTCAGTCTGTTTTATCATTGTTCCTTGCTCATCAAAACTGGGATATTAGTTATGAGTTGCTTCTTAGTCAGTTTGTGTTCACTCTTCGGAGGATTTTAATTACTGGTTTCCTTTCAGCATTTTATTTTATTTTTTATTTTGGGGGCAAAATTACAATACTGTTCTGCAGGGAAATGAAAGAAAACCAGTAATGATTAACTGTCATTACCAGGAAAAAGTAAAAAGACTGACCCTGGATGGAGAAAATCTTTAGCTGACATTGGAAGGGGTCACTGCTGAACGGGACTGATCTCTGAGTAAACATTATAGATGATCGTTGGCCTTAAGGGAGGGCATTGCAAGTTAATGTAGCCTTTTATTCAGTGCTGTGTGGAACTTTAATTTCACTTCTGGCTAATTCCAGAATAACAATGCCTCGGAGTCTCTACTGCGGTAGCAACCCTTGCTTATCAAAGTGAAAGTGGATTTAGTATAGCAAGTACTTGCAAGACACATAAAGGCTATTGCTATTGCTAGTCATTTCAGAACTGCAGGACGTCCAGTTCCCAATCGTGGTCTAGCTCAGGTTATTGTTGCTGCTGTTCTTACCCTGAGGAACACAAGGCACATTCAGATTGGGGAATGGCATTCGCCCAGCCAGCGAGCCCATGAGAACTTCAATAGGGTTTGTTGTACGGCAGTAATCGCCTCCTTGCGATGGGTTTAATTCTGATGCTGACTGCTGGTAGAAACTGCAGAGGGGTAGGGTACACACAGTTCTGGTTTCCTCCACCCCAGGAGAGTTGCTAATCAGGGGTAATCAATAAGGATTAACAGTCTCCAGACAAAAGAGATCATGGGAACAAACCCCGACTTGCAGCGTGTTTGCTAATTGCACAGGAAAATAAGCCGTCTAGTAACTGCTACATCTGCAGATAATTTACCTGATTATAGTCGCAATTGTGGGACTAATTATTCATTAGTAACCCCCTCTGAAGGAAACGGGGCTATTTATAAAGTTGGCTCTTTCAGCGCCGCAGCCTCGGTATTCAATCATGGTAAGAAGCACACGGAAATGAGGCGTGGTAGATCTGCAAGAAAAATGGAGCACATGCGCGAGCAATTGTACAGGGCTGACGGTTGCCCTTGCTTTCTGTGTGCCTTTCCCCAACAGGGTACACACCAGTTTGAAGGAAAGAAAGGAAAAATGTGTTTTCTTGGCCACATTTTTAAACCTGTGCCTTCAGCAGGGGCGGGGGACCACTCCCATTAACTACAGATTTTTGGAATTATTTGCATGTCAAAACTAAGGAAACAAACAGTTAAACAATTCTCACAATCCAGTAGCAAAAGCAATAGATTGAATGTCACCATCTCTTATGTAGTTCATTAATTGGATGCCACAAGTAAGATCCACAAATAGCTACAGTCATTTTTAAAATAAGACCATTTCTTTTTCTCCCAGTTGCATGGATTTTATCTGAATAAATGACATGCAACTTCTTTTTTTTTTAAAAATCACATTTCCTTCGTTCCAATGGTTGTTAAGCCAGCCGTCCCTGCTTAACTACGTTGGTCTCTCAATGAATTTCAACGTTGGTTCCATTATGTGACATGTATTTTGGGGGGGAAATACAGGGTGGATAATATATTTCATGTCTCATTTTTAATATTGAAAAATATACATGCAGTCATATTGAAAGAATCATGCTTTCCCCCCAATACTCAGAAATGCTTAATGACTAGAAGCTCCGCAAAAACTCAGCCAAAACAGTTGCACTCGACAACTGTTGAGGACATTGGCATGCTGAAAAACATTGCTTATACCCTGTGGGGTCCTGTAGTTAGCAAGCCCGTCAAAACTACAATTCATTTTATGCTGAAAATAGGCCTAAACTCTGGTGCCCGTCCAGAGCGAGTTCACTGGTTTCTGAGCAATTTATGCGAGTGTAAATCAGTGCTTGATTTGATCTAAGGACAAGATGAAATATCAGAAAGTCCCGCCCTCCCTCCTTCCCCTTGTTCTTATTCCTTGGTCCACGTCACCATATCAGCATGAACAGTTAAGGCTGCAGAGTGTACCCATAGAGCAGGGGTGCAGCAAGGTAAATTGATACCTGGGGGCAAAAAAAAAATTTGTCCGTCCCCCCCGAGGCATGGGAAGGTCAGGTGGTAACCGGTGCAGAAAAATTCTTGTCAACCCCCCCATTGATCCCCCCCCGCAAAAATGGTTTTACGTTATTTCATATTTTCTTTTTTTTTGCCAAATCATTTTTATTAGCTTTTCCAGTCATAAAAATCACATCATATATTTATAAATATCAATTAATCCATATAATCCAATTAGTCCAAATGAATCCAAATAAATTGCCGAATTATTGAGTTTTTTTAGACTTCCCTTGCTTCAGACAATTAGGATTTTATTTCATATTTTCTTACAAAGGAATAATAACAAGTAATAATAATAATAAAACTTTTATTTATATCCCACCCTCCCTGGCCAAAGTCGGGCTCAGGGTGGCTAACATCAGATACATAACATTGGTATAAAATCAAACAATAATTAAATTACCTCCTAAAAACATCTCAAAATCAAATTAAAGTCTAATTAGATGGCTTTCCACAGGGTTAGGGTTGGGAACAGTAAGTGTTCTCTGAACTGAAATTTCAGCCTTCATGACATAGGAAAACAGCCAAGTGAACAGCTATTTTGGTGGAGGAGGGTCAAGATATTAACTGATATGCATGAAATTTCATATATAGCTATATAATCCCTAGTATAGTAAGATAAGACCTTTGGAGCAGGCATTTTTTTAAAAAAAATATCATATTTTTTTCAATTCCCCCCCCCCAAAAAATTGTTTCTTGATAATTTGTCACCCCCTCCATTATGGAACCCGGGGCACCCCCCCTTGCTATGCCCCTGCCATAGAGTCCATTTTCAAGGGTGAAGATCAAAGCGTGTTTCGATGCTTTCCCTTCGAACACCCTTTTTCATAGATTTTCTAGGGGTCAAGTCTCGGTTTTATGTTCCTGTGATAATAGAGCGATCGAAACACTTCAACATATAGTGCTTAAATGTCCTTGATAGTGTGCTGTTCGGAAGAACTTATTGTTACCATTATTCCATAAATGGCCTGCGCATCCAGCAGACACTTGTCTTGCTTTCTTATTGCAAGATACAGATCAGTATGTAACTCCTCAAATGGCGAAATTTTTAACTTCCGTTCTGACATATAAGCGACGTAATGGACTGCTGTTTGGAAAGTGAAATTTCCTTATAATTCCCATATTTAATTTTGTATCTTTATTAAGGCTTTTATTGTCATTGATTTTTAAATTTAACTGTGTGTGTGTATTTGTCTTAGTTTTGTTTTATATGAGCTTAAAGCTGAAATAAAGTGATTGGATTGGATTTCAAGGGTGAAGGGCAGTGAAAAGAAAGGAAGGGAGAGACAAAGTGACGTGGACAGGAAACTGAGGAAACAGGGAATCAGCCAAAGAGATAATGGATGCTAAACAATGGAGAAATAGCAGAACTGGAACAAGTGTTCATACAGGTCTTAGGGTACTGAAGTTATCATCAGTCAAGTCAGGGTCTCCGCGTTTACATTGTTATTAAAACTACAAATGGAATGAGAAATAGACTCTTTGTTATTGTCCTTGGAAAAATTGCACATTACACTAGCCTTTTGTACTTTATACTCAAAAAGCTCCAAATAGTGTATTGTGTAATATGTTCTCGGGCCAAGGTTTTGGGTTGTTGTTATTGATGTTT
The DNA here is from genome assembly GCA_900245905.1 of Lacerta viridis. NCBI lineage: Eukaryota > Metazoa > Chordata > Lepidosauria > Squamata > Lacertidae > Lacerta > Lacerta viridis. The sequence goes on from OFHU01002500.1 coordinate 11,819, forward strand.
TTGCACATAATTAAATGCTAGAAATTGTTAGAGGTTTGTGGGTGCTAAATGCCTGGGCTCGGTAAGTGTTGGTATTTAATTAGAGCTTGCGTGCTGGAATGGGATGTCAGACCCATGTGTGTATTTGGCCTGTGTATTAGGCATTTCCAAATCCTCTGAAATCAGCACGTGTAAAGAGGCAGGCTGGTGCTTCCTGTGATATGTTAAAAAAATAACCAACTCAGACTAATCCCCTTTTCAGGTGGCAGCCTGGAGGGTAATGGGCTGTTAGCATGAGGCAGGATCAAAGGGGTGGGGTACCTTCTGACTCCGCAGATAAAGCCAAGAGCTTAGGGAAGGGATGGAAGTAATGAGGACCAGAAGCTGAGGGAGAGGAGGCTATGTGACAAGCGAAGTGCAGGAGGCCGATAAAAAGGGCTTGTGCTTGTTTGAATCAAATGCTGTGCTTATGGAGAAGGCAAGACCCTCCTGGAGTGTCATGCTGGGGTCCCCTCCATTGTAGACTTGGGTTGTATATATGCATAATGAAGCAGGTATCATAAAGGCAGCCCTGTGGCTCATTTTCCCAAAGGAAACACGGACCTTGGTGTGTTAAGCACACCTGAAACTCCCGGAATCTAGCAGTGCTGTGGAGTTTGGGTGGCATGAAGCAATATCGCAGGCATGCAGTGCATCTTGGGCAGAACAAAATAAAAAATTCCTTCCAGGAGCACCTTAGAGACCAACTAAGTTTGTTCTTGGTATGAGCTTTCGTGTGCATGCACACGAAAGCTCATACCAAGAACAAACTTAGTTGGTCTCTAAGGTGCTACTGGAAGGAATTTTTTAATTTTGTTTTGACTATGGCAGACCAACACGGCTACCTACCTGTAACTGAATCTTGGGCACAGTAATGCATACTGTCATGCTCAAAGGAAATTCACAAAACAGCATGCGCTTTGCATGGGAACTCTGAATTTATAGGAAAAGGAAGCTGAAGAAGTGCTCAGAAAGGAAGGAGGGAATGGGGCATTATATTTTCATATTCCCTCCTTCCTTTTCCTATCGTGTACCTTTTCCACAATCATATAATGGAGGCAGGAAAGGGAGGAAGGAAAAAGAGGAGCAGAAAGGAATGACCTACTATGCAATGGGTAGGCAAACTAAGGCCAGGGGCCAGATCCGGCCCAATCGCCTTCTAAATCTGGCTCACAGACAGTCCGGGAATCAGCATGTTTTTTACATGAGTGGAATGTGTGCTTTTGTTTAAAATGCATCTCTGGTTTATTTATGGGGCATAGGAATTCATTCACACACACACCCCAAAAATATAGTCTGGCCTCCCACAAGGTCTGAGGGACAGTGGACCGGCCCCCTGCTGAAAAAGTTTGCTGACCCCTGAGCTATGCCATCCCGAAGGTTGCTGCAGTTCGAAACCCGATCTCCTGCATTTGTTCAAATGGGGTTCCTTTGCCGTTCACAGTCAGTTTGCCATTTCTCCCCAAATGTTACATTTAAACTGGGCCAATCTGCACTTCTTGTGTGTTGTGCATTACGCTGTCATTGTATTAAGAAGGTTATCCCCCCCCCACACCAATTACTTGTGCTTTCTGATATGCAGAGGTGCCCAAAGGCAGGTTTTGTAAATCCTGGGGCTGTTCAGTTTGATGACCACAACTGATCTTCCCCTGGCATGCATTGAGTGTGTTGCAGAACACAGTTACAGCCCCCAGGTACAACTGGCTTGAAGAACACATGAACCGGGAGTTGCAATACCACAGTGCATGGTCTGCTTAGCAAAAAAAGGTGATGAAATATTGTTCTCTAACTGCAGGAAGTTTCCCAAATATACAGTAAAGGTTTTCTAAATGTTGACATTTGAGGTGCCATTTCCCATTTAATGATAACTGAAATGCAAGTCATCTGTTGCAATACCTACAGAAATAGCCCATTGCCGCTATTGACCAATATTACTTATATCCTCAGTACTTGGGGGGACACTTTTCCCTACAGTGATTTGGGCACCTCTCCCCACTGCCATTTGGGGATAATTTTTCCCCTAATGAGGAACAATCCAGAAATGTGTTGAGTATTACAAGTGATAGCGAGGCTTATTTTCTACAGATGGGTGCTTTCCTTGCAGGATTTCCACAGGGCTGTGCTAGACTAGTAGGAGTTGGTTCTTGCTGTGTTTCTCAAACCATTTTGGATCTAGGGGTTCTGTTTCACGGAGGAAAGCAGTACAAAATCAGCTGCTTCGTTCAAATTCGTATTTCCTACAGATTTAGTTGCACAGAGGCTAGCGGCAGGTCTGGGATTTCAAATCCAAAGAAGACAAACAAAATAAACGATTTGTTCTGTTTCCATAACGATGCAAAGCTTTTGAAAACAGGTAATTCGTTTTTATAAAAACCATTATTTTCCCCACAGTCAGGAGGCAATGGGCTTTGTTACATCTGCTCTTATTTTCCATTGAATTTTGAACCACATTTGATTGCATGCAGCTCTGTCAGTGTTTAAATAACTAGGATAGCTCATTCCCCTGGAAGGCAGATAGGAGACGCAAGCTATCATATTACAAAGCAGACCTTTGCTGCGTGTTTATATGTGGGGGATGCTCCTGGGAGACCTTGTGCGTGGGCTACAGTATGCTTGTTTTGCATACGGGGCTTTGGAAGCAAACCCATCAGCAGTAACTGTCACACTATACTGCCCTACAGGTGGGACCCTGCAATGCCAGAGAAGCTCAGGAAGCAGTGTTGATGTGGGAATGTTTTGGGATGCAGGATAGCATATATTGTTTAAGATATCCTATTCCAACTTGTGTTTACAAGTCCCAGAAATTAGCAGAGTTCTCATTCCCCTTTTAAACACACACACACAGCAGATAAGCTTGCTCAGGTTTGTTAAAACCTCTGTAATAAATGTCCTGGTATTTTCCCCATTAATCCCTCTCAAAATAAGACATTACACAGTCTTCTATAAAAGCATAAAAAGAGTTTACTCACGAGAAATCATCTGTTCACAATTGGATCCCAGACGGCAGACTTAAACTTAGTAAAAGTTACATTTACTCAGGAGACTGTTCCATAAGGGAAAACAGCTCCTCTCTTGTACTGAATCAGACGCACTGCTGAGGCCCTTCTGTAATGTTCACTCAGAGATAAGTCCTGTACAGCAAAGGTCCCTTGTGCCTTTCATTAGAAGCTTCCTCCTTGTAGTTCCCTCACTCTTAATGGCTTCCTGCTGTTCTGGTTCCCCGACCCTCGGCAGCTGCCACAGTGCCGGAACACTGGAAAGCTTGGCAAGCTGGAAGCCAAGAGAGCATCTTAGCAATACAGCTTGTTTGAGAGCGTCGTCCAAAAGAGGAAGATCCCTGTGGTTTTGTGTTAACTTGCCCAGGTGAGACCACACTCATCTCCAGTTACACAGAGGAAGTCCATCCCAGCCCAGGAGAAACAGCAAATTCCGACTGGCTGGCCTAGAGTCCCCCTTCTATTTCCACTCTAGCAATGTGGTGTTTGACTGCTCCTGCGTTTTACATCCCACAGTTGATACCTGGGGGGGGGGCATTTCAAACCCTCCCTTGCTTTTGTGGAAGCCTCTGTGATGGAGGTGCACAGGGACAAGCCTGCAGATCAAACCTGTACGTAGCGTCCCCTTGCGGGAAGGGTCATGGCTCACTGGCAATGAATGCAGAAGATCCCAGGTTCAACCTTCAGCATCTCCAGGTTGAGCAGGATCCCTGAAGAACACCTGCCAGTCAGTATAGATCCAGGGGTGGGGGACCTTTTTGGACCAATGGGCCAGGACCTTATTTCCCCCCATGGCCCTGGGGCCAGTTCTGCCAGGTGGGCAGGACAACCCACCTCTCAGTAACCTGGTATCATAATGTCAGTGCTTAGCCAAGTCCCTTGTGCAGTGCTCCCCAGATGCCCAGCAACCAGCTTCCTGGCAAATGAGCAAAACGTTTGCCCCTGTGTTCTGTTGCCCATAATCACCCACACCCACATCAATAAGACATGTTTGGATCAGGTCAGTGGATCTGCCAGCCTTCAGGACTTCAGGACATTATTCTCACAACATCTTTCAAACTTCTGGGAGATTTAAAACTTCAGAATCTGTAACTGAATTCTGGAGCCATCCTTTATCATCGGACTGGATTCTTATCTTCAGTTAAAAGTTGGATTTATTTTATTTTATTTTTTTTACTTAAGAATAGTCACTGCTGTCGTGGATGAGGCCAATAAGCCCCGAGCCAGGTCTGCACAGCTGACTCAACGTGTGTGTAGATTGGAACCAACCAGTACTGTAATTCTGAATTAAGCTAGCACTACTTAGAGTCAACTGGGCAGGCTTTCTGCTGTGTGTTGCAGTATGCCAAGAGAAGAATCTCCCATCAGCCCTTAGCCTAATATACCAGGAAAAATTATTATTTGTCAGACAGATATGTGCACTTTTCACTGGCTTCAAGGGCACATAGTACTGCAACCTGAATCGTAAAGGGGAAAGTGCCAGGCAGGCATTTGCTATTGTCTTAAATCCATAGTTTCTATTTTAACAATAAAATAGAATGTTAAGTCATATTCCCATCTGGTTAAATTAATGTGAGCAGGATCATGCACAATGCAACTAAACCCACGTAACTATAATAACGAAGTTGGCCGCTTTTCCCGCATTTAAAATCTGTATTCTAAAAAAAGGAACTCTTTTGTGCTGGCCTTTTATCTGCAGCCATTGATACCATTCTAATTAGAATTTCCTTTGTATGTTTGCTGCAGAAGTAGATTAATTTCAACAGTCTGTTCAGCTTGCCAGGGGGTTCATGGCCAGCAAACTCTCGCTCTGACTTTATTAGCTGAGATGTGATTTCCTGCCATCTAAACTCCCTCTAGTCTATTAGAAATGTCATTTTATTATTAAACACATTCTCTCTTTTTTAGTATGATAGGAAAGCAGTCTCTTGAAATGTGAATTTTTAGATTATTGCTGTTGAACAGTACGAGTATAGTATGCTCTGGTCCCCCTCATAAATTAAATGCAGGTGGAACAAACTATATCTGAAAAGAGACAGGCAGGTTTATTAATGCTCAGGTCTGGCTGTGAAGGGATGATAGACGTTGTAATACCGAGACACTTCTTGAAATAAAAATGCTCCTTCATCCTGTCAAGGAGAGAAAGTCATTGTCAAGTGCTACCAAGAAGTCAGTCTCTTAAATGTTGCTTTTAAAAAAAGTTATGTACAATTCCAAAGTTTTGAGATTATGAAGGAGAGTCCGTCCGTGATGGAATAGTTTTGCATCCCATTCATTTGAAGGGATGAGAGTGCCCTGTTCTTGCCCAGCAGAAGAGACCTTGGTTAGGGCAAGGCAGGTTGGTTGTCACAGCGCTGTGATGAAATCCTAGTGAGTAACTGGCTCTGTTAAGTTGGAAGTGAATTGAGGCCTTTTGCACCTGTGTCTCCTTTGCTCTGCACCTTTTTTGAGGCCTCTTTCCAAGACCTCCCACCTGGTGTGTTTCCTGTGCTTTGGGTTCTTCAGGCCATGAGAAGGCACCTATGATGGTCACAGCACTGTGGCATCTGGTTCAGCCAGTCCTAGGACTAGGGGGACCCTGTTCACCAATATCCAGCTCAGAGCTAGGAACTTGGTTTAGCTCCTTAGATGGGAACACTTTAGCTTCTGAATCACACTCTTGGTCACTACTGGCTTCCACCAGGATCATTGGAAAGAGAAAGATATCTGTGCTTCACTGTCTCATTTAAATCAATGGGACTTAGAAGTTCTTACTCTGGTTGCAGGCGGTGTTGTGGTCTAAACCACTGAGCCTCTTGGGCTTTCTGATCAGAAGGTCAGCAGTTCGAATATGTGCGACAGAGCTCCCGTTGCTCTGTCCCAGCTCCTGCCAACCTAGCAGTTCGAAAGCACACCAGTGCAAGTAGATAAATAGGTACCGCTCCGGCGGGAAGGTAAACGGCATTTTTGTGAGCTCTGGCATCCGTCACGGTGTCCTGTTGTGCCAGAAGCAGTATAGCCATGCTGGCCACATGACCCGCAAGCTGTACGTAGGCTCCCTCAGCCTGAAAGCGAGATGAGCACCACAACCCCGTAGTCGGCTTTGACTGGACTTAACCAACCAGGGGTCCTTTACCTTACCTTTACCTTACTCTGGTTAAATCATGTCCTACTTCCTGGAGAAAAGTAGCACCCGGCTAATTTTGCTCAAGGCAAGGTGTGTCTTACATACAGTGGGAAAGTGAACTGACCTTAACAGTTTGCTGCAGCTAATATATTTACAATGCAATCCGTGATGTGACAATTCAAAAGCAAATACTATTGTGTTCAGTGGGACTTACTCCTAGATTGCAAACTTGGTCAACTTGGACTTTCATATTTGAAATCAATATTTAAAGCGCAAGAATAAAACACCTTGACAATGTGACACCAGCAGAAGAGATTTTCCTAAGGTCTTAAAAGACAGGTGGTGTTTTCCTTAAAATCTAAAGAACAATGTTAATATATAGTCCAACAAGTCAAATTCCTATGAAATACTGTGATTGTTAATATTTGTGGGTATAGGTAGTATAACTACAATATGCGTCCTATTAAAAGTATTAATACTCCTATTAAAAGCCAGGGTGCTCTTACCTGGTTAACCAATTAATATAGTGTGGAAGTGTGCACTGAGTGGCTACAATTTCTAAATAGCAGTTTATATTTCACCTTACAATGGTGCTCTGCATTAATAACTCATGGGTACAGTGAAATGAGTTTTTTGGGGGGAGAATCCCTGCTCCTAAATAATCCAAAATCCAATGTACTGCTATGATCTCTGCGCATTATTCTGGTACCCTTGATGCCTTCGGAAAGCATTACATGAGATGCGATGTGAGAGAATGTGATAGTTGGATCTGTGTTGGCAGTCATCAAGAGCTGAACATTAGCCCTTGATTAGTCTATCACATATCGGAGTCTAGGCATGCATTTTGCAGAGGGTTCAGAGTGCCCTTGCTGATTTACTACTGAATTTGAAATCCAGGAAGGATGAGACAGAGGCTTGCATTCAGGATGCTGCACTGGAGACTGCGAGCGGAGGTGTTGCGACACAGGAGCACCCTCTTGCTGCTGTTTGCAATAACACCGTGTTGTCCGTTGGACTTGCACCACCCGTGAAAGCATTGATATATCTTACGAGATATCGGCATCTCCAGAAACATGATGCGAAGTTGTCTTCCAAACCCCGGCTTTCTTGGAAGCCAATAGCCACAGTTCCTGATTGGTTCACAGTGGGATTAGCAGGGATTAACTGTGCTCCCGAGTTAGTGTAATACGGTGGCATTGCTAGGTCATCTAGCAGTCAGGACTCGGTGCTTTTGCTCCTGTGCTATCAGGCACTCTGCCTTCCCTAGAAACCCAACTGATTAAGCACTGCAAGGCAGAGGCACCACCTAGGCTGCAGGACAACAGGGTGAGAAGATGCAAAAGAGCTCGGGGCTTTCTGTCCTTTTATCAGTTGTGCAAAAGGGATAATTTCAGCAGCTACACCTAATAAGCTGCACCCCTGCTAAGATTCCCTCTTCTGCACAACTAGGAGTCCTGACCTATTTTTCATCCGACCACAGGGCAATCCCTAGTCACCTAGTCCTAATTGAGAAATCTGCTATACACCTTACCGGCTAGTTGGCTCAGATCTAGGGTTTCGCAAGCTACTTGCAACATTCTGCTATCTAGCAGCTTATGTTTTACCAGTTAACCTCATTATGTTGCAAATGGGTTGGAGAAGGTTTTGATCAGGGGTCTGCAAACCTTTTGAGCAGGGGGCCTGTCCACTGTCCCTCAGACCTTGTGGGGGGCCAGACTATATTTTGGGGGGGGAATAATGAACCAATTTCTATGCCCCACAAATAACCCAAAGATGCATTTTAAATAAAAGCACACATTCTACTCATGTAAAAACACGCTGATTCTTAGACCGTCTGCAGGCCAGATTTAGAAGGCAATTGGGCTGGATCCAGCCCCCGGGCCTTAGTTTGCCTACCCATGGTTTTGAATTTATAATCCCTTCCTTTCAAGCTTAGCTCCTTGGTATTTTCCTGCCATTGGGTGTGTTGGGTTACTCTGCTTTGTTGTTGTTTTTTACTGTTCATCAGGGATTAGGAATTTCTAGTCCAGTGTCCCCAGCTGGTCCTAGCAGGGCCAGTGGTCAGGGATTGTGGAAGTTGTAGTCCAACAACAGCTGGGGATCCAAGTTTGAACACTGTGCCTGGTCCCTCAGGTTTGCTATCTCTACTGTACAGAGGGAACTTCCTCTTCTTACTTCCTACTTTGGATCTCTCAGTATAGTAAAGAATCCATAACAGATGACTGTTTTCTGTAGTAGTATTGGGTGGACATAGCAGATCACACAGTGATTCTCCAAGCAGCTCTCTTTATTCTCAGGCTGGAACAGAACTGGACTGAAGGGCTCAGCCAGCCTGCTTATATAGTACTCAGTAACATGCAACAGTAACAACTCTCTCTAGCTACCCAATCCGTGAACGGCACTCTCAATCCTTCATTTGCATGTGGACCTGAGTGAGAACTGCAGTCACGGTGGGCAGAGTGAAACTATATACACAGCACCCCTAGTGGCCTAGGGTGAGAACTTCAATACATAGCAGTAGCTCCTTGCTTCCCCACTTCTCATACCCATAGTATGAATAGTAATTTCATAATATAAGACTCCTGATAGTCTAGGTTACTAATGCACTTCAAATCATGGTTACAGTAACTGGTTTGTGGGGAGAAGCACAGTTAGCATGAGCACTGGTTTATAAACAGGGAAATATTGCTGCTGAAAGGAATGGACTTCACATGACTGGCTGACTCCCGACTAGGACATGGGAGTTTGCTAGAGAAAGCTTACAAAACACACTTTAATAAATAATGTTCGGATGACCTGAATTTTCTCCCTCAGCAAAAAGAAGAACTTTTTTTAATTTTAAAACCAATATGAATAACACGAAACTTTCTTTCTCCTTGCCTTTGCAGGATGTGTCCTTGTGGTGTCCGTAACAGAGCAGCTTGCTCAAGTTCACAATTCTACAGTGAAAGAAGCTCTGGAGAGGCTCTGTAGCTACTTACCTGGTAAAAAAAAAAGCAATGTGCCATATGTTGGTCTGTTCAGTGATTATTATGAATTCACACTTATGACTGTAAATGTTGCACTGCTATTCTTAGCCGCAACTTGGCTTAATGCAACTGAAGGCTATCAAAGCGTTATACATGGGGCCTATTTTTACTTCCTTTCATTTGACAGCATTTCAGTGTTTATCTTGTTTAAAGGAGTAAGAATAGCACTAGTGATTCAGATAGAGGGCTATCATATGTAATCAGTAGAAATGTGGTTTTTTCTCTGCATTCCTTTAGGCCAGCGGTTCTCATTTTCCCCCCTCTAGGCCAGACTTTCAGAATAAACATTTGCTCGTGCCGCACTGATTTCTTTCTTTAAAAAAAAGAAAAGAAAAGAAATACATTGGAAAACAAAAAGAAACAACTCCTAGCAGCGCTTGATTTATAACATGAACACAACTGCTTTAAAATACAATCACGGGGCATCCAGAAAGTATAAAAGAATGCAGCTAAAAAGATCATGAATGGTTCCCAAAATATACCATATTTTTCGCTCCATAAGATGCACTTTTTTCCTCCTAAAAATAAGGGGAAATATCTGTGCATCTTATGGAGCGAATGGTGGTCCCTGGAGCCGAATTGTCCAGGGGCCAAAAGCAGATCGTGCTTTTTATTTTACAAAGAGAAAAGGGGTGTTGAAAGGACCCCGCTCAGCAGCTGATCAGCAAGAGATCGGGAGAGAGATAAGAGTCCCTGGCTCCCTTTCAGCCCCGCCCCCTTGCCCAGGCCTCCATTGTTGAATGTGCTGCAGAGGGAGGTTGTTTGTTTCCCCAGCGACATGTGACTGGCTGATTAGATTATCTGTCTGGAAACTGTAGAAACGGCTCCCTTTCCTTAAGAAGAAATGTGAGTTGAACCCCATAAAAATGGGGCTTTTCCTCTTTGCTTTTCCCCCTTTGCAAAAAAGCTGCACAAATCTGAGCTGATCCTCAAAAAACAGGGCTTTTCCCTTTGCAAAAAAGCTGCAAAACTTTGAGCTGATCCTCAAAAAAACAGGGCTTTTCCCTTTGCAAAAAAAGATGCACAAATTTGAGCTGATCCTCAAAAAAAACAGGGCTTTTAGGGGAGGAAAACCAGAAAAAAATATTTTTTCCTTGTTTCCTCCTCTAAAAAACGAGATGCGCCCTATGGTCCGGTGCACCCTATGGAGCGAAAAATACGGTAATTATAAATATGTCTGCTTCTGCTCTCTGTTCAAAAAGTGATTCTGGATCACAGCTAGGATTGTCCTTAGCATCACTTGATGCTTTTGCTCTCAATTTGAAAATATATCTATCCATGTTCTGCAAATGAAAACATATTTTGATACTATACTGTACTGTACGGTTCTGTACTAAAATGTTTCTTTGAAGATTCTTTGAACCTTCCTGCCACGTTTGCCAACTTCTCTTGCCACACCCTTTGAGAACCACAGCTTTAGGGTGTAGATGGAGAGGATTATTTGAGTGGTTCCTGTTGGGAAAATACGTATTATGCACATAGAATAGTATCGTGCAAGGGAGAAGACTAAGCTAGAGCACACATCCCTGACATTAAAACTTTATATATGCAAGGTTTTTTGGTTGCCCCAGTCCATTCCAATATGCGTTTCTAAAACATGTGGTGTCTGCAGTGGTACAACACAGAGAAAATGAACTATTCTACATTGGTGCATGCTGAAATGTGTGTGTGTTTAGTGTGTTATTCACCATGAACTCAGGATAACTTTCCTGGAATAATAATAATAATAATACCCTTGATCAAGAACTATCTAATGCGGCCAGACTCTCCACGTGGTTCCCTCGTGTGAAGGCAGTTAGATCTCTGGCCCACTATCTGAGTGATCTGATGGATCCTACGCTGAGAAGGGCCTTTACACTGGCTCGATTTCATGCCATTCCCACAGCATTCCTACAGGTGTATTTTCCAATACCCCTCTGGATCTTCGACTCTGCCCATGCAACAATGGAAAGATAGAGGACTTTATTCACTTCTTCCTCTACTGCCCACTATATGCCTCAATAAGATCTAGGCTTCTCCCTCTAATCCCGCCGACTATCGCCAGGGACGATGACCGCATGAAATATCTACTGGCGGATGCCAACCCCTTGGTTTCACGTGGAGTGGCCATCTACATATTACAGGCCCTGAAACTCAGGACCACCTTTTTGGCCAACTTCCCTTAGCCTTAGTCTTATGTATATTCCCAACATGGACACTGTCGTCACGCCCGCTAGTGCTTTTTTATTTTATTTGTTTTAACCTGTATGATTTTACTTCCAATTGTTTTAACTGTATCTGTTGTATTCTCTGCATAATCGTGTCAGGCTACTGCCTGGTCTTTTACTATGTGCTATGGCCATAGGGCTAATGCAATAAATAAATAAATTGAAATAATAATAATAATAATAATAATAATAATAATAATAATAATAATAATCTGGCTTGGTGGTGAAGAGATGAGGAAGAGACAAAAAAGAGAGGATGTGCCCAGGCAGATTAGGGGACAGTGGGAGTGTCTCTCACAGAGTCCTCTCTAGCAAACTTACAGGAAAACTCTTTGAGCTTCTGCTCCTACCATGTGCCTTTCTAGCAATACATGAATTGTTGGTTTGATTGCACTTTAAATATCCAACACCAAAGAAGAGTAACAAAAAGCACCAGCAGAAAAATAATCAGACGCAGCAATGTCTTACAAAGTACTCACTTTGGGGGTGGACGCTAGTTTAGCTAACTTTTTAGAAGGACTGGACAAATGAATGGAGGATGTGCTCTATCACTGACAATTTGCTGTTACGGGAAAATGTCAGGACACCTCCTTGACAGATGCTGGGGGAGAGCTTCAGGGGACGGATCCATCACGTTCTGCTTATGAGCTTCCCAGAGGAATCTCACTGGTGGTTCTTCCGTTCTTATGCTAATCTTCTCATCCTGCTACATCTCCTAAGCCAATCATAGTTTTTGAGGAGCGGCAGTTAGTCCTTTTGAATATTTATGAACAGGATTTGTTATGCCCATAAGAATTCTGCGCATAAAAAATTATTGCAGCCAGATGATACTCTATGTCTCCTTTCTAGACGTTGTGGCAAGAGAAGGAGCATGGCTAAGGGATGTGTGTGTGTATTATAACTGCACAGCTCTCCGTCTCCTGTTCTTTGTTGGAGGGCATGTTAGGGAATTGAACATCTCTAACAACTTGCCTTTTTGGCAAACCTTTCTAGCAGTGCTTTAAGGAACCCATTTTCTCCCCGCCTTCTCCTTAGCTTTATACTAGGAGCATGATAAGAACAAGAAAGCTGGTGTTAGTCAAGGGCCAAATTTTAATTGGCCAAATTAAACTTATGCAGATTAACCATAATGTGAAAAATGGGACAGAGAGGAGTTTTCTTTATAAAGAAGGACAATGAGATAGGCTAAAAGCTCGGTTGAAATACAGATGACTCACCTTGGATCAGAAGGAACGGCTGTGTGCTTTGAAGTTTCATAAAGAAATTGTAGGACATGATTCTTTTCTTTCTTTAAAAAATGTTTTTCGTCTTAATTTTCTTCTTTTACATCTTGCCACCTTGCACCTAGAACATTCACCGTGCCCTTTTAAAGCTACTGAGAATGTAGATTTTTTTTGAGCCGCTGTCCTTGTACTTTTGTACTTGTTTCTGTATTTGCATATTTACTTATCCAAAATACTGCTACCCCAATCTCTGAGAGGTGTACATCTGACTGTTTAAACCCATTTGTACCTATCTTTTCTTGATTCCTTTAAAAATAACCTGTGATATTCATTAACTAATTACTGGTAACAGTGATTTTTGGAGTGTCTTACAATTGGAACTGCAAGGTTTAGTTGGTAATCAGTAGGTTAATCAACTAATGCTTTATGGTGGGGGCAAATTTTAATTGGTGAGGCCATGAATGAGTTTGAAGGGCGCTTAAATATATACATTTGTGGATATATAGCCTGGTTTCAGTGTGCTGCTTTTAATGTGGGGGCAAATTTTAATTAGTGAGGCCAAGAATGAGATTGAAGCACACTTTCATTTGTTTTTAATTATTATTTTGTCTGCGCTGTGTGATCTCAGGGGGAAAAGAATATTTTAGAGATAACCTTTCTACCTTTCACATGAGTGACAGCAACAAAATCTCAACAGAAAAGGCAGCTACGATAAGGCCTTACTAATCTGCAAATCTACTTAAATGCAATTGTTTACATGATCACTCAGTTTAAAGGTAGCTAAATAGTCAACCAATAAATTGTCAGCCAGTGGACAGCTTTAGTCCATTTATCCTCACAAAAATCTGTTGTGGATGAGCTGACCAGGGCTCATCCACATTTGCGCTTGTCCCGTTTCAAGAAAGCATAGGTATGAGTAGTTTTCCACTTGTTCTACTCCTTTCCCAGGGAAAACCTGGTCCTTAGCTCTAAATCAAAACAAACATCAATCTGGAGAAAATACGAATTGCCATTTGCTCTAACTGAGCACTGAAGACATACCACGCAGATATCCTCCTTTGAGTAGGACATTCTGGATTGACAGAAGCTGCCTCAGAAGCTTCCTGCAACTGGCCAGTGCTGAAAGTTGTATCAATGGAAGTGTAGTGTCTTCTGATCAAGGGAAGTCATAGTCCTGCTCTTTTCTGCCTTTGTCAGACCACATCTGTAGTCCTGTGTCCAGTTCTGGAAGCCACAGTTTAAGAAGGCGTTTGACGAGGTAGAATGTGTGCAGAGAAGGGTGACCAAGATAATCATGGTTCTGGAATCTGGAACCAAGCCATATGAGGAACAGTTGAGGGAATTTGGTATGTTTAGCCTGGCAAAGAGGAGATATGATATGGCCATGGCCATGTTCAAATTTCTAAAGGGCTGCCACATGGAAGATGGAGCAAGCCTGTTTTCTCCTGCTCCAGAGGCTAGGACCCAGATCAATGGATTCAAGTTTTTGACTAAACAGGAAGAGCTTTCTGTTTGACGGTGGAATTGGCTCCCATGAGAGATGGTGGACTCTTCCACCTTGGTGGTTTTTATGCAGACGTTGGATGGCCATAGGTCATGTATGATCTGGTTGAGATTCCTTCATTGCAGGGAGTTGGACTAGATGGTCCTCAGGATCCCTCCGAACTCTACAATCCTATGATTCTATGAAACAGGATATGGGACTATGGGACTAGAAAGACTCTTGCTCTGTTCCTGTAGTGAACCTCTTGGGTTCTTAATGGCATTTTGGTGTGTTCAAATAGTCTTTTATGTATGTGCACTCACTTTTTAAATGTGTTGTTTTCCAGAAAAGTTGCACTTACAAGGGGCATGCATTCTGATCGCTGAAATATTTGGACCACATATAATTAAGTTGTGAGTATTAGCGTGTCATATAAATGAGTAAATATGTATACTAAGTAGCCATTTTATACGGAGTCTAAAATATTCATTTCCAGTTGGTGCCTGACAGGTGTCTAGATTCATCCATCATTTTATTTATGTTGTAAAGTTGCTTGCTCTTTACCCTTATTATACCTATCAAAATCTTTCTGGGTTAGTCGTTCTCCTTCACTTTTTAAAAGGGAACCATGATGTAAGGTTCGCGTGAAGGTGCTTTACGAGTAACGGAGCAGGAGCCCAAACAGTCTTTTGCAGTTTTATTGTGCAAACTATTTACAGTGCAGAGCTACAAAAAGCATGTCTGTCTCAGTCGCTGGCAGAATCCGGGAGTGGCCCCTTCCGGCTTCTCCCCCAGCATAAGAACTTCGGCACCCCAAGTCTCCTCCTACCCTCCTTGCGTTTCACCCCTCTGCACAACTGGGGTGCCGGAAATGGCGTGCCTCCCTCCTGACCAGCCGGGCGAGGTGAGCGCAGGGTCTCAGCAACATCCCCAAGCCCTCTCCCTGCCAGGCTCCCTGTTTGTGGCTCCTGGCTAGAAGAGGTGCTGGGGCTCTCAGTGGCATCCCTAAGCCCTCTCCCCGCCAGGCTGGTTCCTTCCCTCTCCTCCCCACTGGAGGTGTGGCGGCTTTCCCTGCTGGAAGAGGTGCTGCTGCCGAATTGGCGTCGGGGCTCTCTGTATGCTAACGGACCCTCCGTTCCCCTCAGCAGGCTAGGTGGCAGTTTCCTGACACATAATAATGCCATAACCAAGCTTAAATGAGGTTGCATCACACCAAGAAAGCCAATGATGTAGGGCAGAGGCTTTCAACCTTTTGAGCCCATGGCTCCCTTGACCAACTACATTCTTTCTGTGGCACTCCTATGGGGTTCAGGAGCCCAGTTGATCACCCCTTGCCTGCAGCGCTGGCAGCCTCTCATCCCTTCTCGAAAACCATCGCTTGTGGAATGTGTCCTCAACCTTCTCTCTGCTCCCTTCTCCTTGGGAGTCCTCTGGGCAGCCACAGATTCCACCTCTGGCCTCTGAGTTGCCCTCCCCTCTGCCCCAAATAGAGGTGCCTCTTCACCCTGCCCAAGCACCCCCTGGTGAGCCCCGGAGACATCATTCGCCTGGGGAGCTTGTAGCCAGGGCTGCTGCAACAAACAGCTGTGCAAGCCTTTGGGAGGCAAAGACACGAGAGGGCATCAGAGGAAGGAAGCGAAGAGGGGCAGAGGCTAGTGTTCTCCACAGCACCCCTGACCATCATTCAAGGCACCCCAGGGCACCACAGCACACTGGTTGAAAACAGCACACTGGTTGAAAACCACTGTTGGTAGGGGGCAGGACCCTTAGAAACAGGACCACAGGAACATAGGAAGCGGCCTTTTACTGACTCAGACATTTGGACCATCTAGTTCAGTATTATCTGCAGTGGCTGTCAGGGGTTCTCAAGGGTTTCAGACAAGAGTCTCTCCTAGCCCTGCCTGGAGATGCCAGGGGTTAAACCTGGAACCTTCTGCATAAAAAAGCAAATGCTTTGCTGCCCTTCCCCGGATATGTGCATGTGTGCAATGTTGTTGTTGTTGTTCTTCAGTTG
Organism: Lacerta viridis; assembly: GCA_900245905.1. NCBI lineage: Eukaryota > Metazoa > Chordata > Lepidosauria > Squamata > Lacertidae > Lacerta > Lacerta viridis. Next base: position 27,895 of record OFHU01002500.1, read on the forward strand.
TTGTTGTCGTGTTCTTCAGTTGTTCTCAGTCGTGTGACCCCAGACTCTTCCAGAGCACCCCATGGACCAGAGCACTCCAGGCACTGCCTCCCGCAGTTTCACCGCTGCCTCCCGCAGTTTGCTAGTCAAACTCATGCTAGTCGCTTCGAGAACACTGTCCAACCATCTCATCCTCTGTCGTCCCCTTCTCCTTGTGCCCTCCATCTTTCCCAACATCAGGGTCTTTTCTAGGGAGTCTTCTCTTCTCATGAGGTGGCCAAAGTACTGGAGCCTCAACTTCAGGATCTGTCCTTCCAGTGAGCACTCAGGGCTGATTTCTTTAAGGATGGATAAGTTTGATCTTTTTGCAGTCCATGGGACTCTCAAGAGTCTCCTCCAGCACCATAATTAAAATATGTGTGCAATACCTAATACATATCAGAGGATCCTCTGTGTTGCGCCAACATATAAGAGGATGTTTGTGTAACACAGCTCTGTGCTCTCCCGTTTGACAGTGGAGTTGCTTAGCAATTATTGGTCTGCTGGTGAACGTAAATTGAACTGTTCTAGCTAAACTAGCTTGCAGTTAATGTAATTTTCTTCTTGTTTCCAACTTCTGACCTTAATACCAGCATCTCAGAGCTTTGTAAGCTAATGTAACCTCCTTTCACATTAGTGTTGGTGAAGTGAAAGCTTTGTGATTATGTAATTATATATCTTTTGAGTGCTTACGTACATAACCTAAAGATGAAGCAGTTCTTCTATGATCAAGTAATTCAGTAATATCATATTGATTAATATAGCACACATTCAACAGCAATTCTGACCAAGACTTGCTAAAAGTCAAGAGGATCACTGAGATCCACTAATATGAAAATCAGTGGTAAACTTTTAGTCTTTGTCTTTCCTGTAATTTGCTAAAATAGGGACAGCCATTCTGATGTTTCATTCAAGCACAGCATTTATCCACTGCTGCAAAATGGTTTAGAATCTAGGGCTGAAAATCATCACAGCCCAGTCAAAATCACTGAGCTGTGGTCCAACGGGCCTATATTAAAATGAATCTTAAATTGGTGTTTTTTTTAAGATTTACATTTCCACTGAAGGGAGCTGGTATTTAGTCAGAAGAACCTAACTTAGTCTTTGCTTTTTGCCATAATTTCCTTTCAGGATAGAGCACAAAATGAATCCAGATGTGGTGTGCCATTCCGTTGGCTTGTGCAAACGAAAGGCGGGCCAACCATTTTGTCACCTGTACCCCTCTCCTAAGGTGAGTTCTGCTGGGAAATGAAAGGCCATCTTTAAATTTCTTGCTCGTAAGAGTCTATCCAAGAAAGAGGGCATTGCTCTTTCAGTCTCAGAACCAGATACATCAGTGGACAACTTTTAATCTGAACGAAGCATTGGTTGGTTAAGCCAATGGTCAGATGCGTTAAAGATTGCATCTGTCACTTGGTAGCCTTCTTCGTGCATGTACTTTACCTTTTATTCATTCATTTAGTCCATTTCCCCCCTTACTTTTCTTCCAAGAAGCTCAGCAAGGTCCCATGCCTCCCTCCATTTAATCTTCACAACACCCTGTGATGTAGATTAAGCTAGGAGATAGTGAATGGTTCAAAGTCACTCCCAGCATCTTTGCAATGGTTGGACTAGCAAATACCATTTTATTCCTAGAACAGCATAACTGTTAAATTTATAGCAAATCGCGTATCAGTTCTATTTAATACTGGAGAAGAGATAGAATAGTCTTCCATATCCTTGCAGCGGGTGCAAGGATCTTTGTTGTGTAGACTCTGAATGCAGACCTGGGTTCCCAATTCTTTGGGGAGAGTTTCTTTGTGCCCACAGTGGGGTGGTGGGGGAAGTAGAAGCGTATGCAACCAGTGATATCGGCTGACCTCTCTGCGTCTCTCCCAGCCAATCTGCAAAATGTCAGTATGGTGGTGACCAGTGCTATTTTTCTAGAAAAATAGGTGCCGGAATTCCCCATGAACACCTCCCTCGTTCTCTTAGAATGGGAATGGTGCCCACCTGAGAGGTGCCAGAACTGAGTTCCGGCGAGTTCTGGCTGAAAAAAGCTCTGGTGGTAACTATATTGGATGCCTGAAAAAAGAAATAAGAAAAAGGGGGATTCTGTCCACTAAGGGGAGGTCGATCTATATAGCTGCTAAGTGGAATCTCCTTGTTCCAAGGCAATATACTTCCATTTCAGAGCTGTTGGGGAACGCTACAGGGGACAGTAGGCTCCCAGAGGCAGCTGGTTAGCTGTTTTAAAATGCAAAAGCCTGATCCTTGATCCAATGTGTAAGGTTCTCAGTAGTTGCTCATGAGTAACCAGTCGGATTCCGCTGTTTCTTTTAGTTTCTTTATTGTGCAAGTATATACAGTGCAGGGCATAAAAGTTCACGTCTGTCTCATCCTTCCACAGAATCCGGGAATGACTCTTTCCGGTTCTTTGCCCAACATAAAAGCCGCGGGATGTGGAACCCCCTCCTACCATCCCTGCGCCTGGCCCCTCCGCGCAAGTGGGGAGTTGGAAGAGGTGTGTTTCCCCTTGTGCCTGAGCGGTGCAAGTGTTCTTCCACCTTCCTAGAGCCCTGGTCCACACCTCCCTGGGCAGTCTCCCCTTCCCCACTACAGCAGGGGTGTCAAACTCAAATTCATCGGGGGCCGCATCAGCAGTTTGGTCACCCTCAAAGGGCCGGTTGTATCTGTAGGACTATGTGTCCACTCTTTATTATCATAAATTATTGTCACTGCATTCAATTATGACTGTTTTTTGTAATAATGTCGCGCGTGCGCACTCCGTCGCTGGGCTCCTGCTGCTGCTGCCGCTTCCGCAGCGACTTTGCGAGCCCTCTGAGTGAAAATGCGGCTTGGGGGGGCTGCCGCGTGCGATCGGCAGCTGCCCCCAAGCCGCCTTTTCATCCGGCGGGCTCGCAGCATCGCTGCTGATAGCGGCAGCAGAGCGACAGCAGCGGCGGGAGCCCAGCGACGGAGTGCGCACGCGCGACATCTCGCACGTGCGCACTCTGTCGCTGGGCTCCTGCTGCTGCTGCCGCTTCCGCAGCGACTTTGCGAGCCCGCCGGATGAAAAGGCGGCTTGGGGGCAGCTGCCGATCGCGCACGGCAGCCCCCCCAAGCCGCTTTTTCACTCAGAGGGCTCGCAAAGTCGCTGCGGAAGCGGCAGCAGCAGCGGGAGCCCAGCAACGGAGTGCGCACGCGTGACATTTTGCACGTGCGCACTCAGTCCTGACGTTGCGTCGTGACATCACGACGCAACGTCACGACGCCCCGCCCCCAGGGGGGTGCCTCCTCCGCGCTGCCGCCCCAGGCGGCGCGGAGCCTCCCTCCGCCCCTGCGGCCGGCGGCGGCTACACGGGCCACATGATGAGGTCTGGCGGGCCGGATTCGGCCCGCGGACCTTGTGTTTGACACCCGTGCACTAGAGGGACTGCTGCGTTCCTGCTGGACGAAGAGGAATTGCTGAGAAGGTGATGTGGGGGCTCTCTATACCCTGAAAGCCCTTGCACCACTCTACGCTGAGGCGAGGACAGTTCCCTGACACAATGCAACAAGGCAATTTTTAATATTCTTAAAAATAGCTTGGTTTGCTCTTTGTAGTGGAATTAAAACTCCGTGGCTCATGGGCATGTTAATGAAATATTCGGAGTAGATGTAGGCACCATTGAAATAATGATCACACCACAAAGAGTTGCAGTGTCTGATTCATGGGGACAGCTCCAGGCATTTGTGCAGTCTCTTTGCAGCCACTGAGAAGCTCTGCATTTCTTAGGGCCTGCCATTGCGGCCATCCAAGTGACTAGGCATACCAAGCACTCAAGCAGAAAGAGAACTTTGGTTTCCCTGCATTCCCTTATGGCGAGAGATATTTCACTTGCTTCGTGGTTCGTTCTCAGGCTACAGTGTGGCATTTGACAGAACCGGACGTTACACAACGGCAGGAAACGCTGAACAGAATAACATCTAGCAGTTTCCCCCCCAAAAGCGGCGGATAATTTTCTATACAAATCTGCTTTGCTTGTAACCAGTTGCCCATGTCATGACCTAGAAGGCAAAACCTTATCATGCACCTACTGAGATCATGGCATCAAACACTCTTTGATACCCAGGACTATGGCTCAGTTCACATATTATTACTACCTGCTCTGTTGACTCCCTTCCTATGGTTCAGGAGTCATCTTGTGCCCCTTCCTTCCACCACACAAGACCTGAAATGTGTGAATAATAATAATAATAATAATAATAATAATAATAATAATAATAATAATAATATTTGTACCCCGCCCATCTGGCTGAGTTTCCCCAGCCACTCTGGGTGGCTCCCAATCGAGTGTTAAAAACAATACAGCATTAAATATTAAAAACTTCCCTAAACAGGGCTGCCTTCAGATGTCTTTTAAAAATAGGATAGCTGCTTATTTCCTTGACGTCTGATGGAAGGGCGCTTCCACAGGGTGGGCGCCGCTACCGAGAAGGCCCTCTGTCTGGTTCCCTGTAACCTCACTTCTCGCAAGGATGGAGTCTAGGGACTTTGCATTCATAGCTGTGCATGTGTGGCTTCTTTCCCCTCGAAAAACTGCTTGTGGGAAATTATGTTGCTATTCTAACTATAGGTAGCCATGTGTCCTGATTGTGGCAGTCAGCTCTGCTACTGTTCTAGACTGTTCTTGTTGTTGTTCCGTTACACATCCATTTTGGCCTGGTCTCTTCTCTGAAATAGCTTGACATCCTAGTCTCCAACTGCCCCAGAAATACCGAGACCGTCACAAAAACCCTAAAGCCATCGTGGCTTCTCACCTGGTCATGCCAAGTCCCGAATTCCCACCTTTGTTGAGGTACGTGAACTGGAAATGGCTTCACGTTGGGAGAAGAGGTGGGAATAGAGGGCTGCAGACTGAGGCCACCTTCTCCTCCTCCTTCAACACCTCCTTTGCCGCCACTCCTGGGAGTCAGAGGGAAGAGCCTTGTGCCAGGTCCAAGGGATGGAGCTAGCCCACTGGTGGAGTAGCAGCACCATCAGGAAGAGGAGGAGGAGGAAGTGGGAAGGAGGCAACACAGGGATGCCGCTGCAACCCCCACTGCCCCTGCTACTGGAGGCTGTAACTCTCTGGTCTGGGGGGGCCCCAGCCACCCACGCAACTGGCCATGCCAAATGGAGAAAGGAGAAAGTGAGCCAGGTCAGGCCTGAAAAGAAGGTGGAGGGTGGAAGAGACCCTGGGCAGAAGCAGGCTCGGGGGGTGATGGGGAACGGTGTAGCTGGAAGGGGTGCAGGGAGACCTGTGGGGCGGGAATTTGAGGGGGGCAAAGAGATTATGGGGGTCAAGGATGAGCACGGGAGCTAAGTGGGATTCGGGGCAGGGTGTCTTTTTCATGAGAAACTTTAATTAAAATATTTTTTCCCATTTTCTGTTATTGAGCTTTATTGAAAACCATCCATAAAGGCCTTTGAAAGAGCATATTGTGAAGCAACTGAACCATTTTTTTTTAAAGATTTATTTTACGAAGTTGTTATTGTGCTTTACCAGATCTTAACCTATTTGTAAGATTGGATTCCAAATATCAATGAATTTGCCCATGGCAAATCTGCGTTTATATGCAAATTGTTCATATGTTGCAAATTTGTTTAAGTCTTCATTCCGATTGTAGCAGGGAGCCGCATTTTTATTTTTCCAATTCATCGGTTTCAGTCTTTTTGCTGTGGTCAGGGCATGGAGAGTCCACTCGTATTGTCCTTTTGTAAGGTTCCATGTGCTGGGTATATAATTCAAGAAGGATATTTTGCTCTGTAAATGTAAGGTTGTTCTGTACAGTTCTGTTGATCGTTTCAGTTACCTTCTGCCAAAAATCTTTCAATATAGGACAATGAAAAAAACATATGTTTTAGAGAAGCAATATCCCTATTGCGTCTCCAACAGTTAGATACCTTAGATAACCTTTTTTTTAAAACAAAAAAAAACATAATGGGGTCCTGTATATTCTAAATATTCTTTTTTGTTGTATGAGCCTCAATTTAAGGTCCAGAGACACCCTTGTTATAGCACTTAAAAGAATTGGAGATCTCAATTTTGACCACACAGTGGGAAACTGTTTTAAGTGCTTTAATTAAAATCTTAATGTTAAAAAGCACCCCTCCTAGCAGTGATACTGATGTAGAGTAGAATGTCCCTATTTTCATCTGAGGAGTGTCAGAGGTAAGCCTGAAATCTTGCAAGTATTGATTGCTGTGGCTTCAGTCAGGGGCGTCGCTAGGGGGGTGCGGTGGGGGCGGTACGCCCCCGGGCGACAGGGGCGAGAAGCGGCGGGTGGGGGCGGCAAGAGGCAGCCCCTCCCACCATTCCCACGCGCTGCCGCTCCCTCCGTCACCCTGGGAGCGGCAGCGCATCGGATCGCCGCTTCTACAGCCTCCTTTTGAGCCGGAGAGCTTAAAAGCGAGCTCTTCGGCTTAAAAGAAGGCTGCAGAAGCGGCGCCGGCACCCCCGGAACCGCCCTGGGGGCGGAGCGTCATGACGTCACAATGTGATGTCACGACGCCCCGCCCCCGGGGCGTTTCCTTTGCCGCCCCGGGTACCGCGGAGCCTTACTCCGCCACTGGCTTCAGTTTCAACAGCCCCCCAGAATGGCCAGGCAGGAAGGAAAGATTTGCTCATTTCTTCTTAGCAACAAAGCTCCACAAAGAGACAGAAGGAATGCAAGCTCGCCCATTCTATATGAAAAGAAGCTGGCCATATATTTGAATGCATATCTTTAAATCCTCCACTTTTTGTGCAGAGTTGCTTGCCAGAATTTATGAGCATTTTATTCCTAAGCATAACGTAGTTTATGACAGGGCATGTTTCCACCAGGAAGTTCAAAACCCTGGGGAGTCAGAGGGTTCCTTTATGACAGGGCTGATACGTGATGCGAAAAACTATTAAGTTACGCTATCTGCAGAACCAAACCAGTAACTTGTAATGGCAATCAGTTGCCTTTGTTGTTCTTGGACTTAATCGGCTGCTTAGAAAGGTGTGCCCCCCGCCCCCTGTATTCCAATAAAGGTAAAGGGACCCCTGACTGTTAGGTCCAGTCGCGGACGACTCTGGGGTTGTGCGCTCATCTCACTTTTCTGGCTGAGGGAGCTGGCATACAGCTTCCGGGTCATGTGGCCAGCATGACTAAGCCGCTTCTGGCGAACCAGAGCAGCGCACAGAAACGCCGTTTACCTTCCCGCCGGAGCGGTACCTATTTATCTACTTGCACTTTGATGTGCTTTCGAACTGCTAGGTTGGCAGGAGCTGGGACCGAGCAATGGGAGCTCACCCAGTCGCGGGGATTCGAACCGCCGACCTTCTGATCGGCAAGCCCTAGGCTCAGTGGTTTAGACCACAGCGCCACCCGTGTCCCAATAGTTTCATTCAAAAAGTGGTCTTCAGCCTTTCAGCTCTTTGGATTAAAAGCTAGCAATTACATTCTTCTTCTGTTATTATAGAAGGCCACAGTAAACAAACAGATGGTCCTTTTTTTAATTATTTCCATTAAGCAGAGTGCGCAGCAGAAATGTTTATGATTATTCATTTATTTAGATTTCTAACCCACTCTTCATTAAAAAATAATCTCAGAGCAGGGTACGATATAAGGAAGCTAATGCATCGTAAAATATAAGTTGTATGAAACAAATATAACTTTGAAACACCATCAGCACCATATGATGCTGTGTTATATGTTGTATAATAATAGTATGATTTTCTTCACTATTAATCGCTCTCTATCATCTTATTCTCCATAAAGCCGTTTCTTGGAGAAGCTCCACAGAAACGTCATGAAGTACATTGCACATCCCAACAACCAAAATGGCAACAACTAAAAAGCTATTCCAATTGACTCCTTATTACATTTTGCCAGTCTAATGTGATTAGGGTGATGCAGAACTAAAACAAAATCATTATCCTTACTTTAATACTTTATCGTAAGTGGCCCATTACCAGTGCCATCTTAATTAGTAGGACGGTGTGACGGACAGCAGAGGCTGGTGCTGCCGTGCTCTGAATCCCACCAGAGGGCTGAAGCCTCTCTCTGATTGGCTACCAGAAGGGGGTGGAGCCAGCACTTTGGGAGGGCGGATAAAAGGAATTGTGGCTTTGTGGGGAATAGAACTCTCAGCACCCATAAACCCTTAAGAAACTACATTTCTCAGGGTTCTTTGGGGGAAGCCATGACTGTTTAAGTGGTATGATACTGCTTTAAACATATGGCACAGGTGGGGCCAAAGATTAGAACCTACCTTTCCATAATTAAAACCAAATTTTGGCTGAGACTTTTTGGAAGCACGTAAAAGAGTAAAGTGGAGAGTATTTGCAGGTACTTGCACAGGAGTAGGCCATGCATGAATTGGTTTCTGGATGAAATCACAATGTGGTTTCAAGATCTCTGTGGACCCAGTGCGCGGCAGTTCTTACAGATCAGTGGAGCTGTTGACAAGTACCTAGAGATGTCTGAAGATTAAAAATGAGTCCCCTTGTCCACTGCAGTTAAATGCAGGTGGCCTGCTGTGTAAGCTGTGTTTTAATATTCTTATTTTCCCAGTTTGCAGCAGATCCAGCGAGTGTTGTCCTGATCATTAGTGATGAGGAAGATTCTGATTCCTACATTGAACACTCCATAGGTTCTTTCATTTTAATAATAATAATAATAATAATAATAATAATAATAATAATAATAATTATTATTTATACCCCGCCCATCTGGCTGGGTCTCCCCGGCCACTCTGGGCGGCCTCCAACAAATATTAAAATACAATACAAAGTCACAAATTAAAAACTTCCCTAAACAGGGCTGCCTTCAGGTATTTTCTAAATGACAGGTAGTTGTTTATCTCTCTGACCCCTGATGGGAGGGCGTTCCACAGGGCGGGCGCCACTACCGAGAAGGCCCTCTGCCTGGTTCCCTGTAGCTTTGCTTCTCGCAGTGAGGGAGCCACCAGAAGGCCCTCGGTGCTGGATCTCAGTGGAGATATTGTCCCCGCGTAGGAAAAGTGGAGGGGAAAGTTAATTTAATTTGTAGTTCCATCCTTACCTCCATGGGGAAGTGGACAAGCTTTTTACTGCAGCTGTAGCCTGTGATACTCCACTGTGGGAGGGTTCGGGAGCTTGTGACCCTCTAGACAATGGGTAGGCAAACTAAGGCCCAATTGCCTTCTTAATGCGGCCCGTGGACGGTCTAGGAATCAGCATGTTTTTGCATGAGTAGAATGTGTCCTTTTATTTAAAATGCATCTCTGGGTTATTTGTGGGGCCTGCCTGGTGTTTTTACATGAGTAGAATGTGTGCTTTTATTTAAAATGCATCTCTGGGTTATTTGTGGGGCATAGGAATTTTTTTTTTTTTTTCAAAATATAGTCCGGCCCCCCACAAGGTCTGAGGGACAGTGGACCAGTCCCCTGCTGAAAATTTTTACTGACCCCTGCTCTAGATTTTGCTAGACTCCGACTCCCACAATCTCTTACCATTGGCCATTCAGGCTATGGTCGATGGGAAGTGTCCAAAAACATCTAGCAGACCAGAGGTTCCCAGCTCTCTGGTATAAGGGATTCTGTTTCACCGTGCATACTTCCACAAACTCCCATAAGCGCACCCCAAAATCTAATCTCTGAATACCACCCAACAGAAGTTTGTTTTCTGTGGCTAGCAAAGCTCACTTCGGATATGAATCGTCAGCCTTAAACAGATTTATATTCCCTAGCATGGAGAAAAAAGGGCTTGCAGCGAAATAAATGAACATTTACAAATGGAATGTGATGGAAGGTAATCAAATAATTGATGGTGGATCCAGAAAGAGATAATTGATTGTGCCCTTGCAGGCGCATTCTTTAATCCCTGCCCAGCTAAGCCTCAAAAGGTAGGAATTTTCAGAGTGTCAATAGGAATAATATGCTGGGTTGTGAACCGCTTTCTTTTTCTGTTTTAGATGGGCTTCAATATGGCTATAAAGGAATCGGGAAGAATGGTTGCATATCAGTTCAAGGTAAGAAAGGATGTTTTCACCATGATTGTACCTGATCAGAACTGGTTAAGTCTGAAGCCAGATGAATGCAAAATATTCAGAAATGTTCCTGAATAAACATTAAGCATTGTGGAAAGCCCTGCTTTTACCGCTGTGTGAAGAAAAACGTAACCATTAAGGATAAAGGAATAACAACAAAAAAGAGATTGAAATGGGGACCCAAGATAAAAATATATATCAAACACAAAAGAGATCTCTAGGTGTCGGAGGAGTTAATTATAGGAACCTCAAATGTTCTACTGAAAGATTCTCAAGTAGAAATTGTCAGTTACAGACATTTATCACTGGCAAGGATCCATTGCTTTGCACTTGCTATCTTCCTCCTCCTTTTCTCCTTACTCCGCTTTTGACAGTATGTAAAGAATAGTGGTTTTCCAGTTTAACATCACACCTAAAATCTTAAATTCCAAATGTTCCTGCCCTTGGGAGAAGAGCTGCATTCTTCCTTCCAATTTATATATGTTTATTTCATTTCTTTTTTTTGCGCTGGCCTAAGTTTTAGCTCAGTGGAGAAAAATTGCCTTCACCTTTTTGGATTTGGACCAATTCTGACACATGTGTCAACATTGCTGAACTAGGTAGACCAGTGGTGTTTTGTTCTGTTTTGTTTATTTAACTTCCATATCTCCCATTGTCAGAAAAAAGGGGGCAGTTAATGACATAGACCACAAAGTCAATACATAACATGATATCTAGCCAATATAAGAATCAAAACAGCGGGGTACAAATAATAATAATAATAATAATAATAATAATAATAATAATAATAGCAGTGGTATAATACAATATGACATCAATCCTGGCATGGTTTCCAATTAGTTTTCATGCAAAATTCAGAGTGCTGGTTTTGACCTAAAAAGCCTTAAACAGCACAGGACTGCAATTCTTCAAGGATTGCCTCTTCCCCATATGAACCAACCAGGAGCCTGCAATCATAATTTGAGGAACTTCTTTGTGTGTCGCCTCTACCAGAGACCCGGAAGGTGGGAAAAACATGAGGGGGCCTTTTCTGTGGTGGCTCCTGTTTGTGCAATGCTCTCCCCGGGGAGGCTCCTCATAAATGCATATTCTCTCAATGCATATTCTCATAATAGCAGCAGCATAAAAAATAAGGGAGGGAAAGATCAGCAGCAGGGTATCTAAAATACAAAAAGAAATACGCAAACTCAAGAATCTTCACTCTAACCAAAAGTAGCTCTAAATCATGGCACCAACACAGAAAATGTCTGAACCTCCCAGCTCTCACCTGAGAGCTTTCCTTTCCCTTCCCAGTTTCTCCACCAATAGGAGCATTTTCCTGTGCTGCTAAATTCCTACATTACTTTCCCATTCACTTGTTGTTGTTCAGTCGTTCAGTCGTGTCCGACTCTTCGTGACCCCATGGACCAGAGCACGCCAGGCACGCCTATCCTTCACTGCCTCTTGCAGTTTGGCCAAACTCATGCCAGTTGCTTCGAGAACACTGTCCAACCATCTCATCCTCTGTCGTCCCCTTCTCCTTGTGCCCTCCATCTTTCCCAACATCAGGGTCTTTTCCAGGGAGTCTTCTCTTCTCATGAGGTGGCCAAAGTACTGGAGCCTCAACTTCAGGATCTGTCCTTCCAGTGAGCACTCAGGGCTGATTTCCTTCAGAATGGATAGGTTTGATCTTCTTGCAGTCCATGGGACTCTCAAGAGTCTCCTCCAGCACCATAATTCAAAAGCATCAATTCTTCGGCGATCAGCCTTCTTTATGGTCCAGCTCTCACTTCCGTACATTACTACTGGGAAAACCATAGCTTTAACTATACGGACCTTTGTCGGCAAGGTGATGTCTCTGCTTTTTAAGATGCTGTCTAGGTTTGTCATTGCTTTCCTCCCAAGAAGCAGGCGTCTTTTAATTTCGTGACTGCTGTCACCATCTGCAGTGATCATGGAGCCCAAGAAAGTAAAATCTCTCACTGCCTCCATTTCTTCCCCTTCTATTTGCCAGGAGGTGATGGGACCAGTGGCCATGATCTTAGTTTTTTTGCACTCTCCTCTTTCACCCTCATTAAAGGGTTCTTTAATTCCTCCTCACTTTCTGCCATCAAGGTTGTGTCATCAGCATCCCATTCACTACAGCCTTTAAAATGGAGCAATTCAAAGGAACTCCACTCGATCCAGCACAACTTTATAAGCTTCCAGAGTTATTCCCACCGCCGCCGAGACCAGCAGGGCCGAGTCAAGATCCAGAGGAAGGTAAGAAAGGAGAGGCATCTGGAGGAGCAGAATAAATAAGGGAAAATGACTCTTAAACTAACGACATGGAATGTCCGGGGATTAAATCAGAGACCAAAGAGACGCAGAGTGTTTTATAGCTTAGAAAAGAAGAATTTGGATATAATATGCTTACAGGAGACCCACATAGTCCGACGTCACAGAAGATTACTACAGAACAAGAAACTAGGCCAAGAGTTTATATCATCGGATAAAGTCAAGAAGAGAGGAGTTGTAATATATGCAAAGGAGAAATATAGCCCAAAACAGCTATTCAAAGATGAAGAAGGAAGATACATTGCAATTGAAATCAACATACAAGGCGAAAAATTTTTGATTCTGGGACTTTATGCACCAAACGATGGAAAGTCGATTTTTTACAAAAAAATACATGACTTGCTGTTGAATTATCTGGACTATAAGGTAGTGTGCCTTGGAGACTTTAATGGGGCAGTTTCCACATTAATGGACAGATCGCAAAGAACTAAATTAACGAATGATGGGAAGCTCCCAAGGACTTTCTTTGAAATGGTGGATAATTTGAACTTGGTGGACTCTTGGAGATTAAAAAACCCTACAGAAACAGAGGCAACGTATTATAGTGAATCTCAGCAGTCATGGTCGAGGATAGACTATATCTGGATCTCGAATGAATTGGCTCCAAAAATACAAAAGGCAGAAATCGGCCCCAGAATGCTTTCAGACCACAATCCGGTACAGTTAAATTTAAAAATGATTTCCAAGGACTTCTTTCAGATGGAGAATGGATGATGCATTGATGAGAGATACTAAGCTAGTAGAAAAAGCGGTGAAAAAGATGAAAGAATATTTTCAAATTAATTGGAATTCCGAAGTGGAGAAAAGGATTGCCTGGGATGCAAGTAAAGCTGTAATGAGAGGATTCCTCATAAGTGAAAAGGCGAAAAAGAAGAAACAACAAAATATAGAAATGGAGAGATTGTTGAAATTAATTAAAGAAAAGGAAAAAGAACTAAGAGGGCATCCCAGATGTGTTAAAATTCAAAAAGAAATTAAATACTTGCAATCCCAATATGCAAACATTATGAATCAGGACATCGAATGGAAAGTGAAAATGATGAAACAAAGAACATTTGAATCTGCCAATAAATGCGGAAAACTACTAGCTTGGCAATTAAAGAAAAGACAAAAGGCAAATGTCATCACAAATTTGGTAGTAAATGGGAAAAATGTAGAGAAACCGGAGGAAATCAGATGGTGTTTTCAGAGATTCTACAAGCAACTGTACAAGGCGGAGAAGATAGAGGAAGCGGAGATAGACCGATTTCTGGAAAAGAATGGATTGCAAAAAGTCCCAGAGGATAAGTTAACAATCCTCAACCACCCAATATCGACACAAGAGATGGAAGATGCAATAAACAACATGCAACTTGGGGAAGGCTCCAGGACCGGATGGACTAACAGCAAAATATTATAAGACATTAAAAGACTGGCTATTGCAGCCATTAAGAGAAATTTGCAATAAGATACTAGAAGGAGATAGGGCACCAGAGACATGGAAAGAAGCCTTTATCACACTGATTCCAAAACCAGATACAGATAAGACTCAAATGAAAAATTATCGTCCAATATCCCTGTTGAATGTGGATTACAAAATTTTTGCAAATGTTTTGGCTACAAGGTTGAAAAGAGTGTTGAAAGAATATATACATAGAGACCAAGCAGGTTTCTTACCAGGAAGACAAATAAGTAACAATACGAGAATTATTGTGGACATTTTAGAAAAACTGGAGAGAGACATAAACATAGATGCGGCACTATTGTTTGTTGATGCAGAGAAAGCATTTGATAAAGTATCTTGGACATTTATGAAAAAGAATTTGGAAAAGATGGGAGTTGGAGAAAAATTCTTAAATGGCATTAAGGCCATCTATACAGAACAAAGAGCAAAAGTAATAGTAAACAGTGTGATATCGGAGGAGATTGAAGTTGAGAAAGGAACAAGACAAGGGTGCCCTATCTCCCCTTTACTTTTTATTACGGTCCTGGAAGTCCTCCTAAATATGATTCGAAAAGACAAACAGACAAAAGGAATTAGAGTGGGAGAGAAAGAATACAAATTACGCGCCTTCGCAGACGATTTGATGTTATCCCTTCAAGAACCCGAAAGCAGTGTCCCCAGAGCTTTGGAATTAATTGAACAATTTGGACTTGTAGCTGGCTTCAAATTAAATAAACAGAAAACCAAAGTTTTAGGCAAAAACCTGAGTGCAGAACAGATTCAAAGAATACAAGAAGCCACTGGACTTAATTTCGTTAAAACTGTAAAATATCTAGGTATCAATCTCACAACCAAGAATTTGAACCTGTACAAGGACAACTATGAAAAACTGTGGATGGAGATAAAAAAAGATATGGAAATTTGGACAAGACTTAAACTGTCGTTAATGGGAAGAATAGCAGTGGTTAAAATGAATGTCCTACCAAGGATGCTGTTTTTATTCCAAGCCATACCGATTTTGGATAAACTGGACTGTTTTAAGAAATGGCAAAAGGACTTATCGAAGTTTATATGGCAGGGCAAAAAGCCTAGAATCAAGTTTAAGATCCTAACAGACTCTAAAGAGAGAGGAGGCTTTGCCCTGCCGGACTTAAGACTTTACTTTGAAGCGGCAGCCTTTTGCTGGTTAAAGGATTGGTTTAAATTAGAAAATGTTGATGTGTTGGACTTGGAAGGACACGACAATATGTTTGGTTGGCATGCATACCTTTGGTACGACAAGGTTAAAATTCACAGAACTTTTAAGACTCATATAGTCAGAAAATCCTTGTACCAGGTTTGGACTAGATATAAAGACTTGTTGGAGAGAAAGACTCCTAGATGGATTTCTCCAGTGGAGGCCAAGGCCTATAAGAGACCAAACATGTCTGCGAACTGGCTAAGATATATGGACATATTGCAGCAGGAAGGGGACGCATTTAAGTTGAAAAGTTATGATCAAGTCAAAAGTCAGGTCCCCGACTGGCTGCAGTACCATCAGGTGTATGAAACATTTAAAATGGACAAAAAAGTTGGTTTTCAAGGTAGAAAAATCAAAACTGGAGACAGAACTGATAGAATCGAACTTTAAGAACCTTTCCAAAATGTATAATCTTTTGCTAGAGTGGCATACGAAAGATGAATTGGTTAAATCGTCAATGATAGATTGGGCGAAAGATGTAGGACATAATATTATGATGGATGACTGGGAGAGATTGTGGCAGAAAGGTATCAAATTTACTGCTTGTCATAGTTTAAGAGAAAACATAATGAAAATGGTGTATAGATGGTATTTGACACCAGTTAAGATAGCTAAAATGAACACCAAAATGTCAGATGTATGTTGGAAATGCAAACATGCGAAAGGTACCTTTTTTCATATGTGGTGGTTGTGCCCAGTGGTGAATGCCTTCTGGGATAAGATTTATAATGAACTTAAGAAGGTAATGAAAGTTACCTTTTGTAAGAAACCAGAGGCATTCCTTCTGAGCATAACCAATGAAGAGATACCCAGTCAGGATAGAGTGTTTTTTATGTATGCCACGACAGCAGCTAGAATTTTATTGGCAAGAACATGGAAAGGAGAAGAGATACCAACGGTGGAAGAATGGCAGATGAAGATGATGGAATATATGGAACTTGCAGACCTGACCGCCAGAATCCGGGACCAGAGGGAGGAGAGGGTGTCACAGGATTGGAAAAAATTTAAAGACTATTTAGTTAAATCAGTTAAATTGAATATTTGAGCAGAATCAAATAGAATAGCGGCTTTAGTAGTTTTATGTTAGATAATTGATAAGAAGATATTTCTTTTTCTGGTGTGAATGATTTATTTGTTAAAGAATATGTTAAGATTTTGGGTTTAAACTTTGATTTATATTTGATAAAGCAAAGTCAAGTGTATTAAGTAAGTAAAGTTAAGATTATTAAGAAATAAGGTATATGATAATGGAATAAGAGATAAAGCTACCTATAACATATATATGATTGTGAAGACAGTGGAGGGAGCAGGGGAAGTCCCTTAAATAAGAAGATAAGAACAAGAAAATTACAAAGATAGGTGTTGATTTAAGGTTTGTATGTGTTTTCTTTTTATGTTTTTATATTGTTGTTGTTTATATTGTGTTTTTGTATTGTGTTTCTTTATAATGTGTATGTTGATTTGTATGCTTTTTCTTTTGTATTAATGGAAAATAATAAATTCCTATTAAAAAAAATAAAATAAAATAAAATTGAGATGAGGGTGTAAAACATTGCATGGGAACATGCTGTTTGAACTCCAGGTATGCCGATCTCATGTTACCTAGTAGCATAGGAGGAAAGCAAATTCATTTGCCTTTGGGCTGGATATACTTTCACTTTTATGTTTCAGCTGAGCTGTATGGTTTACTCCCTGTTTTCTGCGGGTATTTGATTACGGTGCAAATGGTTTTCTTTTCTTTCGTTTTTTGCTTTGTTTACAAAGGAATTATGATATTGCTTCTTCCCAGGTTATTGCTGTGAAGCTGGTCGCGGAAGTAAAAATGTAGATTTCTAATTAATCCCTAGGTTAATGCTGAACAGTGATGCCAGGGCAATAAACAACACCCTGTAAATAAGCATTTTCAACTCAAGTTTAGAAGCAGCTGGAAGGCATGTGAGCAACTTCAGATAATTATTGCCTGCTCTGCCGCCACAAATTGCTTGGAGGGAGGGGGATGAAACACGAACCCAGCAGAAGTTGCAGATCCAAAGCTTGGGCCCCCTCTGCACTATAAATTGAAAGGAGTTTTGTAACACCTTAAACAGTCATGCTATCCCCCAGAGAATCCTGGGAATGCTTGTGCTCAGAAGTCTTGGGAGGCCCCTATTTCCCCAAGGAACTACAATTCCCAGAATTCCTCAGGGAAGGTTATTGACTATTAAAACTACTCTGAGAATTGTAGCTGTGTGAGGGGAATAGGGGTTCCCTAACAACTCTCTGCACCCTTAGAAACCACAGTTTCTAAGTGATGCTGTTTTGGGTGTACAGTCATACCTTGGGTTATGGCCGCTTCAGGTTGTGTTTTTGGGTTGCGCACTGAGCTGAACCCGGAGCGAGTTTCGATGCATGTGCAGAAGCACTAAATTGCATTTCACACATGCGCAGAAGCCCCACATCGCAACCTGCACGTGCGCAGACGCGGTGCTGCGGGTTACGGACGCTGCGGGTTGCAAATGCGCCTCCCGCACGGATCGCATTCACAACCCGAGCATCTACTGTATGATGCAGATGGGGCCTTAGTCTCTTTATACTGCAGGACTTGCCATCTGCAGATGCGGCTCAAAAGGACCCTGTCCAAGACCAGGGGAGCTGCTGGCAGTCAGTGTAGGCAATACTGAGAGAGATGGAACAGTGGTCTCACAAGGCAAGTTTATGTTACATCGATGGTGAGGTTGTGTGACTCAGGACCAGAACTGTTGCTTCCAGAGGTTCACATGGAAGCTTCTATCTGACTTCCCAACATGTAATCTTTTGAAGCACCAGAACCGCAGATGCTCTTTTGCAACAACTGTCAGAGGGGGCCTCATCTTCTCTCATGGCAGACACTTTGCCTTTTGAGCAAATGAAGATAGAGCTTTTCTCATTTTTTCAGCCCGTGCAGAAGAAGCTCTGCCTGTGGGGCCACTTAAATATAGTGCATGGGCAGAGAGCTGAACTAGGGGGAGCTGGATTTGAACCCCTTGCTCAGGTCTGAAACAGCCATGCAGAGAAGAAGAAAATCCAGCATAACTACTAAAAGCACAAAGCCAATGAAAAGAATGGAGAAATGCTGAAAGCATAGGATGAACTTTCCTGGGGAAGACGCTGCCACTAAAAAAGGTGTTCTTTCTCGTCACCCCCAGTTCTGTCTTAGCTTGTTATTGTTGTGTGGATTGGGGGGGCGGGGAGTGGAGTTCTGCCCACAGCTGAGTCCCAGGTTGCAGGGGACCAAAAATGATCAGGGGCACAGATAGCAGCGACCTCCAAACCAGTCCGAGGCCCAATTCCAGCTCCACCAAGGACTCCTGCAAAACACAGGTCAAGGAGTAGTCGAAGTAAACCAAGGTTTCAGCAGACATTTTCCCAGCAACGCTGGTGGCATTTTTGTATGTGTGGGAGGGAGTAGACTGTCAAAAATGTGAAGTGTTTGATGTTAATGCAACTTTGAGAAGTAGATTTTTAATCTACTTAAAAATTCTAAGCCGAAAAAGGGGGAAACTTTTAAAATGCTACTTACAGATAGGTTTAGACATAAGTATGTCAGCGAATGTGGGGCGGGGGTGTGTGTGCAGCGCTTTTTATTTATTCAAAGTGGGAGTTTCTCCTCCCACACACTTTCCAGATTGGCTTGCCTTCCTATCTGAGCTGCCTTTAATTTCAAAGGATTCATGCAAAATGTCACGACTCAGTCTGAAGCTGAGAGGCGAGTAAGTTTTCACGTTCCAAAAATCCACAGCCGCCCAGAGGGCTTTAAGAATGTATCCTAGAGGTTATGTTCACGTGAGCAGGGGAAATAGTGGGCATAGCCAGGGGGGTGGGGAGCTGCGCCCCCTAAATCAAGTAAATAAATAATAATACTTAACTGACCAATTGCGTGAGATAACTTGATACTGCCCCCCCCCAAACATAAATCCTGGCTACGCCCATGTGTTCCATATAAACACACATATACATAAATACAAATTACTGTAATGAAAAATCATGCATACACGATTTAGAAAACGCAACCATATTCTGGTCTTGGCACATGTCTCAGAATGTACCGTGCTGTAATAGTGGAAGGGTTATATGAAGACAGCCAGTGAATGACACCCCCCCCCAAAAAAAAAGTTGCATAGTGCTTTGCTATGGTAACTGAGTATAGGAGTATTTTTTTGTGCCTTTTGTGTTGCATCCCATAGAAAGGGAATATATAAGCCATATGGGATTTTTCTCTTCCTTTGGTTATCTGACTGTATTGTCTGGAACTGCCACTCAGAAATGCTGGTTCCTCTGTCAGGTTATCAGGGCAAATGTGCCTGTTTCATTTTTCACAGCAAACCTAATGCAAAGTGAATATTTCACAGTTCTTCCATGCTCCTCATGTGCTTCAACACCATGCAATGCAGCAAATGGACAAAGGGCCATTATTCTTTTAACGTGACAAATTATATGGTTCTAGCCTGGAGCTTATCACAGTGGTCCCAGATATTGAAATGATCGGCTCTTCAGATGATACAATAGATGTACCGTGGATTTATTTGAGGGCGGATGCCCAAATGATGGACATTCATAAGGATTTATGGCATGCGTACCTGCATGTATACAACCCCACCAACAATGAAAGCCTCATAGCTTGAGGGCAGTTCATGCCTTTTATATCCAAGTGACGGATTTCAGTAGATGAATTTATTATTTTCATATACAAGATGAAATTAGCCGTTTATCAAATCACATTTTAAATAAGAACGCCTTTTATTTCAATGGCAGAATTGGGATCTGGTCCTCCCAGGTGCTGCTGTGTGCATGGAGGGGAGTCTATTGGATGATGAATCTCAGATGGTTGCCCAGAGGACTAGGAGACTTTTGGTCCAGGGGCCTCCTATCTTTCCTTTCCTTCTCGGCCCATATCAGGATTATTTCCCTTCTCCCATTCACCTGGACTAGTTAAAGGGGCCCGCAGCAACCTTTCCTTTCATGCAGTGAACAAGACGGGCATGTTCCTTTGAAATCACTGTGTTCCTCTCCTGTTCATTAGTTGTTCTTGTGTGACTATACCAGGGGTCCCCAAACTTACCTGTCCTCGGGTCGGTTCCTCCAGCGCCTATCGCATGGAGGGCGGGGGAGCGCACCCATACGTGCGTGCACTTGCTTTTTCCGGTGCACTTCTAGGTCAGCGTGGCACTGGAAATAGCTTGTGCGCGTGTGCACGGGCCTCTGGAGACCCGAAAGTGCGCCGAAAATGACGTTTTGTGCCTGCGCAAAAACTATTTCTGTCATTGCACCGACCCGGAGATGAGCAACCGCATCGCACCGGTAAGAGCGGGCAGTGGGGGTCGCCGGGGGCCGCAGAATTGGCTCGCGTGGGCCGCATCTGGCCCGCAGGCCTTAGTTTGGAGATGTCTGGACTATACAGTTACTTGCTTTAAGCACGGGTTGAACTGGAGCAAGGGGCTTGTCTCTCCCCCAAAGTATCCTCAAAGTTTTTTTTGAGAGACTTATTGCCAGTGGTGAGATGGGCAGAGACAAACACACATCCCGGATCCCCGTTCTCCCCTACAGAGAAGGAACTAATCACGCTAAGTACCAATGTTCGCTTTTCTCCTCCTAGGAAAACATGCATCGGTTATCAGGCGTGTGTTCACTTCCCTTTCTGAAGCAGCTGTGTGAGAAAATCCGATTGTATGTATTATTTTCTTTTTTTTAAAAAAGTAAATTGTTATGCTACCCATTGATTAAAATATATTTTTAGTTTACTGCAGAAGGTACATATTGCTCAGTAGCCCAGGACACACACACACACACACACCACTTCTCAAACAGCATAACTCCTCCCTATTATATTCTCTGAGAAAGGAGATATAATCTGCTGGATAATGTTGGTGCCACAAGAGCCCTTTGAACAATTGCAGATCAAAATGTTGTATTCATAGCTATATTGTCATTTGTTTTCCATGTGCTGATGTTAATGCATTTTTAAATCTTGCTGCCCGTGTTGGCTTTGTGACTCAGTTCCACTATATAGAAGGCCTAGAAGCTGGAAATGTGTTAATAGGTACTTCTTGAAAATGTCACTGTAGGGTAAGATTTCTGCAAAATTTGTGTGATGTCACATTTCGTGAAAACGTCACTGACTCCCTGTATATCAAAGATGCTAATGCCAGCACTGCGAAAGAGTAACTGATATTATCAAGGGTGGATGCAATAAATATAGTGTGAGTTAGAGGCAATGTCTTGGTACCTTATAGTGGGGACGACCAGCCCTTTTTACATCGAGGGCCACATTCTTTTTGGGGTAGTCTCTCAGGGGCCACTTGCCAATTGTAGGTGGAGCCAAAGTCAAAGAGAGGCAAAAGTATTATCCAGAATATTTTTAACCCTGCTTCAGTTTTCACTATTGGAAATTGGATTAGAATTTCCAATCTTGTGTCAGTCCATTTAAATCCTGCTGCATTTGATGGGGTTACTCTCAAATAAGTGTTAAGAGGCGGGGGTGAATTATAAGAACAGTCCAATATAGATACTGTACTGGAAAGCAAATGAAATTAATTCTTTTCTGACTTTAGTGTGCTAGACACACACTATATGGCAGGAACCAGCCAGTTAAATATCAGACAACTGGATGGGGTTCTTTCCCCCAAGACATACAGGTGAAACTCGAAAAATTAGAATATCGTGGAAAAGTCCATTTATGTAAGCAATTGTTTTCATTAGCTACTGGAGTTTAATATATGAGATAGACTCATGACATGCAAAGCGAGATATGTCAAGCCTTTATTTGTTATAATTGTGATGATTATGGCGTACAGCTGATGAAAACCCCAAAGTTGAAATTGTTAATTTGGGGTTCTCATCAGCTGTACGCCATAATCATCACAATTATAACAAATAAAGGCTTGACATATCTCGCTTTGCATGTCATGAGTCTATCTCATATATTAGTTTCACCTTTTAAGTTGAATTACTGAAAGAAATGAACCTTTCCACGATATTCTAATTTTTCGGGTTTCACCTGTATGAGCCGGAAAGATATTTATTCAAGAATTATTTTCATCCAGTAACATACTATCCATTCCAGTTGTTCTGAAGTTGCACCAGAAAGGGGGTGGGGATGATTTCAAATGTAAAAAAGAAAGGGCGGGAGTGAACAGAGAGGAAGGCACACTGGTGCTATGCTAGAATTGGGGCACCTTCAAGAGGCATCAGTAGCTGCATAAAATGAAGCCAGGGCTGCATGTGTCTCTTGGGCCTCAAGTTGCCCACCTGTGCCTTGTAGAAAGAAAGGGGGAAGCAGGACTAAGGGAAATTATTGATTCTAATAACTCAGAGAACCTGGCAGCACACATATTTTTTCATCTTTTAACTAACACCATGCGGTTTATGTCATCTCCTTACTACAATGTTTATGGCTCTTGCTCTCGATTTTAGCAGAGTAAGGAGGAAAGCTAACGGACCAAAGAAAAAAAAACCCAAACAAAACCTCATTTTAAACAAGCGTTTTAGTGTCAGGTACAGATTTACTGCATAAAATCTGTGATACTAAATCCCAGGGCTTGAGAGTGAAAATTATCCAAGTAGAAAGGGGAAGAAGCTCCCACTTGTGATAATAAAAGTATATAGCCTTGAAGCAGGTTTCTAAGGGAAAGGTAGTTTTTTTTCTTAAAAGCATATTTTAAGCCAAGACTTGAGTACCTTTCTGAAACCCCCCCCCCAACCTCCAGGAGTTGGGCTAATTTAATACTCTAGAGCAGGACTGGAGAACCTTTGGCCCTTCAGATGTTGCTGAAATATAACTCCCATCATTGCTAGCAAGCATGGCCATTGGTCAGGGGTGGCAGGCAGGACTAGTAACTTAAGGCTGCCATACATCCGGGTTTATTGGACTGACAAAATGGTGTCCAGGCAGATTTTAATTTGGACCATATGTCCATACTAGGGCTGGGCCGGTGTATCGTCCAAAACCGGTTTGAAGTCCATATTGTGATAGTGGTTTAATAATTTTTGACCTGGCAATATATCACGAATCATAATGTGTGTGCGTGCGTGTGTGTGTGTGTGTGTGCACGCACACGCTATGGAAAAATCACAATGTGGGGAAAACCGTGAAGCCAACCATTGCCTCTACATAGCTCCATCCTTATTTCAGACTATGATACAGTCAAACCTCTCCTTACGTCCGCCTCCTCTGTATTCCATACATGTACGGTAGCTCTGACCGCCACTCTGCTGGGATAAGCTATGTGAAATTCACGTGTGCAAATGTCGATCAACAGAGTCTGATGTGCACAAAGATCACCAACCAAATTGCTACAGATACATGTAAAGGTTGTCCTGGTGCTCACAATGTGCTTAGTTTAATATCAACTCCTAGGCCAAAGAATGGTGTGTTTTTTAAAGCTCTTTTCTATATATAATAACAGTTGCTTGCAGAATAGAGGTGTGTATGTTAGAGCTGTTAATGGTGCAGAAGTGATAAGCTGAACTCTTTATAGCAGTTAGCACTGTTTGCAAAAAAAAAAGAAAAATGTTTGTGAGTGTTGTGTTTATCCTTCCAGACTTATCCGTAGTAAGTTACCTTTTGAAGACCTTGATGGAGATAAATTTAGTCTTTATCCGGTAAGTAAAGTCATATGCTAGCAACAAGATTCTCACAAGAGTCCCTTCTAGTATCTGTAAAACCCATCACTTTGTAAAGCAGTGGCTCAAGACTGTGGGGTACTCTCCATTACTTTGAAATACTGTTTCCTTTATGGTGAAGAAAAATAATTATTCCTTTTATATTCTTTCTGGAGGCTTGGCCATGGAAATACATTGCCCAGAGAAGCAAACTGCTCTGCCAAAGATGGTCATGTTTATTGAATTATTAATAAAACATGAAGCAAACTTATATGAAAAAGTATTAAAATTGCCAGGGTGTCTTATTTCTGCATGAAAATAAGCAATGTGTCATTTTTTAAAAAAAAGGCAGCTGGGAGGGTTGGTTTATAACCCCCCCCCCTTTCTGTAGTTAGATTTTTATTTTAGATATTTAATGGTTGGCTGGAAGGGGACGGAATTACAATGCTACACTTTACTTCATTTCTCTTCCTGGTTAGACCTTAAGAGGATATCACTGGAGAGGTAGAGACTGTGACGATGTCCAGGCCTCTGTGTATCCTGGCAGACGGTAATTTGGATCGTTTAAATTCTTCTCTCTTGTTAGGACAAATCACTTCTTTAGATGTTATAGTATAGCTTCAGTTAACCCCAATAGCTTGGGTAGGTGTGTGGGACTCCCCAAAGGCGAACGGTTTGCCCATGAGAGGGTCTGCATGATAAAATATATGTGGGAACTGGTGTAGAGCGGATTTAGATAGTCAGGATAGCCTCATAGCAGAAACATAGGTTATGCATATCCTGAATTGCTATCTATTTATTTTCTTAAAGTCTTTTATTTATTAACAAATATTTTGATGCTACTTTTCGGCACTGAAACATTCACAAAAACGCACAACATCAAGTATCATAAAAGAACAAACCTGTATCTTTTTAAAGACATTGCTGTTTTCCCATACAGTTAGGTTTAAAAACTTTTTTTCCTAAAAGTTCTTGAGCATTTGTTCAGGGCTTCATCCATTAGCATCAGAACTTTACATTGATCGTGTTGATTCTGGGACAGATGCTGTAAGAAAGCATCTGCAGAACATGGTGTGAAGTTACATGACTTCACACCAAAGTGAAAGTCAGCATTCTGGTGTGGGTGTGGGTGTGTGTCTGAAAAATGCCACCTTAACCCATTTCTGAAATATATTAATTTCCTTTCTATTGTAGCCCTGATAACTGGGATGTAGATAAGGACTCCAACTGTAATGGAATATGGGTGAGTTGTTGGATGTTATGTTTTGACATTTCCCACAGATGTTCAATCCCGATTTTGGAATCTGCCTATGTGAGTTTTTATTTTATGAGTTTTCGAAAGAATAGACTTCCCCAGGTTAAGAATGCGTCTGTAATGCCTCCACAGGTACAGTGGTCCCTCGGGTTACAGACGCTTCAGGTTACAGACGCTTCAGGTTACATACTCCGCTAACCAAGAAATAATGCTTCAGGTTAAGAACTTTGCTTCAGGATGAGAACAGAAATCGTGCTCTGGCGTCGCAGCAGGAGGTCCCATTAGCTCCCATTCAGATTAAGAACAGTTTCAGGTTAAGAACGGACCTCCAGAATGAATTAAGTTCTTAACCCGAGGTACCACTGTATTACCTTGGGGCCAATCTTACCTTTAAAAAACTGTTACGAAAGTTGTCCCCACCACTCTTTTGGATAGTGAAACTGTCTTACATAATTAATCCTTATTTCAAAAACTCGTGCATTCACAGGATACCAAAAAGCAACAAGGTGAGGGTAAAAACTTGGTTTATTTTATTTCAATGGTAGATCTAGGAATCCTTGACACATGGCAAACCGCTTATGAAAATGAAGAGGACATCAAAAGGGCTTGTGAAATGGCCTTGGGATCTGCTGTTCAAAGAAAGAAAACCTCAGAGATCTAAGTGGGTCCTGGAGTGCATCTTAGGAACCTCTTTGGATGCTAGAAATTGTGTTTACTACAAATACTACTGCTACTACTGTTGATTTTTTAAATTTGTATACCGCCCTTCATCCAAAGATCACAGAATGCACCACCTGCAACTCGATTAGAGAAAATATGATAAAAATGTTTTATAGGTGGCACATCACCCCTCACAAACTTTTGAAAATGTATAGGAATGCAAGCAATACCTGCTGGAGATGCGAAGAAGTGGGGAGTTGGTACCACGTCTAGTGGGAATGTAGTATGATAGAGTCTTTCTGGAATGAGATACACTCAGAAATAGAAATAATATGTGACATCAAATTCCCAAAAACACCAGAAGCTTACCTTATAGGTATAACAACACCAGAAATACCAAAAAGGATGAGAAATTTTTTCTTATACGCCTCAGCAGCGGCGAAAATTTTAATAGGATCAAAGTGGAAAAGTGCAATAGTACCCAGTAAAAAGGACTGGATTAACAAAACGCTAGAATTTATAGAGCTGGCATATCTTTCAGAGAAAATAAAAGACAATCAGAAGGGAAAATTCATAAAGGAATGGAATGATTTTATGCAATATCTAAAAAAATGGTGCAACACTAATATAGTTATAATCTTGGAATAGCTCCTGTTTTACCAAGAATTGGAACAGTAACAATGAAAATAATAAATAATAAAAAGAATACTAAAAAATTAAAAGAAATTAAAAGAAAGAGGAAATAGAAAAAGAGTTACATCAGGGCCAAGTCATGAAAATTTACATATTGAAAACATGTTTAATGTCTAATTTAATGAAGAGATAAAGTGGGGAGCCCAAGGATGAGATTATGTATAAATTCAGCCTTACTGAAGCAAACAGAAGGCTAGAATGAACCTATATTTTTAAAGAGTTTTTGTAATAAAAATATAAAAATATATGGATGAAAATGTATTTGGATTTTTTTTTAAAAAAAGAAATTGTGTTTACTACAAATACTACTGCTACTACTGTTGATTTATTAAATTTGTATACCGCCCTTCATCCAAAGATCACAGAATGGTTCACAACGAAAGAATACAAAATGAGAATGCAAAAGACATAATAAAACACAAAACGAAAACAAAACAGTAACCCCCCACCCACAAACACATTTCAAAAGCCATAGAATGCCAGTCAGCCAAATGCCTGGTTGAAGGGAAATGTTTTCACCTGGCCCCCAAAGATATGTGATGAAGGCACCGGGTGAGCCTCCCTGGGGAGAGCGTTCCGCAAATGGGGAGCCATTATTTATTATCAGGATTTTGATTTGGTCATTTATATTTTTGGTTACTTACATGCTTATATGTAAGCCACACCGAATAATTTTTGTTTTAATTTAGATTAGTTTTATTTACCGGTATCTTATTGCATTAGGAATCGGGGACGTGGGTAGCACTGTGATCTAAACCACTGAGCCTCTTGGACTTGCCAAACATAAAGTTGGCAGTTTGAATGGGTGAGCTCCCGTTGCTCTGTCCTAGCTCCTGCCAACCTATGAGTTCGGAAGCACGCCAGTGCAAGTAGATAAATAGGTACCACTGTGGTGGGAAGGTAAAGGGCGTTTCCGTGCGCTCTGGTTTCCATCACGGTGTCCCGTTGCACCAGAAGCAGTTTAGTCATGCTGGCCACATCACCCAGAAAGCTGTCTGTGGACAAACACCAGCTCCCTTGGTCTGAAAGTGAGATGAGCGCCACAACCCCGTAGTCGCCTTTGACTGGACTTAACTGTCCAGGGCTCCTTTACTCTCTTTTTTAACCTACATATAACATGTCTGGCTCATGCTATCCCTTTGTGTATGATAAAAAGAAGCCTTTTTACCCATTCCAGCCATCATAGAAAAGTGATCCTCAGCTATTTGGGTCCCCCAAGTATTCATGTTGCTACTGCTCAACGTTTTCTAACAGACTGAGGTGCCTGCATTTCATTGTGTTGCCTGGAAATAAAAGTGAATGTGCATAACTTAATTGATGCTTCTCTTCTCTTCTCTCTCTCTTTCTCTCTCTCTCTCTCTCTCTCTGTGTGTGTGTGTGTGTGTGTGTGTGTTCAGCTCCATGACTTAATTTCTTAATTTTCTTTTCTCATCCATTAGGGTGTTGATCCAAAAGATGGCATTGCCTATGAGCAGAAATTTTGTAAAGGTAATTTCTCTTAATTTTAAAATATAGCTGAGGATATTGATTGCAAATCGCCCGATTCGTTAAACTAATAATAATTCTGAAGCATATTATGAAAAACAAAAAGGGAATGTATGAACACACTACAAATGAGGGTCATGGGTACAATCCTCATGTTGTCGTCAGATGTGCTGATTCCTTTTGAAGGCCAAGCTCAGGGAAACCAAGCTCTGCAGGTGGGAAGTTGATTGGCCTGTGGTATTGGTGTCACAGTGCCTCCCACTCCCTACCCCAGGGCAGTTTTGCTTTTTTTTAAAAAAAGAAAAGTTTGTTTTTTAAAGGCACCGTATAAACCTTGATCACTGATAATAGGCAGGGAGAGCACGTCAAGTGTGGGAGAGAATCAGGAGCTGTCAATCAGCCAGCATTTTTAATGGAGGCTCACTTCACCAGGAGAAAACAACAGGCCAGTCTCCCTTTTAAAAAAATGCCTTTGAGCATCCAAATTGATTCATTTTCTTAATGCAGAATTAGTTACCAGTAATTCTGCAAGAATTATGTCATCATAATATCATGCATTTTTTTTAGAAGGAAGCTGTGGATGAGTCGGTGAAATTGTGAACTTGATTTCTGGAGATTGTTGTTGTTCAGTCGTGTCCGACTCTTCGTGACCCCATGGACCAGAGCACGCCAGGCACGCCTATCCTTCACTGCCTCTCGCAGTTTGGCCAAACTCATGTTAGTAGCTTCGAGAACACTGTCCAACCATCTCATCCTCTGTCGTCCCCTTCTCCTTGTGCCCTCCATCTTTCCCAACATCAGGGTCTTTTCTAGGGAGTCTTCTCTTCTCATGAGGTGGCCAAAGTACTGGAGCCTCAACTTCAGGATCTGTCCTTCTAGTGAGCACTCAGGGCTGATTTCTTTAAGAATGGATAGGTTTGATCTTCTTGCAGTCCATGGGACTCTCAAGAGTCTCCTCCAGCACCATAATTCAAAAGCATCAATTCTTCGGCGATCAGCCTTCTCTATGGTCCAGCTCTCACTTCCGTACATTACACTGCCATTCTGTCCTGTTGGAGTGATGCAAATGACAAGAGCCCATCGCAGAACTTAGAACGGGTAGAAGCTGGCTGAGGCAGACATAGTTGGTTGGGTGGACTGGGCTAAAAGCAGAGGTGCCAACTGCATCACGTGACACTCAAGTGCCGGGCTGGGATGCGAGGGTGTCCTGCCGCTGTGATGCCAGCGTTTGTATGTTGGGTAGGGAGGAGGCGGTGGAGCGGAGCCACAGGATTTTTTGGGGGGCCATCCTCCTTCTTGAAAATTTTGGGAGGGACCGAAGACCACCCTCAGCTCCCACTCCCCAGCATGCCTGGCTGAAAGAGAAGCTCTGTAGAAAGACTTGGAAATCACTATAAATAGACCTCATGCTTCTGAATTCATATATAGAGCCCTGTGCTCCTGAATTCCACACCCTATTGCACATAACAATATGTTATTGGTGTAATGTTGTTGCTGGCAGTCATGGAGTTCTTTTACAGAGGCAACAATGCCACGTGGGCAGTATATAAATTAGCCCACAGCAGAGCTCAAAACGGTGCACTTCCTCACCAAACACAAATTGAGCTAATGATGGTGCCTGTACGTGATGGAAATCACCCCTGAATAAAGCTAACATGCACCTTCCACAAGGCCTATTCTTGTGCCACCACAAATGTTTAGTAGCTGCTTGGCAAACACAAAGCCAGTTAGTCGTTAAGGAGGGAGCAGAAGTTATACTTCTTCCTGATTTTAAAAATCTCAGTTTCTTTGAACTGGTTCTCAGGACACTGTAGGCCAGGGGTCAGCAAACTTTTTCAGCAGGGGGCCAGTCCAGTGTCCCTCAGACCTTGTGGGGGGGGGTGGACTATATTTTGAAGGGGAAAAAATGAATGAATTCCTATGCCCCCACAAATAACCCAGAGATGCATTTTAAATAAAAGCACACATTCTACTCATGTAAAAACACCAGGCAGGCCCCACAAATAACCCAGAGATGCATTTTAAATAAAAGGACACATTCTACTCATGTAAAAACACCAGGCAGGCCCCACAAATAACCCAGAGATGCATTTTAAATAAAAGGACACATTCTACTCATGTAAAAACACCAGGCAGGCCCCACAAATAACCCAGAGATGCATTTTAAATAAAAGGACACATTCTACTCATGTAAAAACACCAGGCAGGCCCCACAAATAACCCAGAGATGCATTTTAAATAAAAGGACACATTCTACTCATGTAAAAACACCAGGCAGGCCCCACAAATAACCCAGAGATGCATTTTAAATAAAAGGACACATTCTACTCATGTAAAAACACCAGGCAGCCCCACAAATAACCCAGAGATGCATTTTAAATAAAAGCACATTCTACTCATGTAAAAACACCAGGCAGGCCCCACAAATAACCCAGAGATGCATTTTAAATAAAAGGACACATTCTACTCATGTAAAAACATGCTGATTCCCGGACCATCCACGGGCCGGATTGAGAAGGCGATTGGGCCGCATCCGGCCCCCGGGCCTTCATTTGGGGACCCCTGCTGTAGGCCAAACTCCAATTTAGTGAGCAAGTTTTCTAGGTCTCCAGGACTCTTTATGTTACACAAAGCATGCGAATAAAGACGTAGCCCAGTTGTGGATTTTGGGAGGCATTTTCTCTCTCTTGTGGACTAGGACGACTGCCTTTGCTTTTTATGTGCCCTGAAATTGCAAGAGATGTTATCCGGCATCATCCGTCTTTAAAGGCTGGGCGCAGTGAAGCAGTCGGTGTTTATGAGAAGCTTGTAATTTTGCCCTAATAGACCAAATTGAGAGCAATGCTCTCAATGCCCTGATTTCACTAAATGTTCTACTTTTATTGAACGTACTGCAGATAGTAAAAATTTATGTTGCTCCCAGCAGGGTCCACTTTAAAGTACCAATCCAAGCTTTAAAAGAAGCCTAGTAGAAATTGGTCTAATTTAGCATGCACTTTTTGTAAACTTGATTGATGTGTCCATTTATTTTAGGTTATTTATAGTGCAGAGGAAGTTTAAAATGTTGTTTTAGGTTTGGAAATGAGCACAAATGGCCAAATCGTTGTTTTGATTGCTCTTTGTGTGCTGGAACTGCTGTGTGGATTTTCTTAATTCGGTTGTACTTTGTGCAGCATACGGGTTTGCAATGTGAGGGGGGGGGAAAATAATTAAGCTTTTAAAATTATTAATTGTCTTCCGTAGGCACAGAGTCCAAGGGAATCATTTTGTTGGGAGATTCAGCTGGGGCTCATTTTCACATCCCTCCTGAATGGCTGACAGCATCACAAATGTCAGTGGTATGTTGTTTCAGCTGGTCATTGTACTGATCTCAGTTGGCTGTCCTATAATTCACTTTCTTCTCTATTACTAAGGGTGTCCATTATAACTGCCCTCTGTTATAAAGGGTGCCCATTGAGTATCTATTTATTTCTGGGGTGATCACTTTCAGCCACTGCTGTAATAATCATGGGAGGTTTTCAAGATATGGTCCTGAATGGGGTAACTGTGCCCCTGAAGAAGCAGGTGTGCAGCCTGGGAGTCATTTTGGACTCACAGCTGTCCATGGAGGTGCAGGTTAATTCTGTGTCCAGGGCAGCTGTCTACCAGCTCCATCTGGTACACAGGCTGAGACCCTACCTGCCTGCGGACTGTCTCACCAGAGTGGTGCATGCTCTAGTTATCTCTCGCTTGGATTACTGCAATGCACTCTATGTGGGGCTACCTTTGAAGGTGACCCGGAAACTACAACTAATCCAGAATGTGGCAGCTAGACTGGTGACTGGGAGCGGCCGCCAAGACCACATAACACCGGTCCTGAAAGACCTACATTGGCTCCCAGTACGTTTCCAAGCACAATTCAAAGTGTTGGTGCTGACCTTTAAAGCCCTAAATGGCCTCGGTCCAGTATACCTGAAGGAGTGTCTCCACCCCCATCGTTCTGCCCGGACACTGAGGTCCAGTGCTGAGGGCCTTCTGGCAGTTCCCTCACTACGAGAAGCCAAGTTACAGGGAACCAGGCAGAGGGCCTTCTCAGTAGTGGCACCCGCCTGTGGAACGCCCTCCCACCAGATGTCAAAGAGAAAAACAACTACCAGACTTTTAGAAGACATCTGAAGGCAGCCCTGTTTAGGGAAGCTTTTAATGTTTAATAGATTATTGTATTTTAACATTCTGTTGGAAGCCGCCAGAGTGGCTGGGGAAACCCAGCCAGATGGGCGGGGTATAAATAATAAATTGTTGTTGTTGTTGTTGTTGTTGTTGTTAAAGAAACAGGATTCTTTAGATAGGAAAACATCTGTTCATTTTATTAGTACCATGGGTGTGTCTTGTTCCTCCCATGTTGGTTGATTGGTTGGTTAAAATTATTTATAACCCGCTCTTCTTTCATCGCACAATCCCAGAGCAAGAAACAACATTAAAATACAATAAATCAATATTTCATTTAAATGCAACTTAATGTGAAAGCAGACAATATACTAACACTGTAACTACAGCAGCCAAGGGAGGTGGGGACCAATTTAACCAAATGCTTGGTTGAAATATCTATGGTTTTCCCTAGTGTCAAAACTCCATCAGTGTTGGTACTTCAGAATTGGGGTTCCATTATTGAGAATGTCCTCTCACAAATCAGCACATACTGTATCTCAGAGAAGGGGCATCCTTCAATGACTACAAAGTCTGGGCAGGTGTATAAGGAAGCAGGTGGTCTCTCGGGTACCTGGGTCTTTTGCCCATTATAGCTTCCCCCCACAAGTAATCACACCTCTGTTCTCATCTCAGATGTTCTTGTTTTCTGCTGTGCTGACTACAGTAGAATTACTACGCTAGTGAAATGTTCTTCATTAGGGTCGGTAATAAATATTTGCAGGAGCCCTTGACAACAGTGCCGTAGGCAGAAGACAGATTTGTGGGAAGCCCTTCAGCCAACATAAGGAGAACCCCTACACCCTCCTGGTTTGGAAAACGAAAGTGTCTTGTCATTCAAGAGGCTGTGATGTTTCCTCTGCAGCCAAACATATGAGACAAGGAGAAGATGCACTCAAATTGTTTATGTGCAAGCTGTGTTTTCTTGGGGCGCCCTATTCTGTTTGAACCAGGTCAATAACAACAAATAAGCTCATAGCTGAGCTCCTGTTGCTCAGTCCCTACTCCTGCCAACCTAGCAGCTCAAAAGCATGTCAAAGTGCAAATAGATAAATAGGTACCACTCCGGCGGGAAGGTAAATGGCGTTTTTGTGCACTGCTCTGGTTTGCCAGAAGCGGCTTAGTCATGCTGGCCACATGACCCGGAAGCTGTACGCCAGCTCCTTCGGCCAGTAAAGCGAGATGAGCGCCGCAACCCCAGAGTCGTCCGCGACTGGACCTAATGGTCAGGGGTCCCTTTACCTTTAAGCTCATAGCCACCTTGTGCCCAGAGAAATCTGTCTGTCCTATAACCACCATTATAACCATCCTGAATAGCATGTTCAAGAGACACCACCCAGCCATCGTGAGAGGCTTTCTAGGGGTTTCAGGGGGGAAAGGCACAGCAAGTGTTCTTTCTGTGATCTTCCATTTTCTCTAAAATAAAATAAAAATCAGACAGCAGAACTATGCAAAGCCCTGGTTGATGACAAGCAATTAATGTTCATATTTTACGGGTGAGGGACATTAAGGGATTAGCCTAAGGCAAGCCAAGGCAGAGTGTTTTTGTTTACTTGCAATTTTGCTTTTTGTTATACAGTTGGGAGTCAGAAATTGTTGCCAATCTACTGCTAATCATCTAGGTAAAGCAACTTTCTGCCCACAACCACCACATGATGGTTTAAAAAGTGCTGTTGATTTTCTTCCAAGAGAGAGAGAGAGAGAGAGAGAGAGAGAGAGAGAGAGAGAGAGAAAGGAACTACCCAAGTGGCTTATTGAAACCTTTGAAGGGAAATTGGGAGGGGAAACGGCAATGCTAAAAGTAAATATTCAGCACCAATAATTATTGCTGCATTGTGGGCAGCATTCAAATTACAAACCACATTGTTTGCAGTTTTAATTTTCTCTTTGGAGAGCCTTAACTGATTTAAATATTCGAGATTGGCTGTTGTTTTTCTTCGTTAATTCTTTATGAAAAAAAAAATTATTATAGGAATCACACTGATGACAGAGCAGCGGATGAGCATAATAAATCAGAGGCAGTGATAATTGAGATGATCATGCCTAATAAATGTGGTAACAATACTCAGGATAATGACAGTAATGACAGTGAAGCATGAAAGTGACGTGCTCAAGCTAGCGTTTTAGATTGTGTCAGCATTTCTTTTGTAAATCTTGGATGTTCACGTTTTTCAACTTCTCCACAAGTATTTTTCTCTATATGCAAATGCCTTATATAGTATTTTGAAGCAATGCTTAGTCCTCAAGGCTTAGACCTACCTCCATGCTCTGATCTCAGCCTTCCCAGTCCTCCTTTCCCCTGATCATTATTAATCTGTGGGACTCAGGAAGCTATGGCCAAGTTGGGGAACCTCAGGTCCATGAACCAGATTTGGTTGCTAGGGTCTAAGCTTAGCCCTGGAATCTAGCTTAAATGCCAAGACTCAGTACTGGAAACATTAAAGGTAAAGGGACCCCTGACCGTTAGGTCCAGTCACGAACGATTCTGGGGTTGCGGCGCTCATCTCGCTTTAGGCCGAGGGAGCCGGCGTACAGCTTCCGGGTCATGTGGCCAGCATGACTAAGCCGCTTCTGGCAAACCAGAGCAGCGCACGGAAACACGTTTACCTTCCCGCCGGAGCGGTACCTATTTATCTACTTGCACTGCCATGCTTTTGAACTGCTAGGTTGTCAGGAGCAGGGACCAAGCAACAGGAGCTCACCCCGTCTCAGGGATTCGAACTGCCGACCTTATTTGCCGCCACAGGCGCATGATGTCCGTGGCTGGTGTGGGGAGGACCAATAAAATGAACACAGGAGATTGGTATTGGGTTGAATTAGGCCACAACTTTATTGATTACAGGTAAGAGTAGGTTGCCTAAGGCATTGGTGCAGGGATCAGCAAACTTTTTCAGCAGGGGGCCGGTCCACTGTCCCACAGACCTTGTGGGGGGCCAGACTTTTGTTGTTGTCGTTCATTCGTTCAGTCGTGTCCGACTCTTCGTGACCCCATGGACCAGAGCACGCCAGGCACGCCTATCCTTCACTGCCCCACAAATAACCCAGAGATGCTTTTTAAATAAAAGGACACATTCTACTCATGTAAAAACACACTGATTCCCGGACCGTCCGCTGGCCAGATTGAGAAGGTGATTGGGCTGGATCTGGGCCCCGGGCCTTAGTTTGCCTACCCATGGCATTGTGCATGTATTCAGCATCAAACAGCCCACATGCTTCCTGATAGGAACCCAGTGAGGTCGACTGAGGTGTCAGGTGCCATTACCCCACACAGGCTGCCATTGAGAGAGGTGTATTGGCCCATTGGTCCTTTTGTGGACTCCTGGACTGATTCACCCCTTTAACTGGATACCCACACAACTAACGATCCAGCCCAATGCCTTTTCCACCAGAGTTGGGAAAGTTTCTATGAGGTAGACAGAAACCTGCAAGCTGACTAATTTGCTTGCAGGGGGAAATCCATCCCTGGCCCCGAATGCGGCAACCAAGTAAACCATATCGAGGTCCTTTTGCCAACTCGCCCCTGTCAGAGTGGGCCCCTAACAGACTGGGTGGGTAGAAAATCCTGCTACAGTCAGCAAAGAGGGTGGTCTGCATCTGGCTGCCATCTTAAATATGGCAGGGGCATGCAGGGCGCAACCCCCGTGTCCCTGACCTGATTGGCCGTGCAACCCAGGCTTGCTCCAAATGGAGGGTCCAACATGGCACCCTTCCCCTGGTTCCACAGGAAAATGGTGGCCCTCTGGGAAGGGCCGTAGCCGTGCTGTGTAGCAAACACTGCTCCCCCCCCAGAGCCCCACAGGGGTGGGGCCAGATAAGGATCTGACCCAAAAGGGCAATAAAGGTTACCCACCCCTTGGATAGTGCTCAGGATGGCACCAAGCCAGGAGGGCAGCCTTACTATACTCAAGACGTAGCTGATCTCTAGGAATAAAATCTCAAGGGAAGGGGTTTGTGATTAATTCTTCCTCCCAAAAAGAAATACATGTATTTTCCATGTCTGATCTATAATTCTTGATAACTATTTAATTTGTTTATGGCTTATAGCTGTACCCTATTGACTGTATTTAAACTACGTAAACTTCGTATTACATTAAAAGCTAGTATGAAAAGAATAATCAGTGTTCTGGGCATGGAAGCCTGTTATTGTAACCCACCATGAGACAATTGGGTGAAGGGGCACGTAGAGAAAATAAAACCCATCCTGATTTCTTAATCTCTTTTATAGAAGGCATTTTCCAACCTTCCTGGGGCTTTTGCCGATGAGCTCGACTGGCCTCAGTTTTCTGCAGTAACCGGATTCCTCAACTCCACAATTGGGTGGGTAAGCTAAGTCACCAGAATCTCAGGAATGAACGGTTGTGGAGAAAATGTTTTGTGTTCAGGTGGAAGTTCTGGAGTGTTGCCATGCCCTCTGCTTCTGGTGTTTCCTAAAAATTATGATCCTCCCATTCCACAATGAATGCATAGGCCAACACATTGTTTCATGGGTCCCAGACCAAACTTCCTTCTTCTTTTTCCTGCATACTTACCTTCAAGCCCAAACAACACAGCTGCAGCACATAGATCCATGTCCCATCTAAAGCAAGGGTGGGGAGCTATGTTTTAAAGGGATGCACAGCTGGACTGCAGGCGTGTGTGTGTGTGTGTGTGTGTGTGTGTGTGTGAGTGCTGTCTCTTCCCCCATCCACGGTCTTTGTCACTGCAGCTCCCATTCCCCAGGCAGTTTCTTTCAATAGGTGCTCCCTCCTCTAATTATTGGAGAAATAGTAGGGGGGAATCTTTAATGAAATCCAAAAGCTTCAGCCCCTTGGCTCCACATTTGTAGTCAAATCATGGTCCTTCTGTAAGCCTCTAAAAACACTTTGGAGCGGCGTGTCACAAAAGGTCAATTGTTAATTTTGGATTGTTGTAATCCACTCTGGAATTCACTGGTGAACGGTGGGTGGGGTTATTGTTGCAATAGTAGTAGTAGTAGTAGTAGTAGTAGTAGTAATAATAATAATAATAATAATAATAATAATACACTTCCGAATTTTCATGAGAAAAATCACAAAGTGTTGTGGAAATGTGATTAAGACTTAAGATTGGGGAAATGAGAAGCTGAGCAAAGCTGAAATTGACAGATTTGTCCATTCTTTTTCCCCACATGTCAATTCTGACCCTGCTTAAAACAAAGTATGGCAGCTTAAATTAGTGGTTTTCATCCAAATGGTAGTTTTTGTTCCCAAGAGTAATTACCTTCGAAATTCAGCTCCAGCTTAATTACTTTCCATTTGTTTCATCCTGATGTTCTTTCCCAATGTCACTGTTCTGAAATATCTATTTTTAATCTGTGGGATCTATTATTCCTTCTGTTCCCAAATCTGTCCACTTGTCTAAGATGACAAAGCAGTGTTTAGAGACAAGGTTTCCTTGGTTCAACTGTCTCCTAATTATTATTTTTTGCAATTGCTAAGGCAGTTCTGTTAATGTTCCATAAACTCCTGATTCCTGGGCAATTTATCTTTCTTAGTTCATAAGACTGTTTGCCCCCATCTCCTTTTCAATCATATAAAAAGCCAGGTTTTTCATTCTTTGTGTGAAGAAGGATTTATTGGGAATAAACAGCATCGTATACAGTGGTACCTCGGGTTACAGACACTTCCGGTTACAGATGCTTCAGGTTACAGACTCCACTAACCCAGAAATAGTACCTTGGGTTAAGAACTTTGCTTCAGGATGAGAACAGAAATCGCACAGCGGCGGCAGGAGGCCCCATTAGCTAAAGTGGTACCTCAGGTTAAGAACAGTTTCAGGTTAAGAACGGACCTCCAGAACGAATTAAGTTCTTAACCCGAGGTACCACTGTATACCATATTGACCTGAATATAAGCCACACTTTTTATTCCAAATTCTGACCATGAAAAGTTAAAATGCAGCTTCAATTCTTGACCTTACAAAAATTGATTTTTACGATATCATTGCTAAAATGGTAAAATGGAACGAATTTTTTTTATTTATTGCCGATTTGCAAGCTTGAGACGATTGTGCAATTACCGTAATTTAGGGTTACCAGACGTCCCCGTTTCCCAGGGACAGTCCTCGGATTTGCGAATAAGTCCCTGGATAAATTCCATCCCCGGAATGTCCCCGGATTTCCTCTAATGCCCCCAGGAAACGCAGCGGCGGCACTCTCAGCAGCCCGGAGCAGTTGGCTCTGGCTGGCTTCAGGAGCTGCTTGGAAGTCCCCATATGATGGTGGTGCAGGGGCTCTAAGATGCAGCTTCCGGGCTGCCTCCACCTTCCCTGACCCCAGCAACTAAGCTGTGAAGGGAGGCTTCATGCTGCCTATCAGAGCTTGCGTGCAAGCAGGAGGGGGCAGGGATCTCTCAGTTAGGCAACGGGAAGCCTCCCTTCCCAGCTGAGGGATCCCCGCCCCCTCCTGCTTGCACGCAAGTAGGAATGGGATTGGGGCTGCTCCAATGGGAAGGGAGGCATTGCGCTGCCCGAGCCTCATGGAGAAAGAGATAGACGCCTCGGAGGAAGGGGGAAATGTGGCGGTTGAGGTCAAGGTGGCGGCCGCCCCTCTGCAGCCGCCGTAGCTGCAGCATCAATGTCCTGAACATGTAGTATGTATGTATGTATGTATTAAGAGTGTCCCCAGATTCATTGAAAACAATCTGGTAACCTTACGGCATAATTCTAATGTCATTCATCGCTTTCCCGGGATTTTACAGTGCAGTATTGATTTTTTATTTGCATTTACGGCGCCACGAACAGGTGTTTAACCCACTTGCGGGTCCTCTCTAGCAGGGTGGATTTGATTTAAATCAAACTGATTTAAATCATGATTTAAATCACTAGTCAGTAAGGCTCAGGGTGGATTGTTTTGATTTAAATTGGATTTTTTTGATTTAAATCAGGTTTTTTTTTATTTAAATCCACCCTGAGCCTTACTGACTAGTGATTTAAATCCACCCTGCTCTCTAGTACCTGTAGGATTTTATTCTACATTTGCCATTTACGGGTGTGAGTGCCTGCATAATTTTAAAGGAGTGGCTTATATTCGGGTATTGTCTTTTTTTCTTTAATCCCCTTGAATTTTGAAGACATGGCTTATATTCGGGCCAATACTGTAGATGTTTTATTGTTCGTTTGGGAATTGTGGTTGTCTAGAGTAGTTATTTATACTTTCTAAGAAGTGGGGCTGTCAGATATAAGAAACTATTTATAAAATGATCCAGACTTCTTGGTGATGCAAAGCTTTTACAGTTTGGACTTCACAATTCCACCCTCATTTTGGCCTTAGTGTGAAAATAGCAGTGACATTGCTTAGTCTGGGTTCGCCTTACTGCTTGGAGAAACCATCAATGGAGTAAACCAGTGCTTTTAAGCTTTTCTGTTTCTTGAAAAATGCATCCTGAAAATTATTTCCTTTCTGTCTCTCTTGATCCTTTATCTAGATTTTTTAAAAGCCTCCTTAACCCCTAAAGGTTCAGGGTAGAAAACACTGAAGTAGAATCCAGTGTAGCACTAAAGTAATCATTCTCTCGGCATAAGGATTTCTGCTTGCACAAGGGAAGGTTCCCTCCCTCTCCTCTCTCATGCACCCCCTAAATATGTTTGGGGGTTCCCCCAACCCTCTGGAGCAGATCTGGGGAGGGGGTGTGTGCACAGAGGAAACAGAGGGAGGAAATTCCTGTTGTGCAAGCAGAGATCCTTTAGCTGATGAGGCTCATTAGTAAAATACCGCCCACAGCATCTAAAAATCAGTGAATTTATCACCTTTAAAACATTAGTAACTGTAAAATAACCCCCTAGAAAATCCCTGCTCACTTTTGCCCACTGAATACAATTTCTGGAAGATATTCAGGCTTCTCCTCCATCAATAGGAACAAGCCATCTGTTCTTTCTGGATCATTATTGCCTCATCTCACAATTAATAATGCCCAAAGGGTGATATAAGCAAACAAGCCTAGTGCACTTATTGACCTTCCCCAATAAGGATAAGTGAAGTTCCAGCCTGCAACAGCAGTGCCTGTCTTGTCCATGGTCCCTGCTCATGGCTCATTTCAGGTGATGTGTTGAGGACCAGAGTGATACAGAAGCTAGATTGTTATGTGTACATTGGTATCTCTAGTTACGAACTTTATTCGTTCCGGAGGTCCGTTCTTAACCTGAAACTGTTCTTAACTGGAGGCGTGCTTTCGCTAATGGGGCCTCTTGCTGCCACTGTGCCGCCGGCACACGATTTCCGTTCTCATCCTGGGGCAAAGTTCTCAACTCGAGGTAACTCTTCCAGGTTAGCGGAGTTTGTAACCTGAAGCGTTTGTAACCTGAGGCGTTTGTAACTCGAGGTACCACTGTACTTTGCCCAAACCCTGGCTGTGCTGGACACACCATTGCACAGCTCTTCCGATGGAAGCAGTAGACTCGGTTTAAATCCTTCCGCGAATAGCATCCTTCTCCTCCAAACATCCCTTTGTAAGCCTTGGATAACAATGGAATCATGAAGTTGCTCCAAGAAATTTCCAGAAACGTTAAATGTACAAACACGGCATCCTTGATTGTAAGTTGTAGGCGTAAATAACTTGTGGTTCTAACGTTTAGCAACACGGTGCAGCCAGCACTATGCCCTTTGCCATACAGATGGAGTGTGGGTGAGATTGCAATGAAAATAAAGCACTTGGTATATACAATGTGGAACCACAACTGAAACTTGGCTTTCAGTTCATTGCGCAAGTGCAATATCTCAGCAGCGTTAAAGGCCTTTGGGCTAGGAGCCCACAATATAATCAACAACAGATCTTTTCATGGAGATAACATCTAGTTATTTTGCTTTGGAGCCAAACACACATTTGGAATGAATGAGCCATCACCCCAGTAAATAACGCGGAGGTCAAAGGCCTTGTGCCTTTTTGTGTGTGTGCTGATAGTGCTGACTGGGGGATTTGTCCTCTGCAGGAGATGTTATGGAAGTACTGCAACACCGAATATGATCTTTGGTTGCCTTGCTTCCCAGTGTAGACTGATCAGAGCTATCTCCCAAAACTTGATCCCCACCCCGACTTTGGTAAGAAAAAGTAACTCCCCCTCTTAAAGGGACATTAACATGCGATGAATCCAGGTATTTCAGCTCAGCTCTGAAGCTCATGGATTGGCCACTGGACAAGTCATTATCATGCCATCTAACCCATTTCACAGGGTTGCCATGAGGCTAAAATAGGGATGGTCTATCAAGACCATTTAGTCATAAAAGCTCCTCTCCCCAAATAAGTCTTGAGCTAGGTGACCTGAAAGTCCTCTGTACTGTACCTTTACAATTCTTGACCCGTTGTTTTATTAGCATGCCATGCATTCACTAAACCAGAGTTCTGTTAACTTTGTTTCAGAGGCTGGACAGAGTCGCTGTACCTATATTTACAAAAAAGAAACCGCTGCAACCATAGAGATTACCAGAACATCTCCAAAAATGGTACCTTGTTCGCTCTTCGCCCTCACCGGTGCACATTCCTTCACCAGAAGTAGAAGCTGTTGAACAGCAAGGCTGGGGGAAGGGGACCATTTTGAATGCAGATTGAGCAGTATACAAACCCCGTCATTCCTGTTTCTAGGGAAGGCACATAGAGCACTGCATGCAGAAGGCTAAGGCCCCAGGTTTAATTCTTGTCATCTCCAGGTAGGGCTGGGAAAGACCTCTGTCTGAAACCTTGGAAGAGTCACTGCAACTCAGTAAAGACAATACTGAACTAGACTGAATCACTGGTCTGACTCAATCTAAGAAGGTATCCTATATTCCTATGGCTGGCTGGTTGGCTGGCTAACTATTAGCAAGTACACACGTAGGGATTAAAAACAACAACAACATATTGCCTAGAATCAGCATTCAAATATATCACTGGACACAGTGGTAACAGACACTGGTACTCATATTAAAACATTGCCATTGAAGTGTGCTGGACACACCAGTATCCTCTTCAGCAACATAAAGCGGGTGCATTTTCATCTCATTCTTCCAAATATAGATGCACTGACTGGGACAGATTTTTTCCAGTAATTAATTCATGCCGCTTGACAGTTCAGGAAACAAGGTATAACGCCTCAGACAGGCAGCCTTCTGCTTATTGAAAACTCTGTACCCTGGATACATATGGCTTGAGCTGCAAATAACCACATATAAGCTCCAAGAATGATCAGCTAGTCCTCACTGATAGAAAGCCTGTCCTCCCCCTGATTATTTTCAGCTTATTCCAGGGTACTCGGGGACAGGATGCCTCCAGCTGTTCATGTGTTCCTAGCATCTGTGATTGATGGGAAGCCTCTTCCTGAACTCATTTCCCCACGTCTCATGATAAGGTTTCTCACCTGTACTTTTGTCACATTCTGCGATGATGTGTTTTGTCTTGGATCCGAATAATGTAACCGTTAATGAATGTTCTGGCCCATTGAACATTAGGAAGGCAGATATTTCACGGCAGCCATTGAGTGCCATTGGAAGCAGGAAAATGTTATCTTTATCTCGGCTGCCTTGGGGAATCTTAGTTCACCTAGATGCACTTAGGGAAACCTGGAGCTTCTTTGCAATTTTAAATTGTTACACCACCTTTTATGGTTTGGGGGAGCAAACAGTAAGATAAGGCCAGTTCAAAGCCAGACTGTTCTAGCATACAAGTCTAACTGTATCTTTTCTCATTCCCTGCCACGCTTCTGTCTGTCTGGCATTCATCCATGACTGACTTCCTACAGGTTGCAAATGTTCAAGGCTTTCTAGGGCAACCCCCTAAATACTTGGTTTTAATCATGTTTGCCATGGCTTTTCAGCAAAATAATTGGCTGCAGATTGCAGAATACATTTGCAGATGCAAAAATGTGCCTTGAGAATAGGTGATGGACAACTTGGGGCTTTTGTTTTCAAAAGCTGATAATCAGAGACTGTTTATTACGGTCATTTTGATGCAGATTGTAATGGAAAGGGGTAGATTCTACCCTGTATATTCAGTTTACTGTGAATTGAGGCACCATAGTTTCTCTCAACTGCTTCTCTCAGGTCCTTTCATCTGCCTTTCCTGTCT
Source organism: Lacerta viridis (assembly GCA_900245905.1). NCBI lineage: Eukaryota > Metazoa > Chordata > Lepidosauria > Squamata > Lacertidae > Lacerta > Lacerta viridis. The sequence goes on from OFHU01002500.1 coordinate 70,836, forward strand.
GCCATAGTCAGCAGTGCTTTGGGTTTGCTGCACAACCGCTGGCGAGAGATGGATGATATCTGGGTTGCTGCCTGAGAACCCTAGTGGGTTATGGGAAGTAAGCCAACTTAATTGGGAAATAGTAGGTCCAGCTTTCCAGCTAGACGTGACCCCCACCCCCAAGTTAATCACTATTCACTCAAATCTCACCAATTTCAAGGGGACCTTATTTCATCGGATGTTACATGCCTGTTACAAGTCTTGTTACTTCAGCTGTGTTAAACTCTCTTTTATTCATTGCCTTTGATCATCTAGGCGGCTCTTCGAACAACGTCCTAGAGCTTGTAAAGAGGTAAATAGTTAATGGGGTAATTGAACTATTTGATCCATAGTTTAAATAGTTCGCTGCAGGACAATGCAACACCCCAGCTACGCCACCATCACTTTGCTACTTGAAAGTCCAAATGCACTATGCAAACATTCAGAGGCTGAGATTCCATTTGGCTAACATGACAATAGTTGTTGCTCGATGTATCCTCCATGAATTTGTCCAATCCTTTTCATATTTAACGTTTTAACATCTAATATGTTAAAGCCATCCAAACCAGTGGTTTTCATCTCTGAAGTAGCTTGAGAGTTAGTTCCTTTGCCTAAATCTATTTGGGGAAGGGCAACTGGACCTAGTGGTCAGGGGTCCCTTTACCTTTACCTTCCTTGCTGTAAACCCCTATAAAATTATATTGCATTAGTAAGTTATGTATAATAGGGATGTACTTTATGTTATTATAGAGGGAAAGAGAGGGTTATATCTAAGTCATACTCAGAGTAAGGCGAAGGTAAAGGGACCCCTGACCATTAGGTCCAGTTGTGTCCAACTCTTAGGTTGCAGCGCTCATCTTGCTCTATAGGCCGAGACAGCTTCCAGGTCATGTGGCCAGCATGACTAAAGCCGCTTCTGGTGAACCAGAGCAGCGCACGGAAACGCCGTTTACCTTCCCACCGGAGCGGTACCTATTTATCTACTTGCACTTTGACGTGCTTTCGAACTGCTAGGTGGGCAGGAGCTGGGACTGAGCAACGGGAGCTCACCCTGTCTCAGGGATTCGAACCTCTGACCTTCTGATTAGCAAGCCCTAGACTCTGTGGTTTAACCCACAGCGCCACCTGGGTCCCCATACTCAGAGTAGACCTACTTAAATCAGTGGACCTAAGTTAGACATGTCCATTTATTTCATTGGATTGGCTCTGAGTTAGATACAACCCAGAGAGAATTGTTCATGCTGTGGATTGTTCATGCTGTGGGTAGAATTTTAAGATTGAGTTTTCGTTTATCTTTTATTTCCAGCTTGGCAAGGAGTCAACAGTTTGACAAGCCTGCAGTAGTTATCTTTTCAATGATTGGAAATGACGTCTGCAATGGGTAAGGTTTTAAGAAAATGCAACATTGGTTATATCTCCATTACACTTAAACTAATTTAATAGTCATTCCCCCTTCCCAGAGAACTCTGGAAACTATAGTTCTCTAAACAAGAATATTGAGGCTTCTTGGGGGAGTGGGGAATGTACAGTGGTACCTTGGTTTAAGAACGGCTTAGTTTATGAACAACTTGGATTAAGAACGCTGCAAACCCAGAAGTAGGTGTTTTGGTTTGTGAACTTTGCCTTGGAAGCAGAACATGTTTCGCTTCCTGTTGAGTGTGTTCCATTTGTAAATTGAGTCCCCTGCTGCTATGGGAAAGCACGCCTTGGTTTAAGAACGCTTTGGTTTAAGAACGGACTTCCGGAATGGATTAAGTTCGTAAACCAAGGTACCACTGCATGTAAAAAGCATGATAGTTAAACAGGTGTAAAAACCAATATATGCAGGGTACGTTTTAATTATCATTTGTGTAACATCCTTTATAGAATTATCTGGATCTTGTTGGTGTGGGGACGCACAAGTGCTCATGTATACATTCTGGTATATTTAAATTGTTCATACATGTATGCATTCTACTGCTTTTATAACTAAATTGTTTACTTCTGCAGAGAGAGAGAGACAGGTGGAGAGATGGGGAGGGATAGTTTATGACTATTTTTGCAGGATGTTCGCTGGCTATGCCATTTCAGTAATTCTGTTCTGCTGAAATACTGCTACTACTTTTGGTTAGAAAAATTACTCTAACGAACAAAACATCAAACTAAAGTAGTACTAAATACAGTCGTAAACAGAAATAATAAAGCTACAAGATAATAAAATAATAATTGTAATAATCATAGAAAGCTTTAGAAAGAATGAGTGGTGTAAAATATATTCTATAGTGGAATGCAAGCTTAATATTTGTATCCAGATACACCAAATATTCATGAATGTTGCCAAATAAACTCATATTTAGTGGGAATGTGCCAACAGTGAGATTGCTTGATCATATAAATGACAGGCAGCCCACAAGTAGAAGCAGAAATAATAATAATAATAATAATAATAATAATAATAATAATAATAATATGGTATTAGTTACCATAATAGAATATTTACATTGTGCAGTGGTTTGATACAATGCCCAAAGCTCAATATTGTGAATCTAAATAACTAGTCAGTAATGCTTGGCATTGGCTGAGCTGCAGTGTATCGTGAATGGAAATAAATGAAGGAAAAATAATATGAAATACCAAGCTCCTCAGTTCACTATACAAAACTTAGGATGGAGTATCTAATCCTGTTGCTTTTCTTTCACCCTCACTTGGGAATATTGACATTTAAATAAACGGCCTGTGTTGGTGCCATATTGTCCATTTGCACTACTAATGTGACAAGAGGAGTTTTTCTTTTCAGACACAAGTGCCTACCTTACCTTCTCCCTGCAATATCTCACAAACGTTTCTCCAGCAAGTTGTGCCATCATTTCTTTCTTGCTTTGTCTTTCTGGTCCCCCCCCCTTACTTCCATTTGGATGGTTTTAGTACATTATGCTGTTAGTGCCTAAGTTTTGAAACTGCACGAGTTCCACAAGAACCCCAGACCTTTCTATCAGAAAGAGAATGCATCTTATTCTGCAGAAGAATGAAACATCAATGTTTGCCCTTGTTCAAGTCTAGCTGTGGACTCAAGGGAAGCTGTTGGCTGGTTCCTGTTACTTTTCACGATGATAACTTACTTTAAAAAGGCACTGGGATGAATCTGTTGGGGAAATAGTACTGAGGAAAGAGGGGGAAGAGGCACGCAATGGAATATTGGATCTGTAAAAGTCCACTAGAATGTGTACAGCACTTTCCCCTAAACCCACCCTTAGCTTTAGCGCCATCAAAATCTTTGCCAACTCACAAAACAGAGATGTATTTTTTGGCATATCAAACTATACATTCATCGTCCAGGAATTAATATGGAGATAAAGTGAAACAGAAGCATTCATAACAGATACTGGGTTGCTGGTTTTTTTTCTTTAAAAATGGTGGTTGTTTTAATTAACAAGTGACAGTATTTCACTATCCTATTAAAGTGGTATTTAGAGCCATTTTGATTGGAATCATGCATCCCTAAAGGTAAAGGGACCCCTGACCATTAGGTCCAGTCGTGTCCGACTCTGGGGTTGCGGCGCTCATCTCGCATTACTGGCCAAGGGAGCCGGCGTACAGCTTCCGGGTCATGTGGCCAGCATGACTAAGCCGCTTCTGGCGAACCAGAGCAGCGCACGGAAACACCGTTTACCTTCCCGCCGGAGCGGTACCTATTTATCTACTTGCACTTTGACGTGCTTTCGAACTGCTAGGTGGGCAGGAGCAGGGACCGAGCAACGGGAGCTCACCCCATCGTGGGGATTCGAACCGCCGACCTTCTGATCAGCAAGCCCTAGGCTCTGTGGTTTAACCCACAGCGCCACCCGCGTCCCTATCCTGCTCTAATTCAGGCCTGTTTCTAGCTGAAGTAAGTGCTGTATCTCCAGCACTGCAGAATCACACCTCAGCCAAAGCACAGCTAACTGCCAATATTTCATGCCAAGGTGGCAAGTGAGAGATTGAGAAATACAGGCATTTGTAAGTGACAGAGATAATGAAATTGGCGAATCATGTGCTCTCCCAGCAGAACCCAAATTGCGATGTCCAAATGAGGAGGATGTACAAAAATATAGACAGATGGTACATATCTCACAGCCTACCAAGGCACAAATGTAGGACAGCGAAATAAAAAAAAAGAAAGAAACATGGAAAAAAATGAATGCACAGTGGGGTTCTGGGTTTTTTTCTAAGGGAGGAGGGAAGCAAGCAAAATTGTTAGATTTGCTGTTTTTCCACTAACTGATCATCTCTGCAGCTTTCTTTTCCCATTGCTGTATTTTATCTGTGACATAAAGGCATGATAACAAGAAGGAAACAAGAGCTGACTGATTGGGGCCAGAGGCAATCTGTGCTTTGAAATGAGGGACAACTGAAAGAAATAACAGAAAAAAAGATTAAACTCCCTTAATGGTAAATCAGCCGTGATAGAGGCTTCTGTGCCCAAGCTCCCCAGTTCTGAAAATGCTTTATCTTCTAAGAGCTTTTGTTAACCGCAGTGGGACAGTGTTGCATCTACAGATGGAGACACATGTCAATATTTAACTTTTAATCTTTCAGAACCATTGCTTCTTAACAAGGATACATCCCAGCTTTGTTGGGACACATGAGGCACATCCGGCACTAAACTCTTGAAATTCTGCATGGAATCACAGGGTCGGGGTGGCCCCAATTAACCATCCAGTCCCAGCCTTGCACAGCTTGATGATCCGTCGTTTCTCAAAGCTTGCCAGCCGCTCATGGCAGCCGCTGGGGTTCAGTAGTCTTGACAACTGCCTGGCGAACAGCAAGAATGGGGAGGACCAAGCAGCTGACTCACAAGTCGTGGAAACTGATCTAGCCCAAGCTTAACCCCTCCACTAACGCATCTAAACAGATCACCCAAAATGTAGCCAAACAGGAGACCATTTAGCCGTTTTGCTCTTGCTCTTCCTTGCTAAACACCGTGTGGTCTTTTTCTTTCTTAGGTATCCTGACACTGTTGAACACATGACACGGCCCGAGCAGATGCGCGCCAATGTTATGCGGGCTCTACAATATCTAAATGGCATCCTTCCCAAAGGGAGCCATGTGCTTTTTACCGGTTTGGTAGACGGTCACTTTCTGTGGGATAACTTGCACAATAGATTCTATCCTCTTGGTAAGTACGGCAACTTTCTTTCTTAGATGTGATGATGCTGCAGAGGCAGGGGCGTGGGAAGGGAGGGGCGGAGGGGGCGTGTTGCCCCGTGTTCCACCCTGGGAGGGGTGACAAGATGGCCCCTGTCTCCCCCCAACTGTAGAGTGGCTGAGGGCCTGTATGGTCGCTGTGTGGGAGTGGCATCCCATACGGCTGCCATGTGCAAGCAGCATCCCGTACGGACTGAGCATGTGCAACATTCTGTATGGAGTGCACACGCACAGGATGCCGCACATGCACAGTCCATACGGGGTGCCACACAGGCGCTGCCCGGGTCCTGGGGGGGGGAAAATTTTTTTCGCACCGGGTACCATCTGGGCTTGCTACTCCAGGGTGCGGAGGTGCTGTGAAATGGCAGCGCCGGGATTCTGAGTGCCAGTTCATTCACCACATGGCTCTTCTGGGACCCTCAGATTTGTGCAAGTTGTCAAATTTGAGGTGCTGCTCCTTCTTTCAGTGAAAGCACATTGTCCAGCTTTGTACTAGATAGTGGGTATACTGTAGTTAAGATATATAAAGGAGAACTTGGTTTGGGATTTGGTGATTACATTTTTTGTGGTCATAGCTGAAAATTCCACCAGTGCCGCCTATGTCAATAAATGAATAAATCTCCCTGCTCTTTTGTATTATTTCTTTCTAAACTTTAAATGTTTTACACACTGTCTGAACTCCATGTTTCTCTTCCCAATTGTGCCAAAGGCAGACTGCCTGCCTGACAGGTTTTAGCGCTTCCAACTGGGTGCCCTGAATTGAGTGGGACTTATTCCCTGGTAAGGGCATGTAGGAGTTCAGCTTAAGATACTGTAATTCATTATCTTGATCCGAGAACGAGAAAAAAAATACGAGACAAATGATCAAATACAAACATTTCTTAATATAGAGAATGTTATGGGAAGCCTAATGTGAGTTTAACAATACTTGAATTTAGGTCACCTGGACAGAAGGAGTATATGTTTCTTTCTGTGACAGAATGCATTATTTCCACCTTTAAAGCCAACCTACGTGAGGTATAAAAAAAATGAAAGCCATGAATGCACACAGTCATCTTTAATCTTCCTCCTTGATGTGAAAAAGCTAGATTGGTTTTGGAGAATGAAAGGCTTGTTAATGGGTAAAGCATCATTCACTCAACCCTGGGGTTTGAACTGAATATTATGTGACTCTGATCTCTTGTTAACTTAATTGGCTGAGAATAGAGGTGGAAAGGGTGTGTGTGTGTGTGTGTGTGTGTGTAATGTGACTTGAGACACAGATGTGAAGGGGCAGCAATAAAGCATATGGCAGGCTATATAGCAGGCATAGGCAAACTCAGCCCTCCTGGGTGTTTTTGAGACTACAATTCCCATCATCCCTGACCACTGGTCCTGCTAGCTAGGGATCATGGGAGTTGTAGTCCCAAAACATCTGGAGGGCCGAGTTTGCCTATGCCTGCTATATAGTTTATTGCAAATACGTTGTGTGAATCAGCCTGAGGGAGTTTATTTGCGGCAGCAGTTACAAAGGATATATATGAATGGGGCCAAAGAGAGCTCATTTTGAATCCTTACATAGCTGTGCAAGTGTCTGAGCGAACTTGGGCAAATCATACTGCTCAGCTTCGCTTCACAAAGTTGTGGAGAGCATAAAAGGCCTTATGAACCTTAAAGGTAAAGGGACCCCTGACTATTAGGTCCAGTCATGGACGACTCTGGGGTTGCGGCGCTCATCTCGCTTTACTGGCCGAGGGAGCCGGCGTACAGCTTCCGGGTCATGTGGCCAGCATGACTAAGCCACTTCTGGCAAACCAGAGCAGCGCACAGAAACCATTTACCTTCCCGCTGGAGCGGTACCTATTTATCTACTTGCACTTTGATGTGCTTTCGAACTGCTAGGTGGGCAGGAGCTGGGACCAAGCAACAGGAGCTCACCCCGTCGCAGGGATTTGAACCGCTGACCTTCTGATCAGCAAGCCCTAGGCTCTGTGGGTTAACCCACAGCGCCACCCACGTCCCTTAACTTATCCCAAAACATCGGAGAAAAGCTGGAAGGTAAGCCAAACAAACACTAGGCTTTGTGCATCGCTTTTAGCTAAAACTAAAGATGCCTGAATAGAGTTGCTGCCGATTACAGATCCAGTAATGAGACAATTTTGTGCCTTATACCTAATTTTGACACCGTTGCCTATGCCAAATCTTCATGAGGATTGCCATGTACATATGCCAGCTATCAAAATAGCCACTGTACACTAATGAATATAGTGATAGTGGCAGGAAATTTCAAAGGAGGGAGAGCGTCCGACCGCTGGCTGCCTATTCTATGTACTTGGGTTCCTGAGCACAAACAGTAAAATTCTTAGCCTTTTTCATGCTTTTAGGTAGATGCATTTTAGACTTGGGGCGGGGGGTGCATAGCAACCCTCAATGTTCCCTTCTCCCACAACTCCACTTCTGACCTTTGTGTGTTGATATTGGAAGGTCTCCCAACTGCACTGAACACAATGAGAATCTCTTGAGATTTTCGCGCTCAACATGCAAAGGTCAGAAGTGAGCTTCCTCTCCCTGAGTCAAGACCAAACACGTTCGCTCAAATGCTCTCGCCAGGCAGATTTCTAATGCGTTTCCAGCAAGGGACATAGGGTTTCACGTGGTCAGTTTTGAAAATATTTCTGTCTTCCAGGCCAGTTGAACAAAGATGTCACATACGAACATTTTTACTCGTTTCTCAGCTGTCTACAGGTAAGTTGCCTCAATGTCCAATGCAATTACATCTTGGGCTGAAAAAAGCTGAGTATGAAAGGTGATGCATTCTGTTGGTTTGACACCTAGTTGTGGTGGAAGTTCATGAGGTTCGTAAACGAACCTTCCTTTAGGGAGAGCGTAAAGCAGGGGTCGGCAACCTAAGGGCCGGATGCGGTCCAATCGCCTTCTCAATCTGGCCTGCGGATTCAGCATGTTTTTACATAAGTAGAATGTGTGCTTTTATTTAAAATGCATCTCTGGGTTATTTGTGGGGCATAGGAATTCGTTCATTATTTTTTTGCAAAATATAGTCTGGTCTGCCACATGGTCTGAGGGACGGTGGACTGGCCCACGGCTGAAAAAGTTTGCTGACCCCTGGCGTAAAGTAATTAGGCATGTAACTGTATGTAGCAAGCATAGACTATGAGCTAATCTCTAGGCTTTTAGACAGGGCTGGCCTTATCACAAGGTGGAACTTTGAAGAAGAAGCAAATGGAAGGAGATTAGTGTTGGATTCCCTTGCTAGTCCCAATACCTTGCTGTTTCTTACCAAAGTGTTGCCCAGGGCAAAAGCAAGTCTGTTGGGATCAACAAGCCCCAAGGGCAAATTGAATAGGTGAAGTCCTGGAGTGATGACAGGATCCAAACTTAACTGGGGGAGAAGAAGGGGGATCTCACCCAAGTTCTTGTAGGCCATCCCTGAGTTTTAGTGCTCCAAACAGATGTAAAGTTCTTCAAGCATGCCAGAGATTACGAACAATTGAATCCACATCTATTAAGAACATCAGTTTTCTGAATTTCAGTTGTTAATCTGAATTATCTCCTTCACTCTGTGTTCCCTGCCTAGGTCTGAAACCGTAACACTTTGTTTTAAAAAATACATGCCATGTTTTTTATAGCATCTCCAGCCTTCCAGTTAATGGAGGTTTTTCCTCTGTCTCCTGGTGCCTTTATTACATATCTTTAGGTGCAAGGCAAAAACTTTCCTCTTCTCCCTTTAATTAATTAAACAATCTATGGTATTTTAAACTGTTTGTCTGTGTGGGGCTATTCTTTTTTATTGTTGCTATGTATTTGTGTGTGTAGTAGTAGTAGTAGTAGTAGCAGTAATAATAATAATAATAATAATAATAATAAACCCCTGTGATCTTCAGAGGAAGGGCCTTCTCGGTAGTGGCACCTGCCCTGTGGAATGCCCTCCCACCAGATGTCAAAGAGAACAACAACTACCAGACTTTTAGAAGACATCTGAAGGCAGCCCTGTTTAGGGAAGCTTTTAATGTTTGATGATTATTGTATTTTAATATTTTGTTGGAAGCCGCCCAGAGTGGCTGGGGAAGCCCAGCCAGATGGGTGGGGTATAAATAAAATTATTATTATTATTATTATTATTATTATTATTATTATTATTATTATTTTACACACACAAATATTTAAATCTTTCCACATTCACACAGTCTTCTCCATGCGTTGGCTGGATGTCTGCAAATGCCACTCTTAGGAACCTGACCTCAGAGGTATGTTTAATATAAAAGTAATTTTAAAATATATTCAGATATTCTATTTTTAAAGATGGTGTTTGGACTTCTGCTGTAAGAAGGAAATAAAGTTTTAACGGACAGGATATTTTATATCACTGTTTTAGTGAAGAAATCTGGACTCCTAATATCAGCAAGGGCTTCTTTTGCTCTGCTTCAATTCAAGATGCTCAGATCGAATTCAGTTTCTTATATATTTAAACAATCTGCTTAATATACATGGGGTTCAAATGCCAGCAAAATTGCCTGCCAGTTCTTGTTCTTTCCCAGAGTAGCATCTCACTTAAATCTTCAAGGTTGGGCGCAAGCTAATAGACTTTTTATGGGACTGCCTTGCCTAAGAATGAACATTTTTGAAAGCAGTCTGCGTAATGTATCAAGTGCTTCTAGCGTAATATTTTCTCTGTTGTGCTAGCTTTCTACATGCAAGGGAGTCTTGGCGTGGAGGGGCCAAGCAGGCACTCTCCCTCCACATGACGTCTGAAGCAGCTCAGTCACGACTCGAGGAGGAACTGTAGTGTGCTCTGTCTTGGATATCTGAATCAATTATAAATGAATTTAACAAAAAGTGGCACTTGAGGGACCTTTTCGCTCAAGCAGTTTTGCCTACAGCAGCTCCAAGAGGGAATTGTCTTTCTACCAACTGGAAATGGCTTAGGCTGGCATTGAATGCATACCGGTTGTGAAGCTCTGGTCCTTGCAGGGGAATGTTGCTCTATATACTGTGTGCCAATATCTTAATAACATATTGGTCAAGGTGGTAAGCAAGGTCAGCTGTTTGTACAAACAAAGAGCGGGGCGGCAACTCTGCGACTTGGACGTTAAGTGGCAGATTTAATTTCACACTTATTTTTGTGCACAGAAGCTGAAAGCGGTGTGCCAGCACAAAGCTTGCATGTTGTTTTATTGTGCATATTACTGTAAGGTGCTTTGAACTCTTGGAAGGCAGAGATGGATAATAATAATAAATAATAATAATATATTTATTATTTGTACCCCGCCCATCTGGCTGGGTCTCCCCAGCCACTCTGGGCGGCTTCCAACAAATATTAAAATACATTAAAATATCACAGATTAAAAACTTCCCTAAACAGGGCTGCCTTCAGGTATTTTCTGAATGTCAGGTAGTTGTTTATCTCCTTGACCTCTGATGGGAGGGCGCCACTACCGAGAAGGCCCTCTGCCTGGTTCCCTGTAGCTTTGCTTCTCGCAGTGAGGGAACCGCCAGAAGGCCCTCAGTGCTGGATCTCAGTGTCCGGGCTGAACGATGGGGGTGGAGATGCTCCTTCAGGTATACAGGACCGAGGCCGTTTAGGGCTTTAAAGGTCAGCACCAACACTTTGAATTGTGCTCGGAAACGTACTGGGAGCCAATGTAGATCTCTCAGGACCGGTGTTATGTGGTCCCGGCGGCCACTCCCAGTCACCAGTCTAGCTGCCGCATTCTGGATTAATTGCAGTTTCCGGGTCACCTTCAAAGGTAGCCCCACGTAGAGCGCATTGCAGTAGTCCAAGCGGGAGATAACTAGAGCATGTACCACTCTAAGAGTTCTGCATAACAATAAAACAATTCACACATATATTTCTTGTGGATTCCCACCCCCCACCCCACCCTGGCACCCCACAGAGAGCCTTACAGCTTTCCAGTGTCCTGAAGGAGCTGGCGAAATCTGAGAAATACGCCAATTTTGACGTTTTCTACATGGATTACCCACTGAAGGAAGGTAAGCTTTTATACAGGAGCTGAATAAAGAACCACCTGATTCATATCACTGGAAGGGAGGGGTGATGCCTACCAGTCCAAAAGACAAATTCCAATTGTTCGTTTCCCTAAGGACGTCTCTGGGTTTGGGTACTGGGGGAGGGGGGTGGGACTTGGGAAAGGCGTCAGTAGGTCCCCAATCCTTGAATGGGACAACCTGCTGTTGCTGCACTCCATTCATTTGCCCAGGATTGATAACTACCAATAATGATGATGATGATGGTGATGATGATTTTTTATTTATACCCTGTCCATCTGGCTGGGTTTCCCAGAAAACAAGGTAGCTGGAGGATGTTGCCCTGCCTCCTATCTCCTGCATGCTCAGAGAGGACCGATGTGCAAGCAGTGACAGAAAAGGGAGGCAAGCAGGGCCACAGGGCTCTAGGAGGTGACAGTCAGGGGGTGGACCTCAGCAAGTGTCCAGCAGGACACCACCCCAATCTCTGAGCGGTGCGAGATTCCGGGGGTTCCAGGCGCTTACCCCGGGTTTGCGTTTCCTTCGGGAATGTGGGACAGCAGAGACTGTGGTGCCTTTATTTACATATATATACAACCTGAGCCTGCGATGGAGAGGCTCGCGGCATCCACACCCCAGGTTGGTCTTTCTTCTCCCACAGCCACAGCCTTGGATTCAAACAGAAATAAAACGCTCTCAAGCTTGCTGCTTTGCTACTAGCTCACATCACGGCGACTTTCAACTTTGTGGCTTCATCCTTCTAACTAACCATGAGGTGGGGGACAGGCCCCAAACATTTGCCATCTCCTCTTTGCTTTGCTTCCCATAATGGCACATAACCCAGGCTATCTCCTCAACACAGGAAGGCTTACATTCTAACATTGGCTGGATCCAGAGGTTAGAAGGGTCTTGCATACAGTCTACTTCCCTTCTCCCCTTACTAGTTCCAGGAGTCACCAGTAATGGTGAGAAGGCTTCCCACGGGGACTACTATAAGGATTGAGGGGGACCTGGGTGACTTTTTCTGCGGGCAGAAGCCCCGCTGGTCCAGAGGCTGAATTCTGATCTGACCTTGTGTTAGATCTGAAAGCTCTCCCAGACATTTTGGCACCTTGAGCAGATCCCAAAATGGCAACCCCCCTCCTCACCAGGGAAGAAGGGGGAAGGAGAGAAAGATTGACACCTGCTGCCCCTGTGGATCTGCCGCCTGAGGCAGTCACCACACCTTGTCTCATGAGTGGGCTGGCTCTGAGCTCATCGTGATGCCGAAAAGAAGAATCTCTCCCTCCACTGAGGAAGGAACACGTTGGTGGAGAATACAGATTTTGGATGGTCAGCTAGTCCAGCCAAAATCGGTAGACCACTGGCTACGTGAATGTGCACCTGGCTCCCAGTCGACTCATGTGCGTGCCAACCGAGCAAGGAAACAGTATGTGTAAGCGGCAGTTTGTGGATCTTTCTCGCAGGATCCAGGCACAAGAGGCTTACAGACTTTGCTTCCTAAACATTCTTTTTACTTAGCTATGCAATCACTTATTCTTTGCTTACAATAAATTATTAAGGGGTCCGTCGCTTAAATCAAAACCATTCTGAATACCCTCTTAATGTTTCATGAGAGTCATTATCTGATTGCTGATGAGCCAAATTACTTCGAAGTGCCGAATATATCGAGTCAGGTTTGGGTGGGGAAATCAATGCGGTTTACCTTTTCCTGTTGGCAAACGAAAGAAAATGCAACACAACCTTAGGGAAAGTTTGTCACAGGCCCATAATCGTGTTTACAATTAAAGGCTTCTTCTTAGTAGATGCATCACTTGTCAGTTCCCCTTCTCGCCTGCCTCTGCTCTATTCACTGACCTATTTTTCATTTTCTTTTTGCTAAAGTTAGTGCAACGCCCTTTTTGGAGTCTCAAAGTATTATTAAATATTCAGCAGCTATTGCAGTCTCTCCCCCACCCCCCACCCCTCCGGCTTTGGGTGACGTCCTAATTTTTGGCGTTTGAGAGCTCTGACACTGGTTTCACTGTGGATTAGGCCTCACCCAGAATTTTAGACTGTTTCTTAAGTCCCCCATGAAGCTGAAACAGATAATAGTTTATTGGACTGAAACAGATAATGGTTTATTCAGAGAGCTGGAGGCGGCATGCTGGATCCGTTGGGTCCTGCTATAGAAATCCCTTCCTCTGCTCACAGTCTTGTACAGTAGCACTTAAAGACCTGAAAAAGTGGAAAGTGAGCAAAAAAAAATGTGTGAGCACATAGTGAGCTTCTGTCATAGTTCCTTTAACCCTCTTAAACTCCCAACACTGGAAGTGTTTTTTTTTTTAATCTAGATCACAGAGCAGCGTGACATATGTGTTTGTTCACATGCAAGAAATCTGATGTATTCGGGTAGGGGCATAACAGACTGAAAATGATGCTAGCTGTCAATTTATGAGAGATTAGTATTGTTATAGGTTCCCCCCCCAAAAAAACCCCTGGAAATTAATAAATGGTAGGATTTTGATTATTTGGGATTTGAAGGGGACACGGGTGGCGCTGTGGTCTAAACCACAGAGCCAAGGGCTTGCCGATCAGAAGGTTTGGTGGTTCCAATCCCTGTGATAGGGTGAGCTCTCATTGCTCTGTCCCAGCTCCTGCCAGCCTAGCAGTTCGAAAGCATGCCCCAAAAGTGCAAGTAGATAGATAGGTACCACTCCAGCAGGAAGGTAAACAGTGTTTCCGTGTGCTGCTCTGGTTCACCGGAAGCGGCTTAGTCATGCTGCCACATGACCTGGAAGCTATACGCCAGCTCCCTTGGCCAATAAAGCGAGATGAGCTCCACAACCCCAGAGTCGTCCGCGACTGGACTTAACTGTCAGGGGTCCTTTACCTTTTATACAGGCTGCAGAGGAATTCCTGGGCTAGCCCATGCAAAACCAGCTGCTAGGGCCATTAAGAAACAATATAGGGCCATTGGCAATGCAAGAAAACTGTCCTTCCCACCCCTGCTCTGAAGTGTGAACAGAGACGGAGGATTTGGAAGGTTGCCTGGGTTAAGGCATAATTTCCCAAGAAGAGTTTGGGACCTTTGGCATGAGGCTTGGCATATCTGAACCTCATTTGACCGTTTGGACCAGTCGTATGCAGTAATGAAAATGTTTCAGATCCAAGCACATGTATAACCACAACCGTCCACTTTGTTTCCAGAAAGCAATGACCTTGAATTTTGATTCTGTGGAAGAGGCAACTGAAGAATAGTAGACGGAAAGTGTTACCGTATTTTTTGCTCCATAAGACACACTTTTTTCCCTCCTAAAAAGGGGAAATATCTGTGCATCTTATGGAGCGAATGGTGGTCCCTGGAGCTGAATTGCCCAGGGGCCAAAAGAGGATCATGCTTTTTATTTTACAAAGAGAAAAGGGGGTGTTGAAAGGACCCCGCTCAGCAGCTGATCAGCAAGAGATCGGGAGAGAGATAAGAGTCCCGGCTCCCTTTCAGCCCCGCCCCCTTGCCCAGGCCTCCATTGTTGAATGTGCTGCAGAGGGAGGTTGTTTGTTTCCCCAGCAACATGTGACTGGCTGATTAGATTATCTGTCTGGAAACTGTAGAAAAGGCTCCCTTTCCTTTAGAAGCTGCAGAAATGTGAGTTGAACCCCATAAAAACGGGGCTTTTCCTCTTTGCTTTTCCCCCCTTTGCAAAAAAGCTGCAAAACTTTTAGCTGATCCTCAAAAAAACCAAAAAGGCAAAACTTTTAGCTTTTCCCTTTGCAAAAAAAGCTGCAAAACTTTTAGCTGATCCTCAAAAAAAAAAAAAACAACAGGGCTTTTAGAGGAGGAAAACCAGAAAAATATTTTTTCTTGTTTCCGCCTCTAAAAACGAGGTGCGCCCTATGGTCCGGTGCACCCTATGGAGCAAAAAATACAGTAAATCAGAACACTTAAGTTTTGATATTTGTACCTGCTTGGCCTCATGTGAGCCTCATTCTTACTTGGAACTGAATGTGTGTTCCTCTGCCAGCATTTCTGCTCCAAGAGTTTACCTTGCATAAATATCTTGGAAAGGCTTAAATGCCGCCTAGAAGGAAAGGGGATTGGATGCGGTATTGGCTCTGACAACGTTTCATAAATCATCATAATCTTCATGTACGCAACTCATCTGCTAAAAATACTGCCTGTGATGCTGGGTGGGGTGAATGTGGCGCTTATACGTGCCGTGCATAATCTGCTGTGATTCTCTCATTTACAGTTGCTGAGATGTGGCAGAAATCTGGAGGAGAGGCCTGGCAGCTTATAGAACCCGTGGATGGATTTCATCCTAACCAGGTAAGTAGCAGAGAAGGGCAGTGGGTAGGAATTGGAGGCAAAAGGCACAATAATGAGAAATGTGGGTACTCAAGGGAATGGGGAGTCCTCAAGAGCACAACCTCTTTCTGTCTTCAAAGGAACTCTTATGCGTTGTCTGCATCAAGCCCATCTTTCAAGATAACGCCTCTCTACCCCAGCATTTGACATTGTACATTAGAACCCATTTGACTATTTTTTAAAAATGGATTTCTGTCGGGATGCTGTCAGCGACTCCCGGCTGGTTGCCCAGAAAAGTATAAAGACAAAGAAAAGTTTCGTATTGTCCTTTTTTATTTCAATCTTTACAGAGAGAGGCTATAGAACCAGCCTCTTGGATAATGGTGTTGTCCTGAGTGAATCTCCACACCCCGTCTCTCCCACTTCCTCATTCGTCATCATTATCACCTCCTCCACGGGTGCTGCTTCGTGCCCTCTGTCTTTGAGCTCTTTGCTCTCCTACTTTTAAGGCTCGCCAGGTTCTGGGAGATGGAGGGTCTGGAATGCTTTCTAATGACAACGTGGCAGCCGGGTGTTGCTCTGGCTCTCCCATGATTTCCCAACTTTCCCCCTCATCTCCTCTGAGTTGTGACCCCTCAAACCCCTTATAAATCTATACTGTCCTCCTCTGCCCAGTCCCTGACAATTTTGTTACTGTATTTTTGAATTGTCGTAACCCTGCCCAGACCTTATGGATGGGTGAGAATCCTAGGTGATCATGATGGCAATAATGTAACCTCTTGTCAGGGACAGGCTGGGTGACCGGGGGGGGGGGGAACCAGCCGGCAAACCTCCAAGGATGAAGGTTAAGAGCGGGGGGGGCACTGAAGACAGAGCAGGGGTGCCAACTTGAATAAAATATTGGGGCAGGTAAGCCCCACCCTGCATGACCACACGACATGGCACACGGACAACATTTAAATGGCAATGCTCATCAACTTCGGGGGGTCCTATGGGGCATAGGATGGTTGTCTGCTGAAAAAGCAACCCAAGAAGACCCAAGAGCAGAAATCAGTTCAGACTCCACACATGAAGCTTCCCAGGAGCTTGTCTGTCCTTCTGTTAGGCTCCCAGCTTCCCTTATCTCCAAGGACACGAAGAGCTATATGCATGTGGCAGAACGATGAGCAAGGGCTCCCTCCCGCCCTAGTGTATGCCTAGGTGGGCAACCTCTGGAGGAGGAGGGGGGGACTTAGCAGAAAGTCGGAAGCAGGAACTTCCTGGCAAGTGTGCTATGGAAGCTGGTCCGGCCTTGAGGCTTCTCTGCATTCTCTGCTGTTTTCTTGAATAAAGAATTAAACTTCCTGCTCGTCTCTGCATTAGAGTGCTGACCTGCATCTGAACTAGCCCCCGACACCTCTGTGCCCCATAATCCCCATCATCCATTTTTGCATTTTAAATTTCCTGTCTGATATTTGTGCTCAGATGTTTCACGCGGCCTCAAGCTCACCATGTCCAAGGCTGGTGCTCTTCTCTTTCCCAGCAAGCCTCTTCAGTATTCATTTATAACATCGCCATTCACCATATTAAACAAGCACACAACCTTGGCTCTATATTTGACCCCCTTTCTCATTTGCTTCCCATATTCAATCTGTCACCAAGTGAGGTTGCTTCTCCTCTTACAGAATTGCAAAGACATAACCCTCCCTCTCTTGGTGCAAAATTTTAGTCAACGTTCTGATCACTGCCTGCCTTAATGACTTCTCCTCCCTGGCCTTTCTTTGCTGTATCTCAGCCCCCTCATCTCTCCCTGGAACTTTGCTGCGAAAGTAGGGGTCCCCAAACTAAGGCCCGGGGGCCGGATGCGGCCCAATCGCCTTCTCAAACCGGCCCATGGACGGTCCGGGAATCAGCGTGTTTTTACATGAGTAGAATGTGTCCTTTTATTTAAAATGCATCTCTGGGTTATTTGTGGGGCATAGGAATTCGTTCATTTTTTAAAAATATAGTCCGCCCCCCCCCCCAAGGTCTGAGGGACAGTGGACCGGCCCCCTGCTGAAAAAGTTTGCTGACCCCTGTGCCAAAGTAATTTGCTCTGACTATGTGGCACCTTCCTTTGTTGTTGTTCAGTTGTTCAGTCGTGTCCGACTCTTTGTGACCCCATGGACCAGAGCACGCCAGGCATGCCTATCTTTCACTGCCTCCCAGTTTGGCCAAACTCATGCCAGTCGCTTCGAGAACACTGTCCAACCATCTCATCCTCTGTCGTCCCCTTCTCCTTGTGCCCTCCATCTTTCCCAACATCAGGGTCTTTTCCAGGGAGTCTTCTCTTCTCATGAGGTGGCCAAAGTACTGGAGCCTCAACTTCAGGATCTGTCCTTCCAGTGAGCACTCAGGGCTGATTTCTTTAAGGATGGATAAGTTTGGTCTTTTTGCAGTCCATGGGACTCTCAAGAGTCTCCTCCAGCACCATAATTAACCTTCCTTAACCTCCAGCAATGGCTCCTTGCCTCTGCGATTCAGCACAAAACCTGCGGTTACCTGCTAAGCCCTCCCTGACCTTGCCCTCATTCTTTTGCCCTCTCTGTTCTTTTACTCCAATAGATCCCTGCCCAAGACACTTGCTCCTCTAGTTCTGCCACCCTCAGTGATCCAGAAGGATTATATCCAGTTAGTGTCCCTCTGCTCTTTTATTCAGGGGAATCTTAACAGTAGAGGGACAGAAACCAAGGCAGTATTTGATGATATTCTTTTCTCCTTCACCCCACCTAAATCTGCTCCAGAAGGTTAGCATGCTTTTGGAATAGCATGGGAAATGGGTGGTCTCTATTTTCGTTCCGCTGACTAAAAGCTCTGCAAGGTCATAGTCTTCTGTCAGCATATGGACACCGATTGGATTCGACCTAAATTTTCCTGCTCCCTCCATCACTTCCACCCTTTTCTCTCTTGCTGCTGCTTAAACCTGGTGCTCTCTCCTAGAACACCTTCGCAAATGCCAACTCTTACATTGTTCAAACCCCTGCTCAAAACCCCCTTTCCACGAAACATTTGGCACGTTAGTCCTCAGTCCCTACTGAAGTCTCGGCATATTTGTAAATACACTGAACACGGATACCTTTCCTTGGTGGGTTTTGTCTCATTTGCGTTCCTATTCAATATAGACAGTTAATACCACTTTAATTGTCACACCCCTCAAAAGAATACTGAAAGAATGCTGATTTTTTAAAAAAATATTCTTAGTAATAACTATTAAAACTAATAGAAGTCCGTTTAATAAATATACCATAAGCCTGTTACAAGCATGCTCTGCTGGGGATTCAGGCAATTAAGTATTCATCCAATTCCTTTAATAAGATTATATTTTAAAAGTTACATGGAAAGACGTGGGCTACAATTTGGAAACTTAACTTTCTTCCAGCATTTCTCCCATATTTACCTAGTGGTGTGGGAGCCATTTCCCTGTGGGATCTTCCCACAAGTGTTCAAATTCAGGAACACCGTGCAGATGGAGCTCATTGCATGGTTCCTTTCCCACTTAATTGAGGCCTGCTTTCTTCGCCAACCAACAGTTGGATAAAGAATAAGTAAATATCAGCAAAATATTCAATCATCTATTTCCTTTATCTTGGCTGCAACAATTTCTCTGTCTCTCTCCTTTTCCATCTCTGCTTTTCCTTTGGTATTAAGGAACCCGTTATTTCATTTTGTATATGACTATGCACACCCCAGTTACGCCCAATCGACGGCCCTGGGAAATAAGTAATTTGATTCAAATCTGCCAGTGGCGGGAGAGAGCTGGAGAGTCTTCATGGCTTGTGAAGAGACCCTCCCTGGAACCCAAAAAAGGACATCAGTGAGGGCAGAGAAATCCCCAAAAATGGCCGGAGACGCAGCGGGGCTGTTTACGCTGCTCAGCCTCCTCTCCTAACAGCTAATGTGTGGGGTGGCGCAGCAGCAGCATGTTCCTCCAGTGCTTCAGTTCTAGTTGTGGATATTTTTGGATGTAGCGCTTTTGGAATGGATTGAAGGGAGAGCGGCAGAGAGGGCGTTTAGAGTGCTCCCCACTTTATGCGATTTCACTTGTGCATGCAGGGACCTGGAATGTAACCCCCATGAAATTAGCGCCTGCACACAATGTATATGCAATTGGAACAATGTATGATTGCTTATTATTGCTATTGGGAGGGAGAAAGCAAGACTCACAAATCTGGGCCTGCATATGTGGTTCCTGTATTCCGATACGTGACATGAGATTCCACCTTGTGCAAGCAGCTCCATCTCTGCTCACGGTCAGTGTGAAAGGGTCGTCTGCGTCAGAATAAATAAATGGCTTGTGCACTGAAGCCATTTAAAGCCGAGTGAAATTTTCAGAACCACTTGGCATCTAGGAGAAAATAAACCTGCTGTTCAGTAAATTATGCCTAGAAATCCCATTCTTAATACTGTCCTTTGATGGATTGCTTTTAGATATGGGACATATTTGCAAGATTGTACAGCCTTCTCTCCCCAGTCCACCTGTTGGGTTGAGTTTCTTTTTCGGAGGGGGGGTTTACAAAATAAATATTTCCCTTTTTTAATAGCCTCATCCTTTTCTTCCTTAACCCTCAAATCTAAGCTACGGGGAGGCTGGGTAACTGAACAGCTTCAAGGGCAATGCTGGCTTTGAGTGCTTGATTTCTGACATAGCCATGCATTTGAGCACAACCGAATAAAAGCAAAATTGTTACATGCTTCAGAAAGCTCTAAGGCAATACACCCGGCTCAAGCGGACCAGTCTGAGTTTATTCTGAGAATTATAATCACTTTATAAGGATAGAACACAGCTGGAGGGCCACTGGACCCTTTCCTTCCAAATGACAAAATGTATTTGTCAGAAAACCCCGATGCTGGAAAAATTCATGCGGTGATTTACATATTTTAAAAGACTGAGCTGAAGAGAAGCACTTACTGTACCTAACTCTGTGAACCTGGAAAAGCATTTAATTAGTGATATAGGCAGCTCTATGGTAGGGCGGAAATAAGCTAGCATTTCAGCTGAACTTGGGAAGAGTAAGTAAGAATTATGTAGAGGGCGAAGTTTCTGTTGACATGTTAGCACATTTTTAAAGAAGAAAATTGTGCTGTGAATTTCAGTAGGCCTTCTTTTGTTGTTAACTGTTTGTTCACCGAGCACCTCATGTTGCCACACCAGTTTGTACCATGGGTAGGCAAACTAAGGCCCGGGGGCCGCATCCGGCCCAATCGTCTTCTAAATCCGGCCGGCAGGCAGTCTAGGAATCATTGTGTTTTTACATGAGTAGAATGTATCCTTTTATTTAAAATGCATCTCTGGGTTACTTGTGGGGCATAGGAATTTGTTCATTTTGCCTTAAAAATAAAAGGCTGGCCCCCCACAAGGTCTGAGGGACAGTGGACTGGCCCCCTGCTGAAAAAGTTTGCTGACCCCTGGTTTATACAGTTGCTTGAGGGATATCACCTTCATGAAAGCATATTCTTTATACTTTGAGCCACCCAAATTGCTACATTTGTTGAGTAGCTGGAAGCCAAAATTAACCAAATTAACGGAAATTAGTCTCTTTCCCTTTTCAGAGAGTACAATCCTATATGTGTTTAATAATAAGTAAGTTCCTTTGGACTTACTCTCGGGTAAACATGTTTGGAATTGCAGTCTTTATGAGGTATATGGTGAGGCTAAATCTGTTAAGGCAAAAATAGCTATCTGTGTTGTATATTTTTCAAATACAGGAAAGGGAGATGTTTATTTACCAATGGTGGAAGAGAGATTGAAATACTATATGGTCCATTTAATGTGACTTTTCCACCTACACAGGGGACAATGGATCCGTGAGATAAAATTATATTGTCCTATTACACAATAATTGATTTTGCTAGAATTATACTTGCTTAATGGTTACTTATAGCTCCCAAACAAATGCATCTGCAACAAAATTAGCACTCCTCGTAAAGAAAGGATGCAGATATGTTGGTTTTGCTTTCTGCCACAAAAATCTCCTGGGGTTTAAGACATGAAATCTGTTTAGGATCACTAAAAACTATGTGATAAAGGTGCATTGTATAGTTTCCGTGTGTCATTGATGTAGGCTGGCTTTCTTATTAATTTTAGTCACATAGTCATTGAAATCCCAGCAAAATTCTGAGATGAAAGTAGATCAACCTTAATATAGCAAAACTGAAAGGTTAAAATTGTGGGTCAAATGCATCTGATAAAAACATATATTAACTAGATAGGAGAGTCTGTTGTAAAAGGCATGCTAGGCAGGGACTAATTTTCCTTTCAAAGCAATTTTGCACTCTGAATGTACTGAAAAACTTGGTTTGCATTGTTCCTGTATTAGCCAAACAAATCTAAGGAAACAGGCATTTGGTAAACATGAGATTCACTGAGCAATGTGCCGCCGAATACTGCAATGTTAATTACAGAAATATCCATGAACCAGCAACTGTTAAGTATTAAATTTCTTGGCCATGTTAGTGGTGCCAAGGTTTGTTTTTACTGGCCACATTTTTGTGCCACAACTAGCAACTTAAACGTGCCCAAACATAGCACATGGAGCTCTTCCTTGCAAGGAACAAAAGTGATGTATTAACTTGCGCCTTTGTTTTGACTGCTTCCAGGTTGCTTCTGCCCTTGGAGCAAGAATCATCTGGAAGAAGATACTTGATGAATGGCCTCATGTTCTTGGAAAAGAAAATCCATCCAACGATGAGATTGTAGCAGTGTTCAGAGTTCAAGGAGGGCACTGATTTCACCATTCAGAATAAAGAACACCTTTCCTAACAAAGCAAGCTACGGTAACCTTTGGGGTATTGGAACATAAAAGGCTGATGGATGCAAACAGTTCTTTATCAACTATCTGGCAGCCGAATGGAAAGCTGAATGCACCAGTGGTAAATTTTTACTTATGTATAGATGTGGAATCTCATAGGAGACTGCTTGCTTTTATGCAAGGTTTTTCACCTGTTTGTCCCATCAAACTACCAAGCCTCTTCAGGACAATTTGTTTCTGATACCCATTAAATCTAATTGGAATTCTCTATTTATAGTGCATTTTACAGGTGAAACTTGAAAAATTAGAATATTGTGGAAAGGTTCATTTCTTTCAGTAATTCAACTTAAAAGGTGAAACTAATATATGAGATAGACTCATGACATGCAAAGCGAGATATGTCAAGCCTTTATTTGTTATAATTGTGATGATTATGGCGTACAGCTGATGAGAACCCCAAATTAACAATTTCAACTTTGGGGTTTTCATCAGCTGTATGCCATAATCATCACAATTATAACAAGCAAAGGCTTGACATATCTCGCTTTGCATGTCATGAGTCTATCTCATATATTAAACTCCAGTAGCTAATGAAAACAATTGCTTACATAAATGGACTTTTCCACAATATTCTAACTTTTCGAATTTAACCTGTATATTCAAAATTTCTGCTATTGATTTCTTCTTCTTCTTCATTTGAATAAAGCATCTGGATGGGTCACTAAAATGAGTATTTGCCCTTTTATTTTCTCCGAGCTCGTATCACATAGAACTGCTTCTTAAAGGACCCTCAATGTAAAGCTGTGCTCATTAAGTTTCTTTGGCTAAATTCCCTCTGATGTTAGCCGTTTTTTAAAAATACTACTGCTGAACCATTGTCAAAATTCAAATAACACTTGAAGATAATTTACTGGCTTTTCTTTTCTCTCCATTTGAGAATACCTCTGAATTTGTAATTGCTTTGGGTACTTCTAGTTTTATCTTTATTTGCTTGCTGAACTGCTTCTTCGTATAAACTCCTTCCTTTGCTTACTGTTTAATTTACGGTCTTTCCATATTCACAGTGAATATATGTGATTTCCATATTCCCCTAATTTTCATTTAAGTGCTCAAGTATACTATTAAGTTTGATATCCAATTTCTGGTCTGCATTCTCCAGCTACCCCTCTAATTTCCCATCCTGATCTTCAAATTCATCCTTAATTAATTCTACGTTAACTGAAGGTTAAATCCCAGTTATGGAATGAAGCAACAATACTAATACTTCCAAAACCAGGTAAAAAGCTATCTTTACTCATTTTATCTTCCTGGATCATTGTTGTTGTTGTTGTTCAGTTGTGTCCGACTCTTCGTGACCCCATGGACCAGAGCACGCCAGGCACCCCTATCCTCCACTGCCTCCCGCAGTTTGGCCAAACTCATGCTAGTCGCTTCGAGAACACTGTCCAACCATCTCATCCTCTGTCGTCCCCTTCTCCTTGTGCCCTCCATCTTTCCCAACATCAGGGTCTTTTCTAGGGAGTCTTCTCTTCTCATGAGGTGGCCAAAGTACTGGAGCCTCAACTTCAGGATCTGTCCTTCCAGTGAGCACTCAGGGCTGATTTCTTTAAGGATGGATAAGTTTGATAATTCAAAAGCATCAATTACTGAACTGTATCATTACTGAACTGCAACTATGTTTTTTGCAATGATATTAGGTTTAAGCTTTGATCATGTGGTGCAAAAATGGTTAAAGAAGGATTTCTTAAAACAAGAACAGTGTGTAGTATCTGGAGAATGGTAAATGCTAAAGATTATGTAAATTGGAAAAGGCTCGTTTCAACCATTATTTATATAGATTTGGAAAGCTTTTAACAAAATGGAATGGCTTTACTTATTTCATTAATGTTTTACGGACATTTGGGTTTGGAGGTAAATGTATAGATTTGATCTAGTTAATATATAATTCAGCTATGCATTTTTTAGTGAATGATGTGTATCCCCTGAATTTCATTTAGAGAAGTAGCAGATAAGGATGCCTGCTTTAGCCTTATCTTTTTAATTTATAAGCAAGAAAAATCTAATCTTATATAAAATGCCCAAAGGAGTTACTAGCTGTCTTGGGTGAGACAGGGAAAGAACTGGATAAGCCATGGGGCACAGGGCTGGTGAAAAGTCTATTATGTGTTTCTTTTATTCAGGGCTGATTAAAAACTCCCAATATGCTGGGTTATGTCCATCCAACTGGGAAACTTAATTTCTTCCTTTCCTTTCTGTGTGAATCCGTGAGACCTTAAACTTTGTTCATAACATTAGTACAACAGATTAAGTAAAGTATGTAAGTATAAATACACTGAATAACAGGCAGAAGGAATCATGAGCAGTTAGTTATGCATTTATACTTTATTTCTAAAATAAAGCTAACAAAATATCCTTAAAATTCATGGGGATAAAGATTATCACGCATATTATATGGCACAGCACATGCCTGCAAAGGTTTTACAGTTTAGTGCTATTTCATGAAGTTTTGCAATAGGGATTATTTATGAAAGACTTGTGGATAAATTTCCTAATCAATTCCTTATTGAAATGAGTCCATTTTTAAAAAGTAAATCCATCATACTCAGGATTTTATGCATATTCAAATTGGAGTCAATTCAAACATGTTGTCACTTTCCCCTTTGAATTGCTTCGAAGACTCATCAGCATCTGTCTGAGCTTGTATACATACCGGTATATAAAGTTAAATCAGTAGGAAGCGAGTTCCATTATTGTTGTTAAAGGTCTTAATCAAATGCTATTTGCCTCACATGCAGCTGGCTGGTTTTTGTTTTTTTAAAAAATGAATGCAGTGCTATTTATTGTAGCTGAAATCATTTGCCAAATTAATTTGCTTTCTTCTGAATTGACCAGGAAGTGATTTGCCACTTCATCATCCTGTTTTCCAATGTTCTCAACTAGTCTTGCTGCTTTTCCAAGGCTGTAACATTATTGGGGAGGACCCAGCTGTCGTCCCCAGAATATTTGGCTCCCTCTTCTTCCCGAGCTCTGGTCAGTATATTTAGTGAGGTGAGGCTTGCTGCAAATGTGTCACTTATAACATGCACAAACTCATCTGATACTGTCAATTAAGCAGATCTCAGTTAGCAAACACCACTTCCTTTCTGATATTTTTTATTTTACTCTTGTAGCGATTTACTTCATTTCTTCTTTCACACAGTTTATTTGCAACACATTCTACTTACTCTACTTTTTCGTGTACTCTCACAAATTTATAACTGTTCTTCCTTATATAACAAATTGCTTACTAACTTGTTCTACAAGTTTTACCAGCATAAATCAGCACTAGGTTCCTATTAAGTGCATTCACAAAGTCCATCTGAGTGCAACACTGCAGCCAGAAGAGGCATATTGGGCATCATTTTGGGAAAGGCTTATTAGTCTAGATTTTCAGTTCCATGCTCTGGAACCAAACTCACATTTTTTCAGCATTGTAAGACAACCCTCAGTGGCAGGCACTCC
Source organism: Lacerta viridis (assembly GCA_900245905.1). NCBI lineage: Eukaryota > Metazoa > Chordata > Lepidosauria > Squamata > Lacertidae > Lacerta > Lacerta viridis. The sequence continues at coordinate 96,552 of OFHU01002500.1, forward strand.
CTTTTGATACATTTAAGGGTTTTGTTTTTTTTAATGGGGGAGAGTTCTTATTGTTCAAACATCAGAAAAAGCAGGTATTTAAAGTGATAATACAGAATATGCTGTAGAGGGGGGAAATGTTAGTGTTCAACTTAAAGCCATTGCAGTTTAGAAGAAGCACCCCATTGTTGCTATCTAAAAATGCATGCAGCAGTAATATAGCATTGTGACACCCAGTGGAAAGCATTTGTGAACACTGTGCATTTGCTGTTTAAGTGAGCAGCCTTAACATTGTGCTCATCAGCTGAAGTTGGATTCTCAGAAATATTACTTTGCATATTGCAACAGCTAAATGAAATTCATCTTACTCTCCTAGTGATCAGATCAGTGAAAGTTTTAAATTCATTCAAACTAGGAAATGCATGAAAATGGCTAGATATATAAGAGTAAATAAAGGTTTTTTTTAAAGCAGCTTCAAGAAAACTACATACATGTTTTCTAAGAAAATGTGCAATGTACTTCATAATTGATCATAGCTGTAAACCATATGTGCGAAACCATGCACCAGTTTTTTTCTTTTTAACCTCATTATTTCTATTGGGTTCTATGACTATTCTATGGTGTTCTCAAGACAAGACACTTTTTGCAAGTGCCAAGTATTCTGAACATTAAACACAATGGGGTGTTTCACTTTTTAACTTCCTAATTACGTTAAAAACACCTTTATAAATAAATCATTGAAGTTCCTGCTTCAGCTTCCCACTAAAGCTAAACAACTTTTGAGGCATCCTTCTTAGGAGAAACATGCACACTGATAAAGCTCTAAGTTTTTTTTCCTCCTGTGCTGATTTTTTTCAGTTCTTGAAATAAACTGAGCTCTGATCAATTAAAATAAACTGGTACTTTAATTGTGTACTGCACTACAGATTTCAAGAAATATTATATATAAAAATATTTAGCACAGCCAAATAGAGCTTAAAAACACAGCTACTACCATACTCCAATCCTAGAAGAGTTAGAACTCTTAATGCAGCAAGGAGCCTAATATAACACCACCTCTCCTTCCAGATTTTAAAGCATGAAGTGTAATGAATAATCCCAAGGGACCTCATATAAAAAGTCTACATTAAGAGCACAGCATGTGGCTTGAAGCAAGCTCCCGTGAGAAATCTTCCCCGCAGCTCAAGGTTTCCCAATAGGCACATAGCAAGCATCAGGCTGCCACATGCGAAGGTCAATAAGAACTTGGTTGAGTTTTTGCATCCACAGATTACGCTCTTCTTTAGTATCAGCTGATAACCAGTTCCTTTAAAAAAAAATGAAATATTAAGCATTAATATTGACCTACAGGCCTGTGGGACAGTTTCATTACCAAAGACATTAATCTCTAGAAGTACCTTATAGCCCTGCAATAAGATCCACAACAATAGTAACAGCAAAATTCCCAAATCAACCTCATGACTAGATGAAGAGGGCAGATATACCTGTTGTCCAGGTAAAGGAATCCAAATTTAATTGGAAATGAGTTAGTAATATGCCCTGATCTTAGGAAAATAGTAAACTTAGGCCAGCCTCTCCTAAGCTGGTGCCTTCCAATGCCCATCAGCCCTAGGAAGAATGGCCCAATGGTCAAGGGTGGTAGGAATAAAAATTTATCTACATCTGGAGGGAACTGGGTTTGGGAAGGCTGCCCTAAGGCATTGTTGATCGTTGGCATGGCACAATCAGTGGTGCACAAAGCATAATAGCAGGGGCCCAACGTCTTCTGCAAGACCAAGACACCCACAAGACCCAGCTCTTGTGTGAACAGGTTGTGTCAGGTTGGATATCACCCTAGTGCATGTTATGGGATATGGTTTAATGGACACTTGCACTAAAATAAATTGGTTTAATATTTAAGGTGTTTCAAGACTTGGCTTTGCACCAACAGACTAAAATCAAGCGAGTTAACTTACTTGGTAACACAGAGCGTGTCTTTGCATTGACTGACTAGTGTTTCCTTGTCATCCTCTCTCTGGGGCCTAACCGTAATGAGCTCAAAAGTGTTCGGCCGAGCACAGAACTCTCTGTTAGCTGGTTCGATCTGACGATTAGTGCAGTTTGCCAGGTTTATTGAACCCATTGGATGCTGAAAGGAAAAGAAAAAAACCAAGTGTTCACAACACAGAGAAATAAGGAATTTAAATAAAGCATTTCAGTTTCTGCCTCAATGTGGAGGATTGGATTCCTGACAGGGTGCCCATAGCTGCCTCCGAAAGCTGCACACAAAGATGTGAGGTCATTCACACCACTTAGTCTTTTTAACAAATGTTATAGAGCAGTAGGTGTAGCCACAAAGCAATGCTGCTACAGCAACACATGGATGCACCCTGAATTACTGGAGCTGAAGTAAAGCCTGACAAAAAGGTCTCAATGTTGCAGAAGTTCAGGCTAGAACAAAATCTACACAGCCTCTAGTTTAAGTACCTTTTTAGCACAATAATTACCTTTCGTTTTTCATCATCCGGGTAAGTCCAGTAGGAGATGCAGTTTCCAGAAAGAGCACACCAGCGCCGATGCCAGGCCCCAAAGCCACTAACATCTTCAAACATAGTCTGGAGAGAGAAAGATCGCTGAACACCAATGCTCTTCCGACACATTTCTTCACAAGTTAAGTCCAACAGGTTTCCTTGAACCTTTAGCAACTGAAAACACTGCAACTCCTGTTGCCACTTTTCTCTGCAAGTATGCCCACTCCCAACTCTCTTAAATGGGCCTTCAAGCAGCCAACACTCCACACCTGCAAATATCTGGAGTTTCCATCCTGCTTTTTTTTGTTATAAACTGATAAAAGGTATCCTAAAATCACAATACACACTTCTAAAATTTATGTTATTTTCCTGTGGCACATCTGAAGACTTTACTGCGTCCCTCAGATAGTGCCTTTCTTAAGATGTAATCAATGCAGCACAATTCTAACATACACAGATATTCCTATCTTGGGATTGTGGTTTTATATAGCACATGGTGCCATCTGCTGGATCCACCAGTAACAGGTCAGCTAAACTAATAATTGTGGATTAACAGCCATGATCACATTAATAACTGCTTTTAAAGGACTTTTGAAATAAGTCTAGCCCTGCTGTGTTAGCCAGAACATAGAGTCACATGGGACCCAGGTGGCACTGTGGGTTAAACCAGAGCCTAGGGCTTACTGATCAGAAGGTCGGCGGTTCAAATCCCTGCCACGGGGTGAGCTCCCGTTGCTCGGTCCCAAGCTCCTGCCCACCTAGCAGTTCGAAAGCACGTCAAAGTGCAAGTAGATAAATAGGGACCGCTCCAGGGGAAGGTAAATGGCGTTTCCATGTGCTGCTCTGGTTCACCAGAAGCGGCTTAGTCATGCTGGCCACAGGACCCAGAAGCTGTCTGCGGACAAATGCCGGCTCCCTCGGTCTATAGAGTGAGATGAGTGCCGCAACCGCAGAGTCATCTGCAACTGGACCTGATGGTCAGGGGTCCCTTTACCTTTAAAGAGTCACATGAGGCTTACAGAATGGTTTGCCATGTATATAAGCTTTTATTAACCCTATATATCAGGATAAACTTCTAAGGACAATTCTAGAATTTCACTCCTGATAAAGATCAGCTAGACAAGTGGGGGGGGGGGGAGATAACGAGCCTCATCTAACCAGCATGCTTAAGTCTACATACAGTAAGTTATCCTGCCACATTTAGCTCATAGACTAGATAATCAAGCGTTTGTTCCCCTTCAGTTTACCCGATGGATTCAGCATGTGAATAGCTCTCACAAGCCTCTTGAGTTTCTATACCAATAGTTTAGGAACGTTCACCACTTTGCAACTAAGTCATGTTTTACTGCCTGTGCAACTTTTCTGACTGATGACCTAACCTTTAAGAAGTTTGTAAGTAAACCAAGCAAGGTCTTTTTCTATGCTGGGTGAAGAGGGAAGTTTTGGAATTCACAAGGGTATATCTTTTAAAGGCCTGACAGCCTCTATTTCCACCCTTTCTTTGCTGCATATTTTGTGATGTTATATATCTGCTGGGGTTCTCTCACCAAAGAGTACTTGCCCCAAACCTTAACCTTGGCATGCAGGAATTCTCATTTTATATACCTATTTTTTTCTTGCCACCAACAGTGTGTGCATGTGATAAAGATCTATACTTGCATTCACTGAAAACTTACCAAGAAACCTCTCTCTTCCACACAAGAATCTATTTGACATTTAATTTTCAGATAAATATGACCTTCCAGGGGAGATAAAAAAGGAACCTGAAAAATAAATAGATGGAAGATTCTAATAATTGTATTTCTCTTTAACAAGTCACATCTACATGAAGACAAAAAACATTTATTCGTGAGCATCATTGCACAACCTTCTTCACACATATTTCAGCTGAAAGTTTGAATGCTTAGATTCCAGAAGCTTTTGAGAAGAGGAAGTTGTCTCTGGCTATTTAATGGTCAGAGGCTGAAAAAACCAGAAGCAAGGTTCCCTAAAATTGCCACCAAGCTGGAGAAAGTTAGGGGGTAAGATGGGAAAACATTGCCAGCACAAGGCTTGACACGGCTGTTAAAATACACATGGTTCAGCGAGAAGAATGTTGATTTATTCTACCAAGTTTAGCAATACTGTTATTGGCTTTTTTAAAAGCAAGCAGAATACTTCACACACATGATTTTCGCCCTAGTCCTCAGCAGAGGCAATTGTACCATGTATACACGCATGATTGACTTAGCAGATGCAAAATACCTTCAACCAGCGAGCTTGAAGTCTTACAGCCTAGTTTTTTCCAAACACAAAACCCACTCATAAAGTGGGGTTTTAAAAAAAGAAAATCTCACTCGTCTTAGTTGTGGTATTGTGCATTTTTATTATTGGATAAGCCAGTACAGCCAAGTAACACCCAAAAGAAGAGGCCATCACCTCCAGCAAGACTTAAAACGCAGCACAAAGCAAGAAGTCCACTTCTCCCAGGAATACTGACAGCACACTTGAAGGACCCAAACAAACTTTCCAAAGTTTGGTCATGTCACTACAGCCAATTTCGGTATACTTTGTACGTATTCAAAAACCAAATGAACAGCAAAACAGTACAGCACACCCATTTGTTGCTTTTATGAAGCAACATGACAACTCCGAATTCAGCTCTGATAAATCAGCACATTTTCAGAAGTGAATTTAATAGTATGCTTTAACTCTTCTGTAAATACTCTATGGTATAAGCAAAGATAAGCAAGACAAGTTCCAGGTGTTAAATTAATCCAAGAGCTTCAATTTGGTAGCTGTGTACTTGGAACACTACAATTCCAGATGCAGATATGGCATTCCTATATACATTTTAGAAATACAGTAGTGAATTTACTTCTGTCCCAAATCTATTGCACGGGTCATTCAAGACACCAATGGGTTTGCTTTTTAAGCACACATTTAGAATAATCTGCATTCATGCACAGAGAATAATTTATGCCGTTTCCCCCATCTTTTCTTTCATTTTAAATGAAGCACTGAAGAATCTCTCTTTTTCAGTCTGTAATAACATGCCAGACATGTTTTACACAGCCTATATATCATACAAGTCACTGATGGTGGAATTTGCATCGGATGTCAGTTTCATTTCTACTTATAACAAAAGCTGGCAGACTTTAATAGGTACTGGTAGGTAACCTCGGTCTATATTATTCTGCAGTAGTAACAGGATATGTAGATATAAGCCAAGGTAAAGGATTGTTGTGGAGTGGTCAAGAGGCTAATACCTTTGGAAAGCAAGTAAGTGACAAATTGTTTTATATGCAACTAAAATGCAATATGGTTTGCACACCTACTTAAATGTTCCTCTTTTTCATTGTGATGTCACCAACAAAGAAAGTTCTTCTGGCATAAAGGGTGGACCATATCCTTACAGGCTTGCATATCAATATTTTCCTTTTATTTCAGCTTCAGTAATTTAACGTGGTTAGATTTATTTTTTAAACTTACATTTTCCCCAAAACAAAGTGCAGAATTCAGCCAGTAAATCTTGGTAAAATAAGAACTACACAGAATTTCAGCAGTTATCATTAAAGCATTAACTGGAACGTAATGCTACAGCTGAGCACGCTGTCTGAAACCCCGTGTTACACAGGTTTTCCTTGCTTTTCCATGATGAGTTACAGTGCATATATATAAGATCCCCTTGGTACAAGGACAATGAACGAGTAGTACCTGCACAAGAGCACTGAAGGTAATAATGGACTGCAGCCATCATTTGTAGCAAAAGCCAAAAAAGCTTGTGCCAAAGTGATACAAGAGTAATTTATTGGGAGGTTCTGCACCTGCTATCTAGGCCATTCTCATTTTGACAACTTAGATATATTTTTAATGCCTCCCAAGTTACCAGCCATACTTCTAACACCAACTCTCTAAAGTAAAATGAACAGAGCCTGCTAATACTGCAGTTTACTCTTACCTTAGTAGAAACTAGGAAGGTTAGCATTGTACTGCCCAAATTTCAGAAAGGTGGGTTAACAAGATGAGTAAGCTAAATTTCACAAATTTTACAGTGTCCCGTTTTTAGCTTCTGATTAAGGTAGAGGGAAAGCCAAACCAGAGCTTCAAGCCAGAAGGGATACATACAATGCTGAAAAATGAGAACATCTCTCAGCAAAACAAGTTCTTCATGAAACTGGCTGCTATTTGCATAGCCAAGGAAATTTATACACACAGGATAGTGTGTTCAAAAGTCAGGCTCCCAGAGATTTGCTTGACACACAAAACCCCACCTGACATTCTTCCTAAAAGTTAACTTCCATTCAGCAAATCTCCAGTTCTGAGAATCTTAATGTGGTCCTTAAAGCAGCGTGTCAGTATAGCAATGAGCAAAGTTTAGTAACAAGACATAAGCAGCATGCACTGGGAACTGTTTTGGAAGAAAACTTAGCAACCTTATCCTGGAACAAACAACCCAACAGCTCTTTTTCTTTAATTCCATAATTTATCTAGGAAAAAATGAAATGAGCAACGCTGAATGCAACTAAAAGCAAAACAAAACGGAAAAGATAAAAACAGCAGCATGACGCCAACTACGCGCCTTGCAAGGTTCTGTTTCAGCTTTTATTTGTAAGCTTCAGAGTGACATACCCAACCTAAACTGCTGATCAGTTTCCTACTGAAAGAAATGAAGCAAGTTGCAGAAATGGTTCAAATGTACTGGACAGCCAAGGTAGAGCTGAAACACACATATGCTTACAAGTGAAGCACTGCTTCATAGTATATATCAAATGTGAAATTTAGTTTCCCAGTTCAAGCTCCTAGTACAGCGGTACCTTGGTTTAAGAACAGCCCTGTTTATGAATTATTGGTTTACAAACTCCGCAAAACCAGAAGTACTGTCCCGGTTTGCGAACTTTACCTCGGTCTAAGAACGGAAGCCGAACGGTGGAAGGACACCAGCGGCGGGAGGCCTCAGTAGGGAAAGCGCGCCTCGGTTTAAGAACGGTTTTGGTTTAAGAAACTGACTTCCGAAACGGATTAAGTTCGTAAACCAAGGTACCACTGTACTAATATTTGTGTGAATGAGAACCATCAGGACAGCTAGTGTGGTTAAGTTGTGCATTTGCATTTCCAACTGCTAAGCACCTCCATTATTACAAAAACAAACAGCTCAGGAATGGCCAAGAAATCTTAAATAATTTCTAAGACCTACAGTTAATCTTTAGGAAGCCCAGTAATCCCTGCATTAGGCTTCAAGGACCCCCCCCCCCCCATTTTAAGAAAAGCAGCAGTAGTAGATCAACATTCTTAAGCTATTAACATTTTAATCTCCTCAAGCAGAGTAATGGCAACTATATAAGCATTGGCTTGCCTTTTCCAGAAGCATCTGTTTTAAATACCATTAGGAATCAATGATAAAGAATTCCACCCCTCCAAGAAAAGCAGCAGTAGTAGATCAACATTCTTAAGCTATTAACATTTTAATCTCCTCAAGCAGAGTAATGGCAACTATATAAGCATTGGCTTGCCTTTTCCAGAAGCATCTGTTTTAAATACCATTAGGAATCAATGATAAAGAATTCCACCCCTCCCATCCTCAGAAACTGTCTCCTAAATGGACAACTATTTTGGACATTTTAGGTCCCAGCAAAGAGTATTACTTACTTTACAGCACGGCCACTTAAGTAATAAAGCAATCATTATATACGTGTTGAGTATTTTCATGCACGGATACAAGCAGAGATTTACACTCAGTTACCTACAAGGGCAAGAAAGTTGGGTGGCAATGCAGGGGGGGCACTAAGCTAAAACTACATACTAAAATATATTGAAAAAACAAATCAGTGTTGATTACCTTGTCCAGCAGGAATCTGGTACTCCCAACTGAAGATAGGGAAATTGTGTGTGAACCAACAAGAACAAAGTTGCTTGTGCGCACAGCATTGGGTCCACCTGGACTTGCCATGACTGTAAAGAAAAAAATTAAGTATACCTTAAATTTAAACATACCTGTAAAGGGAAAAAAATAATCTAACCAATTAAAAACCTCTCTCTCAACTAAGAAGGAATCCCTTATTTTTTAAAAAATGTTGCCAAATATTTGTAAGCAATAAAAACTGTAGATGGCCAGCACCCTGTTACAAGAGGTATTTCCTCTCCTCTCAAATAGGAGCAGCAGCCTTTAAGTTGGCATCTGTGGCAACATACAGACAAAACTTTTATTTACTTATTATAAATATATTTTGCTTATTTTTATTTATTTAGTACATTTATATACACTGTTTAATTATTTGCTTTTAGTAGTGTACATAAAACAATTCACGGCAAATGGGACAATAAAGCAATAAAAACGATGAATTTTACCTGGCGTAAGAAGGTTGCTCTTCTGTCAAAAAAGAAACACATGGAAGCAGGTTGTTAAAAGAACATTTTAGACAGTGCACTTGATGGGGGTTGCATCTGAAAGGCTGAAAGTTACTGATCGTTTAGGGAACAGGTGTGGTAAAAGCAAGTAACTGATCTCTAGCATGATAATATCTTGCTAGAAATAAAAGCCTTGGTCACAGGTAAGTTATGTGTGTGTGAGTTTTAAATCATTCAAATATTAATACTTACGGTAGTAATAGATGTCAGTAATCTCTTTGGAGTAATAGCCTAAGAGATTAGAGAAGGGACAAATTCACTCTAAATGTTATATTCTATACAGGGCTGTTAAAGACCTCACAACAACAGAACATCTAGGTTTTAAAGCAAGGTCAACAAATTCGCTAGGTTTGTCAGCAATTAGCATCCAAAACAGATGTATTTCCAAACACACACACAAACACGCAACAGTGCTGTATAGAAATACATACTTCATAGAGTCCATCTGCATACACATCACAGTTGTGGCTGGCATTTGTTTGGAACCTTCAGGTTATTAATTTCTCAGGGAATACATTTTTTAGAAGTGCAAGCAGCACATATTGAAGAAATCAGGCCCAGCTCTGGGTGAACTTTGCAGGAAAGGTGGGCAGGCGAAGACCACCTTAGAGTTTGCTGGATTGTCCCTCCCACCACAGGGTCTTTCTACTACGAACTGCAGAATGGAGTTGCCGTCATAAGGATCCTGAGAGCAACTCCACAAACGGAACAAGATGCTCCACTTTGCTTAAAGCACTCTATACTACTTCAATCATTCACAAAATTTGTCATATTCCTGTCACTTGATTATGAACAGGCCGCACTCTTTCCATTTTTAAACAACCCTGCCACCAGCCAACATGGCTGCAGTATAGGGCACTGAGTTACAATCTGAATGACGTCCCCAGACAAGTGACAACAGGGCATCAAAGAAGCAAAAAAAAGAGGAAAAAACCATGTACTAGATGCAATTATGGAAAATATTCAGGCTGTAAAATTTTATGCCGTGCAAGATGACTGAACTTAAGTTATTCAGCTGAAGCACTTCAAGATTTAGTCTGCCATGAGTTCACAAAGGCAGAGTAGTAAATTTAACCAATATCTTAATATGCTTAAAGAACAACATTTTTGTTTTAAAAGGATATTGTGTCATATAGATTTGAAAGTGTTCTTCCCGCTGTATTAAATTATTTTAGTAATTTAATTACATCACCAAGTTATTCAATTATTCCCTTTACCTTTGACTTAGCTGATTTTTTCCTTTTATCAATGCCTGTGGATTCTTTCTTCTGTACCTAATAAATGAAAGAGATGTTAAGAGTCTATTGCAGCCCCCAAGTGTTCTCTCAAAATAGATGCCCATCGAAAGGTGATACATACCAAGCTATAAACTTCAACGTTTATCTCAAAGTCACTGGCCACATCTTGCCTTTAAAAAATGGGAGAAAGGGTTAAATTCAATTCCTAAGTCTAATACTGTTTCCAAGTCAGGTTTTGCAAATCAAATAAGTCGCAAAAGAAGCTGTGATAGCTCCTATTGTATCCATGCCTGTCTAAGGGCCACAAAAAAGCAGAGGGCAACCTGAGGCATTCATTACAGGGCTCCCAGGCAAACAGCTTCACAGGTATGTCTTTTCCTGATTGTCTTATGGAACTTCAGGACCAGGTGTAAGCCTGTAGGATTTTGGAAGACCATCTTAGGGTAGCTTTCACTGCTGTAGTCAGAGCTCTGCTGCTCTCTCTCTCTCTCTCTCTCTCTCACTCACTCAAACACCCCCCAACCAAGATTAGCTTCAGACTTCTGAAGCATATGGGATTAATTCTTTTCTCTCAAGCTCCTGCAGAAAGCTTAATAAGAATTCAAAATCAATAGTGTTTGTCAAAAGTGGGCTTGAGACCCCTGCCATTTTACTTTAGGCAAGTAGGAACTGCTCCCAAACTAGCAGCCTGATATCAAAGAGACATATAGCAGACAAGTAAGCATGTGCACAAGTATTGAGCTGCTCTTTTTCTCCAGCTGGAACACAGCAGTGTATTTTGGAGTTTAAGGGCACCAGAGACAGCAGTCCTGCAGTTTGAGGTGTGGGAAAGACAGGCAAGCGCTCACTATTTTCTTATGTGCCATCCTAATTAAAATGACTGCAGCTAATCTACCGTTTCCCAGTATCTGAAAAGAGGAAGACTGGGTTGAGGTGGGAGTAAGCAACATTCATTCTTTTAGAAGAGTTTGACAATAAAGTTTTCCTTAAATGTGCATTTGGATCTCCAGAACTTTATTTTTTGAAGCCGCTGGTGTGTTTTTAAACTAAGCTTTGTTCTTAACTCTTTGTTGTGATTGTTAACAGCTTTGGAGGGCACAAATGGTTAGCAAATAACATTGTTATAAAGAAGAATAAAATTAAGTAGCTAAACAAATAAGTACTTACAGCGTAAAAGTAGTAGTGAAAGTAAGAGCATCTCCACCATTCAGGGAACTTGCAGTACTTGCTAACGGTGTCGCAACCATATTTTCTGCTCCTGCTTTTAACATTATTACGTAGTAGTAGTTTGCTGTTTCTGTGAATAGTTTAAGCAGTCTCTCTTAATCAGTTTTACAAAAGCAGCGAACAAAAGAACCAAGTGGTTCGGCATTTTTGCCTCATTTATTGCAGTTTAATGCACCTATGTTTATTTTTTATGGCTTGTAAGACAGTTGATTTAAAAAGGGAGGGTCAAGTTTCACAGTGATTTAAAGATTTTGTAAAATTTTTGGAAATGGAATGTGGTGCATTATTCAAATGAAATGATGAAACTCAGGGAGAAGCTGTAAGTATTTTAGTCAAAACTGAACACAAGGCAAGATCACAAAAGTTGTAATCCTATACCAATTAACTCAGAGTAAGTCCATTGAACACAATGGGACCCACCTCCAAGGAGACATATATATGATTGCATTGTATGTCACCCTACACCGACCCAAATATACAAAGTGGCAGTTTTTTTGTTTTTGTTTTTTTTAAAACCATTATTGTTTTCCTAGCATTTTCCAGGTGCTCCTTAATTTCACTATATTCACAGTTCTGGGAAGTAGTCAACCAAAAACTGTTTTGTTTCCATTATTAGTACTTCTGACTCATTAAAGCACTTCTGCAGCAACAATTGGCTTCTTCTGCTACTGCCTGTCTTCACTATTGCTGCTGCTGCCTTCAACTGCCTTCAAATGACCAAACTAGCAGCAGCAGAAAAGGCTGAAGGCATCAGATGTAAGGCCACAGTAGTAGTAGCAGCTGGTATCTTGAGCATTAAAAACAGCAGCTTAAGTTGCTTAAACACAGTGATTAAAGTGTACAATGGCTTCAGGAATGTGGGGAAAGCAATCTAAATATGGAAAGAGAAGGAAAGCAAGAGGAAAATGGTGGCGGAAAAAGAAAAAGAGGAGGCATAAAATTGATTATTGGGACATAAACTGCTAATCACTGGAGAATGGAACACAACAGAATTAATTTTGGGGAAATGGGGAGCTTCAATGAAGATCAAGAGGCATCATTTCCTCATTTCAGCTAGGAGATTTAGGGGGTGGGTGAAAGAGAAATGTTGCTTGATCTACGCCTTAAGAAGAAAGAAAAAGGAGTACTGCAGACACAGAATGCCATGCCACCTGCTGTAAGGAAAGGTAACTCTGCCCTAAACTTCCAGTTCAAATGAAGGTGAACTTGAGAGGCTTTCCCAAGAGCAATTAGTGAACTCACAAAGAGGAGACCTGCAAGCCAGAGACTTCCTGACTTATAGGTCAGTCTCTATAACAGCTGCTACACTAAACCATAATTCTAACCACACAAGCAAGCAAAAGGAATTACCTGATTTCTGGACAGTGCTGCATACAAAGTCTGCTTTTAGAGGTAGGCGCATTTCTGACAGAGTAACAGACCCCCTGGATGGAGAAACTCCACTAGGCAATGAATCAGCTTTAATCTTCTTGCTTTGAGATCCTTCATTTTTTAGTTTGTTTAGCTCTTCCAATAATGCTGTTCTTTTTTCAGCTGTACAGACATAAAAATTAAGGTAGTTTCTATTGCATATATGTTTCATAGCCAATTACAGGTTGTTTTCAAGTCACAGGCACATCCCACAAAATGTTTAAAACAGAATCCCATTGTTGGATCAAAACCAACCTCCATCTAATGAACTCATTTCGAACAGAAGTCAGCTAGATATAAGAAAAATGATGGCTTTAAGGGTTTGCTTTTAGTAGGTGACAGAGGTAAATGGAGGCATTGGCAAGCCAACATTCATTCACAGAATTAGCCTTCATGAAGTTTTAGGATGTTCTTAAAGCCATCACCAGCACAGGGTGGCAGAAAATTTCATATATGAATGGCACATTGCTCTAATGCTTTCTTCAAATCTTTTATGCATGGAAAAATTAGATGAGGTAGCTTATTGCTGAATAATCACTTTGAGTAAAAAATAATACAGTATGCTTAATACACTCTAGTGTGATCTTTTGGGTAATAAAGCCTGTTATTTATTTACATAGAAAGCCATCTTTAAACAACACTTTAAACAACCACCATACTTGCAATGAGAAGTAGTCTCTCAGCTTCTGCTTCTTCTTGTGAACCCTTCCCATGTTCCTCATCAATACAACAGTTTAGAGCTTGGCTGGCTTGATGTATTACTGTTTGTTGCAGATTGATTTCATTATTCAGCTCCTAAACATGTAGTCAGATAAGTAGACTTAGTAAAACCTCAACCCATTATTTTGTCACATTTCCTTCAGTTTCTTTGGAAACAGACATCTCATCAGCAGTTTAGGCTGGTGCAGACATAACTCTTCATGTTATCCAGTTACAGGATTGGACTGCAGGATTATACATTCCCTCCTTATGAGTAAATTCTCTCAACCATGGACAACCAGCTGTAGTTAATTCTAACCTGGCATTCAAAAACTATGCTGAAACCCAAACTGCTAGCGGCACCAGGTAACTTCATTTTACTCCTGAAGTATGTATGTTGGCAGTTTATAATCCTTGTAGGAAAAATTAAATGGATAGAATGAATAATCAGTTTTCTAGGATTGGAAGGCAGCATTTTAAGCACCTGTAATTTGCGTTTAATGTTAATTTGATCAGACGTTCCATTCCTTTTCTCCTCAAGCCTGGAAGAAACATCTTCTTTACGAACGATCACTTGCTTTATTGAAGGACGATCTATTTCTTTAAATCGCTGTGATCGATAGGCATCAATACTTCAAAAGAAAAGTTCAGTTTTAGAAAGATACAGAGCAAAGCATTTGACCAAATAAAGTTAAGAAAGTTCGTAGGCAAGAAAAGCTTTACAACAGATTGACTCATCCTCACCAAATTGAGATAGAGCCACAACCAGCTTTTAGGCCCGCCCTTAGGAAGATTATAGCAATGTGGATTTCTTTAAAGACACAATCTTGGCTAGGTCAATGTTTCAGGAAGTGCCACAGTGCTGCCCTTCTGCTTTTCTCATAAGGACATTTTCCAGAAAGAAATCTAGATTAGCCTTAGATCAAGCGTGGGGAATATCAAGCCCAGGAGCTTCGCTATCTGGTTCCCGAGACTCTCCATAAGCCACACATACAATACTGGCTCTTTCATCTCCCACCACTGACATCTGAATCCAGCCCTCTGCAGAAGGTTGCCCAGAAGTGTATGTAGCCCTCCGGCTAGAAAATGTTCCCCACACTTGGTTTAGCTGTTTTAATCCTCTCTTTGCATTGTACTAAAATTTAAGAGGCCGAATAGAATGCTTAGCCGAGTGGTTACCTATACAGAAGATTACGCTCCTCTGACAAGGACCCAATGCTGCTTCCAGATTCAGTTCTGCAGACAGATGTTCTTTGAAACTTGTTGGAATTTGGACTATCATCACTTGCATTGCTTCCCTCATCAACCAATTTACTAGGGGATGCAAAAACCTGGAAGAGAGGGAGAAGCATAGATCTTTGACCATTCTATGTGTAATTAAATTCTGAAGAAATACAACATGCTATAATGAAGAAAACTGGGTTTTAATATCAAACTGAGAATTACAAGTTTGAAGGTGTGTTTTCCTCATTTTCTAGAATTTGAGTCTATGACAACCTGGACATACACAAATAGCAGTATTAAATTAAGCATCTGTTCTTACCTCTGGACTTGCAACAGCAACAGACTCTGTTAAAGGTGTCAGGAGGGACATTGAGGAAATATTCAGTGGCTCCTGTTCATCCTCACAATCAGCTTCCAAGGTCATACTCATCTCTTTTTTAAGTTTCTCTATGTCAGGCCCATCCTCTTGAAGAACTTCATCAAAGATGTCACTTATCACCTGTGAACTATTCATTTCGTCATTCGCTTCAGTCTCGGGCTCTTTGTCTGGAAAGTAAAACACACAAAGTCTTAACTTTATTTTTTTAAAAGGTAAACAGAAGCCTCCACATATTGACTAGGGACAGGAGGGACCAGAGGATTGTTGTTACTATTATTATATATGATAGTTGCTGTCCTCACAAAAGTGACTCAAAGTGACTTACATTCAGACCAATGGAAACAAACACAGGCAACAAAGTCTAAAAACGTATCTATAGTATACAGTTAAAAGGAGTCTTAGTAACCTCGTGCCCACAAAAAGGCCACAAATATCTGAAACCCTTCAACTTAAGCGCCAATAGCCTGGGTAAGGAGAAAAGGTTCAGCCAGATTCCTACAAATAAATGTGGCGCCAGGCATACCTCCCTGGGGGAGAGCATTGTAAGAGCAGGATGGCAAGGCATCACTTATTCTTGTATCACCATCCTCCAGACCAAAGATGGGCCTCAGATGACAACTGTGGGGCCCGGGTCAGTTCTTGGGGGGAGAGACAGTCCTTGGGGAATACCTAAGCTACACAAGCCTTTATAGGTCAAAGTGGGCATTTTGAATTGGGCCTCGAAGAGTAGCCAGTGCAGTTGTTCCAGAATTGGCATTATATATTCAGACCATCCTGCACAGGTCAACAATTTGACTGTCAAATTCTGCACCAGCGGAACTTTCCAAAGCATCTTTAGAGATTGTCCCACATGTAACATATTGCAGTAATCGAATCTAGAGCTTGCCAGAGCATACACAACAGAAGCTAGGCTGTACCCGTCTAGATAAAGGCACAGCTGGACCTCTAACTCTAAGCTGATGGACAGTACTCCATGCCACCGAGGCCACTTGACCCTCAAGCAACAGTAATAGCTAGAGGGAATAACTCCATCCAGACCAGGTCACACCCCATCTGTTTGTTCAAGAGAACAACCCATTAACTGTGTCTCAGTCTTGTCTGGATTAAGTTTCAGTTTATTGGCTTTCATCCAGTTCATTACCGAGGCAAGAGGTTGTCTTTGTCACACCTGCAAGTTTAAAGGAGCAGAGCTGTGTCTCATCAACATATTGTTGACAATGCACTAAAAAATTCTGGAGGAGCCCTATTGACACTGAATGCCGACAGCCTTCCCCCCTAACTTTCCTTCTTAGATTAGGTAATATTAGTGCCTATCCTCAAACAAATACTAAAAACAGGTTCAGTGGCTCAAGTAAGTTTTGTTTTTATTTGCCCTCCCCATGAAGGGTGTGAAATAAATTTATAGAATCATAGAATTGTAGAGTAGAGTACAGACCCTAAGGATCATCTAGTCCAGGCATGTCCAACAGGTAGATCGTGATCTACTGGTAGATCACTGGACGTCTGTGGTAGATCACTGGTAGATCAGTGGCTCCCCCCAAAGAAGCTAAAAAACTTTGGCTCCCCTAAAAAAAACCTCAACGTCTTTGCCCTGCACCCCTAAAATGACCTGAACCACCAAAAACAGGGCTTTCCTTCCTAAAAAAAGCTCAATGTTGCTTTCCTCCTCCCTAAAGAAGCTCAACAACTTTGACCTGAACCCCCCAAAAGGGGGTAGATCACTGCCAGTTTTTAACTCTGTGAGTAGATCGCAGTCTCTTGGAAGTTGGCCACCCCTGATCTAGTCCAATCTCCTGCAATGCAGGAATCACAACTCAAGCATTCAGAACGGATGACTATCCAACCTCCAAGGGAGAGTCTACACCACCTCTCATGGGAGTCTGTTCCACTGTCAAACAGCGCTTACTGTCAGAACTTTCTTCTTTATGTTTACTGTATATACTTGAGTATAAGCCAAGTTTTCCAGCACATTTTTTGAGCTGAAAAAGCCGCCCTCGGCTTATACTTGAGGTGGGCGGCGGCAGCGGGAGCAGCGGCCCAATAGCCACCCACCTCTCGCAAGGGCAGGGATCGGAGCTGTGGTTGGGAGACGCGCTGCGCTGTGCCTCTCCCAACCGTGCCTCCGATCCCTGCTCTTGCGAGCAGCGGTGGGGGAAGGAGCAGCCCAAAAGGAGCCCTTTCGGACTGCTCCTTCTTCCTCCTCCGTTGCCGCCGACACACGCACACCCGGCTTATACTCGTCAATAAGCTTTCCCAGTTTTTTTAAATAGTAAAATTAGGTGCCTCAGCTTATATTCGGGCCAGCTTATATTCGAGTATATATGGTAGTTGGATTCTCCTTTCTTATACTTGATTCCATTGGTTTGAGTCTACCCTTCAGGTAAGGAGAAAACAAGCTTGCTCTATCTTGCATACGACAGTCCTAAAATCTGTATGTCCTCTCAGTCTTTTTTCCAGGCTAAACATATGCAACTTCCTCAACTGTTCTGCATAAGACTCAGTTTCCAGACCCTTGATTATCCTGGTCCCCCTTCTCTGCATACCTTCCAGCTCAAACTCATTCTTAAATTGCAGTACCCAGAACTGGACATAGAACTCCAGGTGTGGTCTGACCAAGGCAGTTTTCCAGACATACATTGTCACTATGTAATATTTTCCAATTACTATCAAGCTCAGCTGCATCTTAAAGACCAGGGATAGGCAACCTAAGGCCCGTGGGCCGGATGTGGCCCAATCGCCTTCTCAATCTGGCCCACAGACGGTCCAGGAATCAGTGTGTTTTTACATGAGTAGAATGTGCTTTTATTTAAAATGCATCTCTGGGTTATTTGTGGGGCATAGGAATTCGTTCATTTATTTTTTTCAAAATATAGTCCAGCCCACCACATGGTCTGAGGGACGGTGGACCGGCCCACGGCTGAAAAAGGTTGCTGACCCCTGTTAAAGACCATCAGTGGTTTAGGGCACAAGGTTTAAACCAGACAACCTTTGAAGCACAAAGCCTAGATAACTAGACCAATTTAGTATAAAGAATTAGGAAATACAAACCTTTCTGTTCCTCAGGAAGTTGCTCAAGGTTTGAGTTGGAAAGTGTTTTTACCGGAGTCTGTGGTGAAAAGATTTTCAAGGGACTGAGCTCTTCTGTCTTTTCATGTTCTGAAGCACCTGTAAGTTTCCAAGGAATAAGTTACTTAAGTAGAGCAAGCAGTTATTAAATAAAGTTCATAACTAATCTATGTTAGGCCATTTTACAATGGACTTGTACTAGGCTAGATTTCTTGAAAGACTTTGAGATATCCAGCATCTACTTGCTGAAGAGACTGGTATGAGAAATCTCGCCCCTCAGGCAGCAATATGTAGTAGTCCTATTAATCCGACATTTCTATCTAAAGTTCTAAGAGGCACGCCTTACGATTCTTAGTAAATCGTAAGTAAGTAAGTAAGGAAGTAAGTAAGTAAGTAAAATCTTTATTAAGGTCAAGGACCAGAAAACAATTCGTATAAATATTGGAGATAATAGACAATATAGTGAACACACACACACCCTTCCTATCCTGCCCATATGTCATTTTCATACTGAATTTGGAAAGTTCCAAGTTCCAGGGATGGAAATCACAATTATCCAATCACCCAGGCCAGGTGTTATTTTCTACCCAAGGAGAGGATGGATGGGGGTAAATGTATGTCTCTGTCAACCTTCCTTTTTTTGCAATGGGAAACAGCGCTGGAATAAGGGAATTTCCCACAAGAAAAGGGAAAGTTGACAGCTATGTGTCTCACATGGCATTTACAGAAGTAGTGAAAAAGTTGCAGCTGTCCAGGTAATGCTGAACAATGACTCCTGTAATGACAGAGGCAAATAGAGTCCAACAACATATGGAGTGCCATATGCTCTCCACCTTTGCTGTAAGGGAAGTTATGGGCACTCTGAAACATAAATTAGGCTTCTATCAAACAATTTACTAGTCATGATTCAGACTTATTCTTTCATGTTCAGATAGTTTTTCCATAGAGCAGTTTTATCAGAGCATTCTTACCAGAAGTTATGCCTTCTATGGCAATCTCTACAGCCTTTTCTTCAGCTCCCTGTGAGTTGTCATCAGAATTGGGAAGGTGCTTTGAGTTAACCTGAACCAAGCTCTCCTAGAAAAGTAAGATAATTCAGGCCTTTAAGTCAAGTCATCAGGGTATATTCGACTGGTGTCCAATTAGTTTAGTTGTATTCAATATTACCTGTTATTATGTTCAATATTTTGGGGAATTTTTATTGTATGTTTTTGATCTTTAGATGAATAGTGATTTAGAAAGAAATTTAATAATAAATAACCTAAAGCAGTCTTACAGATTCCCTTACAATAAGTTCCAGTATGTTACCGGTTTTGTTTCTGGGTGTTTTTTCTTGGAGTTCTCTTTTCTTTCAGCGCTCCACAAGTTGCCCCTGTCAAAGCGGCCTCTGATGCATGCAAGTTCTCTTTCACGTTCCTGAAAACATTCGAGACAAAAGTGGATGCAGTCTCAGTTTATGCACTACATCTCCAACAGATGTCTAATACCGGTATTCAAGTCTAATCATTCCATATGTTCTTACAGACAAGTAGAAACTCATACCTGTTTGAGCTGCTGTGCTAGACTAGCAGTAGAGGATACTTCATTCTGTCTGAAGAGTCTTTCTTGGATTGTCTTTGTATTTGGAGTGATAATGGGAGTCCTGTGTCCTCCAGTGATAACAGGACTTTGTGTACTACGCTCCTGGCAATGCTCTCCAAAACGTTCCAGAAAAGGCTTAATCCCTGATCCTCCTAGAAGAATAGATTTTTTTCCATTTACGAGTTAGGTTCTTCATTATTTAGAAGTAACACTGAAGTGCGGCATTATTCTTTTCTTCTTCATACACATAATTATACAACTATACTAGATTCCATATTTGAACATGTTCTGATGAGAATTGGGGCAGTTAAGCAGAAGCACTTCCCAAAAGGCTATAATTATTTATACACATAAGCATCATTCTGCAGCGGTATCCAACTAAGTTGCACTCATAACCCCATTGAAATTAATGGTCTGAAGTTAATCATGAGTAGGGCTAGGGTTGTCTACAGCCCTTTGTATCCATCCCAAAAACTTTTAATACTAAAGACGCTAATTTTGCAATTGAGGTAAGGTACACAAATTCTCAGTCTAGGTCTCTGGAATCCCTAAGAGATTAGCTTTCCAAAGCTTTAACAGAAGTGCTTTCAAGCTGCCGCCCATGGTTCAACAAGAGTTACTTTCATCCAATTTAGATCAGAAGGTCAGACATCCATAACCAAGTGAGAAAGCAGATTTACTGTAGAAAATACTAAGCATCTTAACATTTTAAAAACTTTTATCTGGAAATGCACAACATTTTCTTAAAAGCTGCAGCCCAATATCAAATACCACCATGCAGAATCCAGACACTTTTATCTTGGCAGAAACCTAATTGCACAGGCTGATGTAACTCTGTGAAACTAGTTTTGAAAAATGCTCAGATAATTATTCTTCATCTCCAATAAAAAAATGGAACCTTTTAAATAAGCCTTAATTCTTCTGACAAAGAGGTCTTCCAGCACAGTAAAATAAAAGAATTTAAGCAATTCCAAATCAAAAGGCATTACCCCAGAGAATGCTCAAATTAACACACCAGGAATTGCTTCTAAATAAAACATGCACTGGATCTGAATAGCATAAAATAGGTGGAGGAAGAGAAATTAAGGGGTCTGACACACAGTAGCATGGAGGCTACATGGTACCAATACATTTGAGTACATTTCAACAAGTCATCTCTTAAATTGCCATCAATTCATGTGTAGAACTGCACGAAACTTTACTCAATACCAAATACCATATATGCAGAGGATCTGTTTATTTAAAGCTCAGTTATCATTTCTGCAGTTCTCTAATACAACTTAGAAACATCTTAAGTACAAAGAAATTACAAAAAACATTAATATTTTTCTCATGACTTAACTAAAACTTTGCACACAGTATATTCCAGGTATGCTTAAACTGTTCAAATATCACTCCGACATGGTCATATCACTTATGTCAGCTAATTGCAGAAATCATTTTCTATTAAAAAAAATTCTAGTTAAAATCCCTACAATAAATGCTGCTTTAAATAATGGTGCAACCCTTCACCTGGTGTGGTTGGTTTATCCTTAGAATCAATTTGTACATGTGTTCCCTTGATTCGCTCCTCTTTGGCAGAAAGTGGTTGAGATAATGCAGGTTTCAATGGTGGTTTAAGGTTGGCCTTTCCCTGCAGCAGTCGTTTTGGTACCTCAGTCTCCTTAGAATGATTGCTAGTTGTTCCTGAAGATTTTGCTATGGAATTATTAGTTCTCTGAAAAGGGATTAGAGAGAACAGTTAGTTGTCACTCTCAGCTCAGAAAGACAGCAAAGATTATTATCCACCTAATTTTTTAATGTTGCCAATGGATTTCTACTAGGATAGCTAAACGAACACTTCCATCTCCTCCACTGCTGTTTTTACTATCACAGCTAAAACAGTCATTTGCAACAGGGGTCAGAACTTTGCATCGTCTCTGTAATATCTCTATGTACATCCCTTAATACTTGCTATTTAAAAGAGGATCTCAATAAGTAACTACCAGGTGAAGTATGCTTAGATATGATTTTATAATTGACACTAGTCTTTTCAGCCTAGTTTATCTTTTAAACATGTTACAATTGTTCACAAATTCCCCAAAGCCTGACTCAGATTAGGATTTTGCTAGATTTTGATATCTGTTAAGGATTGCACTCTACAAACTCGTATTTCCTTTCCTGAAAATGCCACTTCTATAGCACCGCCTTAAATGTGCCAACTCCTAAAGTAAACTGTTTTCAAAGGGGCCAATTCCCTAGGAAGGGTTGCAAGGCTACATCTTCATATTGCCAGTCTCTCCACTGTATGACAGAAATAAACATCAGATTAAATATGATCACTTACCAATATCTCAGAGTTTGCTGACTTATTCACAGATGGCTCAACAGCCCTTTGCAAACAGGATGCAGCATCCTGCTTCACACTGTCGCTATTGATTCTAGCAGATGCTCCACTAGTAGTGGACAATTTGGATAAACAAGTCGTACCAGGCTGTTCTTGTGTATTGTTTTGCCTTGCAGATGGATGACTTAGGTCATTTTCCCAGGAGCCAATTGTAGCAGCAAGATTAGCTAAACGGCCTCTTCGACCTATTGGGGTATCAGTTGTAAGGGGAAGTTGTTTGGGTGGGGAAATGACGCATTTGTTTGATTCAATAGGAGATATACAAGAACTTTCAGACAAATCTGAAAATTAAGAATACAGAGAAGCAGAGTTATGACACGTGGCTATTAAATCAATTCTTACTAAAAAAAAATACCAAATGAGATAAAAAATGTTCTGAAGCAAGCCAGAATGCCCAACTACTTCTGAACATTTCTACAGCCATCACCTGTGGAATATTACAAGAACCCACAGGGGGAAAAGGCTACTTTGTTCTTCTTGCCCTCCCAACAAATGAGACAAAGATGTTGGGAACCATGAGAGAACTCATACTTCATACTTGACCTATGTACCAGAGGATCCCATGAAACTGAATACAATAGATATAATGTAGGTTTGTGTAACGACCAAGGATTAACCTGTGCTAAAAGTATGGGATAAACTTTCACAGTTGTCTACATCAAGTAAGAATCGCCTCGAGGCAATCAGACAATTTTTTAATGAGTTGGGAATGACAGCTCCTTTTCCTTTCAAATAATTGATTCATGGTATGTGACTAGTATATGGCATGCAAGCCAAACTAGCTTGAACCAGAAAACAACTTCTTCCCCCACCCAGGGAAAACATTCTACACATATGAAATTTAGCTGTATGGATGCCTGCAATTAGGTATCTCTTTTTAAACACCACAATGGCATGCAGAGATACTGAACTTTCCCTTGCTTATGTCTTTGCAGAGATTTTTTTACAATACAGACATACCATTGTCCCAGCAGCGTCGTTGTTCAGCCAGCTTTTGCATGCGTGTTTTAACTGAAGCAACAGGAGTTTGCTCAGATTTTGCATCCTGCTCTTCAATCTCAATGGACGGGGCAATAATCTGAGAGGTAGGAGTTATTTCAGAAGCAGCATGGTCCATTGAAGAAGAGTTAATTGGATACCTATTCTCTGAATTAGAAAGTGGAACATCCACATTGTCCGAACAACGTCTTTTGGATGGTGATGGCTTTGTACTCGCCTTTGCTGTAGCTGTTTTGGGGGAGAAAGGGGATCAGTTGGATTGGCTTTTAGGCTAAAGCTACAATGGCAGTAAATACAACAGTCATTCAATAAGAAATTTAAAATTATCAGACAAGAAAAAAAGTTCAACCTCCTTTTATTCCCCTTAAGACAATTTCCAATTATTACTGTGTCCTCCTTTACCTAGCTTTAAAAATGATTTAATGAGTCAAACTGTCTGAACGCTGCTTAGAAATTCTGAATACTGTATTAAGTAGTATATAAATACTATGAAACAACTGAAATAAACATGTGACAGTTTTGTTTACAAAATTCCTGATATAGTTCAGCATTAATCTACATGGTATTTGTTACACTTTAGTTCCAGAATGCAGCCCCATAATTAACTAAATGAGCTTTGATATTACTTCATAATGTTTATCATTACTAAATATCAATGTCATTTAGCTACTGAGAAGCAAGACAACTGAGCAAGCAACTTTACAAGTTTGCCCACACAAAACCCTGTACATCTGAGTATAATCACACACAATCTCATGCAAGTGAAAAATACCTTCTTCGCTAGGCTGAAGCGGTTGGTTACCAGCTTCTGACAAAGGTTCTCTGCTCCTTTTTGTTTGTGTTGTAGGCCGCACTCCGGCTGTGGGCCGCCCAGCCATCTTCTTCTGCAAATTTTCCCTCCTCGCACGGGTTCGCTCTAGAAGTTTCTAAATATTACACAAAGATTATTATGGGTAAGTTGATAATGGACTGCACTGCTTTCAGGTTGCACTGCTTTCAGGTTGTTAATACAACCAGTTCATTGATTAAAGTGGGATGTCAACAAGTAGCATGTTAATTTATGTAGCTTCCTACAAACAAAAGCTATGGTGGCTTTTTTGTCCAAGGAGGAGATAGGCAGTCTCAGTGCATAAACCAACTGGAATGTCTTAGTTGTGTTCACTAGCAGGAAAGAGACTACAGAAATGTTCTGGAGAACCCACACAATAAAGAAATGTCTAGTGCTTGCCACAAATGCTCAAACTGCACGAGAGATACAAAAATGTTTGTCTGTGCTTGAATTGCATGTCATAAGGCGTGCAACTAGCTGGAACTGTGACACTTATTGTTTTCTGAGTTACACCGTTGCAGGTGGCTCTTGTTCACAAAAAAAAAAAATCTGTGTGGACGAAGGCAAATCACATGCTCTTAAACCCAGCTCATTATTTTATGCTGTATATCATTTCAGATTATTGTTTTTAATTTGTGTGTGTCCTGCACCTTATCCAAAATTTGGTAGAAGGTTGGGTCAGAAAGATTTAAATACAGAACAAGTACAACCAGCAGGGGGAAGTATTTGCAAAACGAAGGAATTTTCCAGTTCAGGAAAGCAAGACAAACTTGTAGCAAGGGTTTTTCTCAAATTACTAGGAAAGTAAAAATAGTGGCTTTAACTGTTTAATCCTGGTATACTTGCATGTTCAAGACTATCCAGATGCGAGGTTAAATAGCAAATATGTTGCAATGCAATTGCTAAACAATAGCAATTTGAATCTGGGAAGCCTGCCAGTCACATTCCATTTGGTTCCATCAGCCTATTACTTCCAAGTATTTTAGTCATTACACATCAAATGTTATTTATTAGGGCTGAAGCAAAGGGAAACTCTGGCCTCTGCCACCAACTACGGTGTCCCAGGAAGAACATCACAGCAAGGAGAAAACCAACCTGGCCCATCCACCAACCAATTAAGAAGCATCTGCTTTCCTGCAAGAAAAGACACTCAGATCCAACTGCCAGTTGCCCTGGGACTGCAGAGCTGGAGGAAAGCATGTCTGGACCTATCCATCAGCTAAGCGCTGCTACAGTATGCATTTTTGGGGGAGGGAGAGGGTTTGTATTAATGTAAGCTGTTGCTTGTAAGCTGTCTTGAAGATGATTTGATTGAAAGATGTGGTATAAATCTTTAGAACAAAAATGCAGCTTTCTAGACCTTCAGCAACCCTATCCTCAGGACATTTGTCAATGCAATTCAATTATCAATCAGAATCACCTGAAACCTAAATAAAAGTAGCACGGCATCTCAAAAATGCTCATTTCTTTATTTCCTCAGAAGTCCCAGAAGTTAGGTGCAGTTATTGAAATAGCCCCCATTTTCCTATTTGGGGTATAGTGGGTGCATTAATACTGTGTTTCTCCGAAAATAAGACACCGTCTTATATTTATTTTCCCTCAAAAACCCCCACTATGGCTTATTTTCAGGGGATGTCTTATTTTTATTACCACAGATTTATAAACGGACCAAGTGAGAGCCATGAGAAGTACTAAATGTGGGTGCAGGCTGCCAAGACTGCACAGCTTATGTACGTTCTTTGCTAAACTTTTTTTTTCTTTTAACACAAAGGAAATTCAAATACAATGGCAAGTATTTTTTGGGGGGAGGAGTAATTTAGTCCCAATCCCAATAGTTTAACCTCTTGGGTTCTCTGCTGGGTCCCGCTGGCTCGGGGCTCCACGTGGCGCTGCTAGGCGTCCCTCTCACAGCTGCAGCAGCAGCCGGTTCCAGGTGCCGAGCTGGCAGGCGGAGGCCAGGCCGCTGGCTCGGAGCGCTCCACGCGGCGCTGCTGAATGTCCCTTGCGGTGCTGCAGCAGCTGGTTCCGGGCGCCGAGCTGGCAGGCCTCAGCCAGGCCAGGCGGAGGGGAGGCCGCTGGCTCGGGGCGCTCCGCGTGGCACTGCTGGGCATCCCTCTTGGCGCTGCAGCAGCAGCCAGTTCCGGGCACCGAGCCGGCAGGCCTCGGCCGGGCCAGGCAGAGGCGAGGCTGCTGGGTGTTCCGCTCGGTGCGGCGCTGCGGTAAAGAAGATGGGCTGCAGCTGGAGGGCGGCTCCTCCAGCAGGAAGGAGGCTTTAAGGTGCGGGCAGCCTCGCCTCTTCCTTGGCGCCCTCCAGAACTGCGCCCAGCACTACGGCTTATTTTCGGGGTATGTCTTACATTTCGTAAATGCTTGAAAATCCTGCCATGGCTTATTTTATAGGGACGTCTTATTTTATGAGAAACAGGGTATGTGCCCCTGGCTGACTAATGATCATAACAAAACACAGGAGGTCTCTGTGGCTTGTGGAGCCCAAACTGCTGGGATCTGAATATCCAACAAGTTTCACAACCCTAGAAGCAGTGGCATTATTTGGTTTACGTGACTAGCCACTTCATGTAGAAGTAGGCCAACATGTTGAGTGTAGAACCACTGGCGGAGGAACGGGGGCGGGGGGAGCGCCACGCCCCCGGCACCATCAGGGAGGGGGGTACCATCATGGCAACCCCCTGGCCATGCACTCCCCCACACCGCGCTGGGTGCCACGCTCCCGCAGGCAGCATGCCACGCCCCCAGGACGCGCACCACCCATGCCCCCATTTGCTCTGTCCCCAGAGCACGCAGCTTCGCCACTGCGTAGAACTGAGGACAGAATATGATGCAGAAATGCTCCCTTTTTGCTTCCCTTCCATTCAAAGTTTCTCCATGGTGATACGTGCAAGGGCACAACTTTCTCCATCTCTTTTCTACCACCAGCACCTCCACCCCTGAACACACTCATCCTGCTGCTGAATTGGGACACAGGGCAGAAGAGAAGAGGCATAAAGGATATATCTTTGCATGTACCCATACTGATTCTCAGCTAATCTGGAGTACTGTACAGATATACAAGAACATAGGTGCCTGCTGGATCAGACCAACAGCCCATCTTGTCCAGCATCCTGTTCTCACAGTGGCAAGATGCCTGTGTGAAACTTGCAAGCCGGATTCAAAAAGAACTCTCTCGCCTCCTGTAGTTTCCAGCTACTGGTATTCCAAAGCATTACTGCCTCCATCAGTAGAGAATAGCCATCATGGGAACTATCCACAAATGTGCACTATTAACAAACTAAATGAGACCTATAAACAAGTGGAATGCATCAACTGTACTATATATTCAAGCATGAATTAAAGTCACAGTGTGCAGACTGCTTTACAATCCTTACCAAATCCATATGAAAAAGGCCATTATTACCATATTACAAGGAAGAACATATATTATGAGTTACTGGGTATCCAGAGCAGAGCTTGAAAAAATTTAAGGTTAAAAGCTTTCATTTGAAAACTGCTGACACTGCAGTTAAATACAATACTGTATGCAAACCAAGCTATGAGAATTCAGGTCCAAGTAGATAGAAGCAATACTGGACTTCAGTGTATATTATGATGGTGCCCAAGGCAAAGGAAGCAAGAAGAATAAGAAACCCAACTATTATCAATTCAAAAATTAAAAATGCACTTTTCTATCTTCTAATGCAGTATTCCCATCTCCATAAGCCAGTTCTTGAATTTGCTTTTAATAGTTTCCTGCTAATTAAAAACAATATTTAGTTCTTATTCCAAAATGTGTTCAAGAATGTAGAGCTTACAAACATGTAAAGTGTTCTGCTTTACTTTTCTACATTAATACAAAAGTGTAAAGAAAGACATGGTACATACAGAAATCAATATACTTTTTCCATGTGTTTGGAGTTGTTTTCCTTCACATCAGAGAACTCCACAGAGAAAAGCATAAGGTTTCCTTTTGGTATTAAGTTTTAATAAAAACTTGCCTGTCAAAGCAATCTGCCTTTTCCATTGTACAGTACTGGAAGGGGGACTTTTGGCAGAAGACTGGCATGGTTATTAAAAATAAGATGAAGTTGTAAAACTAGTGAAATTTCCTTTTCAAGTTCCAGATGCTTTAAAGATTAGCACAGCATCCAATACTGCAAACGATTTTAAATCAACAATTCAAATCAGGTTTGATTGCTACGAACTTAAAAAGAAGTACAACTGCATCTCTAAGAAGGGTGTGGGTCAGCTGGAATATTTCCAGCACATAGCACACTGAAGTTGTTTAATAAATAGAACTTGAAAAGGGGATCTCTTCAGAACTAGTCTCATCAAGTCATTCACTTCCAATTAAGGAGAAAAACTGAATGTTTGAATGCAGCATCAGAAGCAAGAAGGTAACCGTCGATTCTGACACACCCCTCATTGTGTAAGCTGAAAGACCGCTTAAATATAATTTAAATTCAGTTAGCACCGAGGGCACCTTGAGAGTGCTCCACATATTTACTCATAGTTAAGTTGTGCTGTATTCTGTTGGCCTTACTTTCAAAAAGACTGCAGCTTTGAAGTAGTAAAGAACACAAGGAAGTTGTGCAAGTTTCAAATTTCTTATGTGGTTTTCTTACAATACAGACTATTTAAGAGGTTTTGACATTTTAGAGATCTGTCAATCCTATGCACAACTTCCTTGAAGTAAATTCCACAAAGCTCCATGGGACTTACTTTAGAGTAAACACACAGTATTGCACTGTAAAGATCAGTTTCAAATTAAAGACAACATAATGCATCAGTACCTTCATTTCTGTTTAAGAGCCTGTGGACAGAGACAGTCTTATCTTTAAGTATTTGTTCAGCACTTGGTATACTTTGGGCACTTTTAAGTGGTAAATAGTATGCTCTGCATGCAGAAACTAATATCCTTTCATTCCACATTTGAAGATCAACAGGTTTTTTATATCACCATAAAAATACAGAAATGCATTTTTACATGACACCTAGTAGAAGATTTCTGTTTTTAAAAAATAAGCATTAAAAAAATAGCTGTGCTTGTTTATATAGTTCCAGAATCTCATCGACTTTCCAAATGTTTAAGTTACTTTTAGAAGCATTTAAGTGAACTCTTGGAATAATTCAGGAAAAAGTGAGAGTTACATCGTTTGCTTCTGTATTCCTGCAGTCATTCTGACAAGCGCAAAAGAACAGCTATTTGGAAATGCCACACCCATTCGTCTCATTTCCCTCCTCTGAGTCATGGAAAGAAAAAAGAGGCAGTTTGGAAAGAAAGTGGAAAATCAACGTGCTTGGAGTTAGCTATTTGAATTATGTTGGTTTGCCCTTTTCCTTTGCTGGCTTTTGTATTGGGACCCGGAGCAAAGAATACGGCCAGGGATGAAAACAAACAAACAAACAAACAAACCAAGAGCTCCAGGTCCCCAGGAGTAACCAGTTCCCTCAAACCCTCCAAGTCGCAAGGGCGATCACTGACTAAGCGCCACTTTCTGCGGAGTCGACTTTCAGCTTTACAATTCGGATTCATTTCAAAAGCATTACTTGTCTTTAACCGAGGGAGACATACATCGTGTCCCAAAAGCCCCCCCCCCGCGCCCCAAGCCAGGCAGAGAACGGCAAAAGACACACAGACTTGGCATTAAAACAAATAAAAACATACCGGTGTCGGGAAGGGAGGTCTAACTAAGGGGCGGAGAGAGAAACCCAACTGAGCGAAAGGGGGCTCGCAAGCCCAGAAAGGCAACCTCGTTGGGGACCCCCCCCCCAAGTTGGCTAGGTTTGCTCAGAGGTGCTGCCACGACTCCAATGCTATTACTCTCGAGTAAGGACGCATCGCAGCCCAAGGGACTGTATATAAGGACGAAATCCACTTTCCAACATTCTTATTTACTAAATTTGTTAGTCGCTGTATATATATTATATATATATATATATATATATATTTATATTATATTATATTATATTATATATATATATTTCTATATCACCCTTCAGGATCAAATCCGCTTTCCAAAATTTAATTAGGGTTATTAAACCTGTTAATCACTTGATGATGATGACTTCCTATTCCGCCCTCCATCCGAGGATCGCAGGGCAACCCAAAGCGACTTAAAAGCAACCCCCCCCCCAAAAAAAACCCTACCTGGGCCAAATTAAAGCCAAGCGGGAGGGAGAGGAATGCATTGCCCGCCTGCTGCCCTCTTCTCCAAGGGAGTTAAAAGACCCCTCAGCAAAGCTGCCGGCCTGGCGCCCAGAGATAGGGGACGAGGCGCTCCGCTTCCTTCCCGCTCCCCAGGCCTCCCTCAGCGGGCGCCGCTCACCTCAGTGAAGGGGTCCATCTCCGCAGGTGCCTCCGACAGCCGCGCGCCCACCGAACTCCCTCGCCGCGTCTGGCTCCCGAAACAGCCTCTCCCTTTTGAGCCTCTGCGGCGGCAAACCGCCGTCCAATTTTGAATTTCAGCGCCTGCTACAGCCGGGGGCGCGCGCCGCGCATGCGCCCAGCCCTACCCAAGCTCCGCCCCGCTCGAGATACGCCGGAGGTTAAAACTCTCAAGGGACTGTGGTGGGGGGGTGGGTTACTTCCTCGAGAACGCATGCGCATTTCTTCCTCCCCGCTATTCCGAATGAAACGGCGCGCGCCGCCTGATGGGAGCGGGTGGGTGAAGACGATGACGGACGGGAGCATTAGCCATTCAGGCGAAGCTGTTTTTACGGCTTCGTTGCAGGACCTGTAAGTAGCCTCTGTTGGACTCCGACTCCCATCAGCCCCAGCGAGCGGGGCCAGTGGTCAGGGGTGATGGGAGCCGTAGTTCAAAAGGCCTTGAAAGCTGTATTGTGTTTCCCCCTTAGCAAGTCTAGGTTTAGAAACCGACATTTAACGTTGTTGTTTTTCTAACGAAGCGCGTTTCCTTCCGGGAGAGAGAGGCACAGTACAAGCCTAAACCTGTTTAAAGGTAAAGGTAAAGGGACCCCCCCTGACCATTAGGTCCAGTCGCGCCTACAGGACAGGCCTCGGGACGGTTCACAACATAAAATCATACGCCACACTAATGTCTCACAACAAATTAAACTGGTCTGTAGAAAACACAACTTGAAAAAAGAGACAAGGCACGTGTTTTTGTAAACTAACAAATCTTTAATAATTTTTTTAAAAAAAACAACAACCCCACCACATAAAATCAGAATATAAAAACACAAGATACGTCATCAAAATAAAAAGAACAACCCCATAATTCCCACCGACACATTTTAAAAGGGCATTGGATGTCAATTAGTGAAAGGCCTGTTTAAAGAGGACCATTTTTCACTGTTGGGAACTCTAGCTCTGTGAGGGGAAATAGCTGCCACCTAATGACTCAGCACTCTTAACAAACTACAGTTCCCAGGATGCTTTGGGTGCAAATGAGGCGGGTGATGCTTGAGGAAACCACAGTCCAAATTATGGCCTTCAAGACATTGTATGCAGAAACCTCCATGGTTTCTCTGACTGCACAACCCCCCCCCAATACCTTCGATTTCTATGCTTGAAGCCATCAAAGAAATCTGAATATAGGACAAAGAAAGAAAAAGAGAAAAGAAAGGAGAGAAAAATGCCAGGGTCAATCAACCTTATGAAAATATATTAAACAGTTGCTTTTCATCATAGATACACAGGTAAGCGGTAAAGTTTCCTGCCTCCCATCTCTCTCATTATTTTTTAAAAAATGAATGGTGTCCGTCATTTTCCGTTTTTTCTTCAGGTACAAAAATATCTATAACACAAGCACAAGAAAAGGAATGTATTCTGCTGGGAATAGTATTATGATCAATGTTACTCAGCTATTTCCCTTGGAAATAATGTTTCGCCCAATGTTGTCCAATTCACTTGAAAGCGATGTCAAACACCAGCAAATTGCCCTCTGCAAAGTTTGGTGGTGGAAACCCTGCTTTTCACGGTAGGCGATAAAATGAGCCCTTGGCACCCTAATCCGTGGGGTCACTGCATTCCTTTTTAAAGATGTCTGAAGGAGGCTTACTTCTGCTGGACTCTGTTTTGCTAAGGGCATAAGAAATGTGTTCTGCACCAGTGCACGTTATCTTTTCAACATGCAATGAGGCAAGAATACATACTTCTTTTCTCTATGCTACAGTATTGTACGTGAGATCCATAGCCATCGTCACACCTTGGAAGTCATACAGAATCCATTCCGGAAGTCTTCGACTTCCAAAGCATTTGAAAACCAAAGTGCGGCTTCTGGTTGGCTGCAGGAGCCAATCGGAAGCTGCAAAAGCCCCGTTGGACCTTCAGCTTCCAAAAGAACGTTCTAAAACCGGAACAGCCACTTCCGGGTTTTGATTGTTCGGGAGCCAAAAGGTACGAGAACTAGGCTGTTTGAAAACCAAGGTACGATTGTATTGACTCTCTATTGATTTACCATTCATTAGATAAAAGGCTAGTGCAGCGGGAGACAAAAAACTCCTTTACTTGCTGAGGTATCAAATTTTGCTTTCCATTCTTTGTCATTCAACAAAATATATTTTGCTGACTTTACTCGGCATGCATTCAACCAGAAACAATATAGTGCCATTTCTACGAAAGCATTGCATATCTGTTTTCCTCCCCTTTAATCAAATTATAATGATTTGTATATCTAAATATGCATTCATAGAGCTTTGCCAGCATAGGTCACACAGATTAATCATGGGAATGTGCCTTTCAGTTCTATAACGGTCTACTCTCACAATCAGTTCAGTGTCTGAATGACTCCACTTGACCTTAGCTCTCCAATGCAGTGGAGTCATTCAGGGATATGAAGCTGCCAGAAAGCATTCTTCATATAATCTTGGGGATGGTGGAGGTGGGAGGCATCAGTGCAATCACTTGATCAGGAGTGCATACATTTTGGAAGAGGTCATGTTTCATGTTGTGCATATTAACATGTTCCACAAGGAAGAAACCTAAGAAGAGCAGCTATGTGCAAACAATGCGACAATTGTTTCTGTGAAGCAACAGGAGCATGGTCCCCCCTCTTACCACTACTGGGGCACCTCCCTGCTAATAAAATAACGGAATAAGAGCTGGGGGAGTGCAGCGTGCACTTGATTGTCTGCTTCATGACAGACATTTCCTCACATCCCATTCAAGTCAGAGTAGTGGAAAAAATCAGCAAGGCTGGATTTCAAGCTGTCAATTTCGTGCGCACACTGACACATGCATATAGAAAGCGGGAAAGAGGGTTTTTTTAAGTGTTCTTGAATGCAGCACTTTTTGGAGAAGGATAAACCTATTTATTTATTTATTTAGAATGCCTGTGTGCCATTTTGTGACCCCAAGAGGTTCTCAAAATGTCTTGCAAAAGATTCCAAATAGACATGGACTATTAATTCTTTACACGCACTTTTTAATGGGCTGTGTGAACACTCATATTGATATGTGAACATGAGCCATTCGCTCCCACTAAAAAACAGATGTGTTATTATTTTAATGCTTAAATGAAGTTCCATAAACTATCAAAGGCATGGGAAAGTGTTGATCGTTGCGGGAGTGCCTGCGCAGAAGGCAAGACAATCACCATGCACACATATCTCTTTCGGAAGTGATGGTCATACTTAGTTTGCAGGGTTCCGCTTGAAGCTCTAAGAAAGCTTGCAAAGGCATTCTGATCGAAGAGACCGTCAGGACAGAAATAATTAATGTATGTACAATGGACAAGGATAGCTCTACAATGTTGGCTTTC
Source organism: Lacerta viridis (assembly GCA_900245905.1). Lineage (NCBI taxonomy): Eukaryota > Metazoa > Chordata > Lepidosauria > Squamata > Lacertidae > Lacerta > Lacerta viridis. The sequence goes on from OFHU01002500.1 coordinate 130,182, forward strand.
AAGTCTGAGAAAAGCTATCAGCTGCACACAGTCTAGGTTTACATAAAAGCTTCGTGACTTGACTCTATTCTCCCAACAACCAGGGTGAGTAAAATGCAGGTCTATTGTAAGCCGCATGACACAGTCTCTCTGGCATTTAGAAAATCCTAGCTTGCAAAGTGTATCCAGCTTTCAAAGAGAAAGGTCTGAAAATTTGTGAGTGTATGTATAAACTACCCTACAATACAAAGGCAATGCAGTATTTACATTCATAGTTCTGCCCACCTTTTTTTCTTCCTCCATTCACCACTGGTGTGTGTCCCCTGGAAAATTACTCAGGAGTTAATGTTACAGGTGGGTAGCCGTGTTGGTCTGCCATAGTCAAAACAAAATAAAAATTCTTTCCAGTAGCACCTTAGAGACCAACTAAGTTTGTTCTTGGTATGAGCTTTCGTGTGCATGCACACTTCTTCAGATACGAAAGCTCATACTTCTTCAGATACGAAAGCTCATACCAAGAACAAACTCAGGAGTTAATGCTACTCTCAAGTTGAAATATGTTCCTCTTTCCTGACCCATAACCTTACGAGTGTACATTTTGAGCTGACTTTTTATGTACTGTGCTATTTGATGATATGTTAGTGGGTTCCTTTCCTTGCAAATGCACCAAAAAAAGTGTACGGATTTTGCAGAGTGTAACACAATTAATAATAAAATATATGAAATAGCTACATCATAACGTGATTCTTCATTGTACTCAAAACCATTAATGCAATAATGACATGTTTACACCAGCAGGCATTGAAACAATAGCCTTTTCATATATTAAAATAAGTAACCATAGCTGAACTGAAGCCAAAATGATAAAATTGAAAGGATGAACGCTTACTATTATTTGAATCAATTCAGATATAAATATCCTTTATGAACATGGAAGGTAAACTCCATCTTTGTTTCACCTGTCTCTGAATCTTTCGTATTTGTACACATATACATAAAGAAATCTTTAAGAGAAGGTTAAGGGGTGATATGATAGCCATGTTCAAATATATAAAAGGATGTCATATAGAGGAGGGAGAAAGGTTGTTTTCTGCTGCTCCAGAGAAGCGGACACGGGGCAATGGATTCAAACTACAAGAAAGAAGATTCCACCTAAACATTAGGAAGAACTTCCTGACAGTAAGAGCTGTTCCGACAGTGGAATTTGCTGCCAAGGAGTGTGGTGGAGTCTCCTTCTTTGGAGGTCTTTAAGCGGAGGCTTGACAGCCATCTGTCAGGAATGCTTTGATGGTGTTTCCTGCTTGGCAGGGGGTTGGACTGGATGGCCCTTGGGGTCTCTTCCAACTCTAGGCTTCTATGATCTGTAGACAAGCACTGTAGTAATTATATGCACCAATTATAACATAACATAACAGTTGTATGAAAACTTAAGTTGCCATAGCTTTGCCCATTAATATATGGTGGGGAAAGCTATCCTTTTCAACTTTTGCATGTTCTTCTTCTACAAAAGGTACTGAGCCTCTGTAAGAGAGCAGGGAAAGTCGCAATTATATCAGAAGTTTGTCTTCTGTGTCGCTGCAAAAGGCAGGGGAGAAAAGAGGTTGCAATCCTTCTCTTTACTTACGTTCTTCAACGGCCTTTTTAAATACAATGGTTCACACCTCAAACTTTAAATACAGCCTGGGTTTTCTTTGGCCAGTTTTAGAAGTCCTGAAGATGGGGGAGAATTCAAAGACATGTTTGGTGCACTGGTTAATTTCTTCTGTGTTAGTTTGTTTCTCTTAGAATCTATTCGCCAAACACATTCCAGTGATTTCAGTAGTGCTGGTTTAGTAAGGCTATTAGGCAGTTTAAAAAAAAAAAGTATAATTATTGTGACTCAAGTGATAGGATGTTGTAGGATGAAGTCACAACATGACATCATAGAAGCTTCAACGCAGTGTTCTAGAAAAGCATGTAGAGAGAGTGTCAGTTAAGATACATGGTCAGAAACTAGCCAGCCGGTAACAGTTTAGAAGACCTTCAAGTCAACCGGTAGAGAAATAATGAGGACTTTGAGCCTGTTCCCAAAAATGGCTATCCTAGGTCTGGTCTAATATTTCAGTAAATGCAAAATAAACACAAAGGAGGAACTTGAGAAGAAGAAAAAGAACTTGTATTCAAAATAATAGTTTTAAATACAAGGTTTGCTAATTTAACAGGTAAAAAAGCAGAGAGGAATAGAATGTATCTCTGCAATTCTGGACTTCATGTATTCCAGAAAATACTGCTCCTGCAAGAGTGTTATATTAATTTGGTGAACTAGCCTTATTGTGCTCAGGTAAGTAAAATTTTGTCCTGGGTATCTGTAGCAAATATTGTTCCTAGAGACAAAGACTCTGTTGTAAGACGGGGATGAGGTTTTATTGCTGCATTTCTGTGTTTGTCTACCAAGACGTAAGCTCCACTGAATTCAATGGGGCTTACTCTCTTAACAGATTGCTAAAGCAAAGGGAGGACATACAATACTATCAAAAGAAATGAAAATTAGGAACAATAATTATTAGGAGAAATGGAAAGCTAGCTTTAGGCTCAGAAAATCAGGAATGCTATTTTATTAGATGTTAACAGTAACTATTACAAGACTATTAAAAATGTACATTTGGGTAGAGAAAGGATGAGGGTCTCCTCATATTTATCAGAATGAGATTTAGCACAAATGAACATTTCCTTATAAGGTTTGTAGCATTGAAGCTAACTGCCGAATAGAGGTGATAAATTTTCAAACTATTTTAAGATCAAGACACCCTCCAGAAACTTACATTAGCCAAATAAACGCTACTGGATCTCACCCAGTAATAACAAGGGGTTGCGGGGATAGACTACTGGGAGGCAGCTTCACGGTGAAATGAATTTGATATATTTATTTGATGAAACATTTGTTAACAAGTGGCTGAACTATTTTAACTACGTACATACAATGAGAGCAAATTTTGTGATACAGCTGAAGACATCAATATACACCTCCCACTTCTAAAAACGAAGGGATCTGTTCCTTTCCTAGGCCATGAATTGCATCCATTGTAACATTCTGGCTCAGTTCTCAACATCTGAACACTGCCGCAGGTTGTGTTGCTTCTTTTTGTTCTTGTGATTGCCTGAAGAGATAACAGAAATTCTTTTAGAAGTACATATGAAACCAGAGGTAATAAATAAAGCATGTGCTAATTAATCATCTATGGGTGCTCATATTACACCAATAGCACAACCCTATGAATGTCTTTCTACTCGGGGGGGGGGGAATATCCTGCTGAGTTCAGTGAGACTTTCCCTTGGAACATGTGTATAGAGTTGCAACCTAAACTATTTTCCAAACACAGCGGAATGACACCTGGTCTTCTCGTTCTGTTTAGGTGCTTTATCCATGTCTTGGAGATTTCCAAAGTGCAAAGCTACTCCTAGAAAGAAACAAGGTACCTACCATAGTCTGATGACACAGCACACTTGGTTCATCTAGGACCAGGATTGCAAAGGAATATAATGTTCATAAGACTATCATTACGTGGAACTAGTCTGCCAGTATATATTTAAAACAATTGGTTCAGAAGATTAATGGATCTCACTTAAAATAGGGTCAGGTATACACAGTGCTTCCCCCCCACCCCAGCCAGAGCTTCTGTTCTGGCACCTTTCAGGTGGGTGCCTTTGAGGGCTGGTGCGCCCCTCCCCCCATCCGCTTCTTGCCCTTACATACTTTGGAGAAGCCCAAAATGAAAATTTCAAACTTTATTTTTCACCTTAAGGAAACCAAAATAAGATGCATATTGGTAGCGCTCCAAAGAGCTGCTAATCTGGCAACTGACATTAGGTTTACATACATATTTACCAGACATGCATGGAAAAGGGTTTCCTCCAGTGTAAAGAGATTCTACTCTGAAGGCTACGGTCCATTTCAGCTTTGAGTTCAGTGTTGAAAAACGGAAGCTGCTTAGCATGTGCGAGCATGGGCATAGCTAGCAAATAAATAAAAATATGTAACTAACTGACCAATTGTGCCACAGATAACTCTATTCTGCCCCCCATAACATAATGCCTGCCCCCCAATAAATCCTGGCTACACCCATGTGTTTGAGTCTATATTTTTTAGATCTATGATTGCACCTAGCTCCTAGCCATTCCTAGACACTAGGTCAAGCTATGGGGCAGGGCCATTTCATATTTCCTTTTATTCATTCCATTTCCCATGTAGCAGCGGCAGGCTTTAAGCTTTCCAGGCAGGCCTCTACCATTGCACACGTGTATTTGCATGAGGGCCCTTCCAAGCTGCCCTGAATCTAAGAGAACATGGGAGGCGGGGACACATTTATTTGACCTGCACCAGAACCAGGGGGCAGCAACATCTGTTCAGGGCTGCCTCGGGTCACCCAGCGACTTGCTGCAACAACTTCATGGTGAGTTCTGGCACCTAATTTTATTGCAAAAAAAAGCACTGGGTATACAGATATAGCGTCTAGGGAGAGTATGCCTTGAGTCATTTTGAATCGTGATTTTTGCAGAATGGTAAGCTGAACTTGGGACCCAGGTGGCACTGAGGGTTAAACCACAGAGTCTAGGGCTAGCTGATCAGAAGGTCGGCGGTTTGAATCCCTGCCAGGGGGTGAGCTCCCGTTGCTCGGTCCCAGCTCCTGCCCACCTAGCAGTTCGAAAGCACGTCAAAGTGCAAGTAGATAAATAGGGTACCGCTCCGGCGGGAAGGTAAACGGCGTTTCCGTGCGCTGCTCTGGTTCACCAGAAGCGGCTTTGTCATGCTGGCCACATGACCCGGAAGCTGTCTGCGGACAAACGCCGGCTCCCTCGGCCTATAGAGCGAGATGAGCGCCGCAACCCCAGAGTCGGACACGACTGGACCTGATGGTCAGGGGTCCCTTTACCTCTATCTTTAAGCTGAACTTCGGCATACTGGGACCATGCCAAACTTCCCGCTCCCAGAAAAGAGCCCCCAGTGGCTTGGTGCTCCCCAGTCTTTTTAGAACTAGAGGACATAACCTTGGCAACAGCTCATGGTTAGTGAGGAGGAGGGAGCTGAACCACAAATTTGGCTTCAGATGACATGCTAAGCAGAATTCCAGTTATTGAATTATAGCAATCATCTTGATGATTTCGTTGCTTCTGTCTGCTTTATTTATGCTACTGTGTTCGCAATGCACTGTTTTTATTTTATTTTATGGCAACTGTGATTATTGTGAGCCGCTTTGAACTTTGTCGTTGGAGAAGCGGGATACAAACCAGATCAAACTCCCTTTTGCTTTCCCATCTTTTGCAGAGCCTAGGCTCGCTCCTACAGGTTCCCACCTTCCGAGACTACAAGCCCCAAGATGCTCCCAGGCGCGCCTCGGCGGCGCGTTGCATCTTTGGGTAGCGTGGTCTCCGTGGAGATGCCTGCACTGCGCATCCATTGCGCATCTGCAAACTGCCGTCGCTTCTTCCCCCCCGCTTTATAAGGTTGTGTGCTATATGTTAGGCGGAAATGGGAGCGGGTGTCCTAGCAACACACAGCGCCTCTTTCTAGTTGGAGTCTGCAAAAGTCTCATTATAAAGCAGCAGCGGCAAGAGGGAAGCAGGATGGCGGTTGGTGCTGCGCCATGGTGAAGGCAGCGGGGACGCACACAGCGCAAAAGGCGCGGGCACCTTTTTTTCGGTTTGCCGGGTGCAACGGTGCGCTTTATCCCGCGGCTTCAGGATTTGCATTAAGCCAGTGTATCTAGGCAGAAGGGCTCGCTCCCTCGCTCGCTCCTGTGTGTTTAGCTGTGCATGCAGGAAGAGGCAGGAAGGACTTTTGGGTGCAAAGGGACTCGGTTTGGGTGGCTGGGGAGACCCGAAGTGCTCGAGGCGAATGATGCTCGAATCCATCCGTGTCACTGGTGAGTAATCACGCTCATTTCTTTCCTTGCTCCTTTAACCCATCCAGTCCTTGCAGCTGCTGACATTCTTCCACCGCACCGAGGCAGGGTCTCTGCGCGCTCAGGATTTGCAGCCACGGAAAATGGAACTTGCATCCAATCAGAGATATAGCATTCTCCATGACAGTACCTGTACTTAAAACCACTTGGCCGTGGTTAAATAGATTTTCTGTTTAGAACAAAATAAATATCTCCCCCCTCCCCTTGAACAAAGAACAAAATTCACAGGCTATGGAGTAAGATGACTTTTTGGGCAACTGATATTTTGGTTTTGAACATGGCCTGCCTTTCTGGAAGGAGATGCCGTGATGAAAAATTGCTGCTCCTGTATTATGTGGCAGGTTTTTCAAGACTAATTCATTTCACTATTTTTCTAGCTTGGTTCTGCCAAAGTGTGTGTGTTGGTGTGTGTATATCAGTAACAAATGAAGTGTAAAAGGACTTTATTTTCTGACCATTGAAATCAATAGTAGTGCTCTCATACAGAACTCTGTGGTGGGAGAAACTACATTTGATGGAGTTTCTTGAATACTGGTGGTGCTTACCATTCACTTTGGCATGCTATGTCTGTCCCTCATTTGCAATACTGAAAGGAAAATTGATAAATGAAATGAAAAGTTCAGTAATATTGCAGATATGTTGCCTCCGAATCATGCTTTTGCCTTCACCACTGATTATCAGGAGACCACACAAAATGTAAAGGATGAAAAAACACAACACAGACAGAGACTGCTAGTTGATTTTTAAAAGTGTAGGCCGTAACGCTTTTCTGCAGAAAAGACTGTTGCTAGAGTAATATGCTAGCTACATACACGCTATACCTTTAAAATGCATTTGAAGCACATTTGCTGCCTAAAATAATTTTGGGCACGGCAGTTTGTTAAGGGTTGGCGGGAACGGTACCCCTGCGAGTGGTAAACTACAGTACCCAGAATTCTTTGAGGGGGACATGTGTTCTCTCTCCCCCCCCCCCTTCTCTGGCATGGCTGCAAGGATTTTGAGAGATTTTTCTTCTGTTTTTGCTGAACCACAGCGTGTTGTGTCACATGCTCCCTAAGCCGTTCCTCATAAGGCATCGTTTCCAGGCCTTTGACCATTTTGGTTGCCCTCCTCTGGACACGTTCCAGCTTGTCAGTATCCTTCTTGAACTGTGGTGCCCAGAACTGGACACAGTATTCCAGGTGAGGTCTGACCAGAGCGGATTGAGAGAGGCAAGAGTGCCCTTTAGCATGTGCAAAGTACACTTTACTCAACAGTCCATAACAACTGCTTTAATCACATACCTACCATTAGGGAGAGGGGCCTTTAAGTTGAGTAGGCATGTTCTGCATGCTGTAGGATTGTGGAGAAAGCCAATGTAGGCCTCATTTAAGCTATATTTTGAGCCATTATTTTTCCCCAATGGAGTTACGTCCCTTCCACTATAGTTTAAAATGGCTCTGTAGCATATATTTCCATTTGAACGTATCTTTCCACTTATTTTATGTCTCATGGTGTTCCTTGAATAGCAGGACTCAATGGGAGAGTTCGGACAGCATGCATAACCATAGTTTAGTGTGACGGTGTTGAGCCACCATGAAGATCTGGCTCCTACACTCCCTCTCTTTCACTCTGGCACCAGGAGGATTTGGGGAGCTTTCATTTCGGTTTAAGCACCGTTCATTGAGTCATCTGACCTGACAAATTCTGGCTCCTGTTAACTATTAAACAAGACAACTTTGAATGTGGGTTATGAAGCTGGCTTGTTTTAGGAAAAACAGAGTCAATATTAACCATGTTTTAGGGCTTGGATGAAATGCTAAACTGTGGTTAATGGCAAATGGAAGCAGACACTTTGAAACACCTCCTCTCAGCTGTGACGGATGAGGGGGAGAGCATGTGAGCTGTGGCTTGTTTTCGTCACATTAACCTATGGCTTAGAGTTCCATTCAAGCAAGATCTTCCTCCGCCAGTGGAAGTTGAGAAGTGGCTCTTAGAGTGGAATCCTACGCATGTTTACTCAGAAGTAAGTCCACTGGACATTCTTGTTTTCAGGTAAGTATGCACAGGATTGTGCTATTAGTTCCCCAAAGGATATTTTGACTGCATTGTTGTCAGGAGATTTTTTTCCTGATGATTGCTAGAATGGCAGTTTGTCAAGTCCTCCGGTACATGCCAAACCAAAACACTCTGGGTAAGCACCTTTGGGCTGACGCTGACTAAAATGACCAAATCAGACTTGGACTGTTATGCCCTGTGGTGCTTTGCCAAGCATAAAAGGGAATGTTTCTCAGATTACCCTTCAAGCCAAACTAACATCACACGTCACCTTGCACACGGTTGAATTTAGCACTTCTTGCTCCACCTTTGCAGTGTTTACGGGAAACACGAACGTAAAATATTGCTCCCCCCGACTCTTCTGAGGTATTTTATATATTATGCATTGCATACAACAACATGGTATGCCGATCTTAAACTCTTTGTGTTGGCTGCTTTGACAGCGCTTAAATGCAAGAATTTATGAAGGTAAAAGTAATTACACTGAAGTCACAGGAATGAAAGCTTTCACGGTGTTTGGTATCTGAAGAAGTGTGCATGCACACGAAAGCTCATACCAAGAACAAACTTAGTTGGTCTCTAAGGTGCTACTGGAAGGAATTTTTTTTATTTTTTATTTTGTTTTGACTATGGCAGACCAACACGGCTACCTACCTGTAACTAGAACGGTGTTTTGTGTTTGCTGGGAAAACAGAATCTGCTACCAGAAATTTCATGGTCCCATTCTGTGAGGGTTTTGCTTTTGGGCAATGCATTCCATAATTTCGTTCACTGAGAGCAAAATAGCCAATTTCACTGGGGCTCTTCTATAGCTAAATGTGGGCCTAATCTAAAGAAGCATTTCTCCGTCTTTTTGAACTGCTCCTCCCTTCTTTGGATATACTCTGTGTTTCACCCACACACGCCAAAAGAGGATTGAGGCAGTGGTTCTATTATACACAGCTGTAGAAGTGCCCTCCATCTGATCAATCCAAGCATAGTTTCGTCTACAGGGTCCAGCTCAGGGCAAATAAATGGTTCTGGAAGTTTAAAGCAAGAAACAGCTGTGCACAATTCCCACCTCCAATTCCTTTTCCTCTCCAGTATCTAGAGCAGTTGCCTTTTAAAAATCTAGTAATGGGCGAGCAGATGGATAAATGTATTCATGTGTTTCATTATCATTTTTAATGTGGAGCTGGAGTATTGAGAATAAGGACAACAATTTAGTGCTGAGCTAGGGCTGGATTCTGTGGCATGTAAGCGTGGAATTTCCCTGCGGAGCTGGGCTCTTCCTGTGGTTAAGAGACAAGCAGGTCAGGAGTTTTCATCCATTAATCTTAGGACTGGAGTGGGCCAGTTGTTTCCAAAATCGGCTACCTGGATCCAATTTGGGAGCTGCGGGCTTCTCTTGTACGCAACCACAGTGTTAAGCCATCTCTTTTCCATTTTTGAGCAGGGGGAGGGAGATGCCAGCTCTATTTTTGAAGTTTCAAAAATAGCCGCAATTTGCTCAACTATTTATTTTATCCAGCAAACGCATGAGGGAAAATTACACGTGCACAATAGCTCTGGAGAAGCAGGAACTGCCAAATGACACTTGTGCCAAAAAGGGCGAGGGAGGAAGTCCTTCTCTCGTCCCCACTGAGAGGAAATGTTTAGCGCGTAGCATTCTTTCTGTGTAGAACCAAGAGGCAAATAAGGTGACAGTTTTATGACTGTTCCATTAAAGTGGGTAGAAAAGTTTTGCTTTGCTGTCTCTCTTATTCCCCCCCCCCCACGGCTGTCTAGAGATATTTGTGGCAAGTTCAGGACACCCCATGTAATAGGGAAACATTTCCCAGCTTGAAGGCATTACGTAGAGAGATATATTTAAGAACTGTATTCGGTCTCAAAATACAGGTTTTACCACAGGTGAATTCAGCCTTTTATTTGTACGCAATGTACTGTATTCTTAATGATTGTGCATCGAGGTGCCGCAATCCAAGCTCTTAGAGATATGTTTGTATCAGTAAGTATATATATATAATAAGGTTGTGTTGTTATGAAATATTAGATATTAAAACTAATATTAGATATGGTTGATTGTGGGAAATTAACTGACGCGATGAACAGGATGATGTGAAGGGAAGGCCACCACGAGGCATTCTCGGGGGCTCCTTTTATTGAAAACTCACAGCTAGGTTAAACATTAACATACAGAGAGAACTCCAAAGTACCAAATAAGGAATGGTGTGCCTTCTAATACCAAATATGGAAGTTGCTCCTTTGGCTACACCCATATGACATCTTCATTGTGTACGTGCTCTCCTCTCACTTACTCACCCCCTCCCGCTGAACACCTCATGATCCCCCAGTACTTTTCCAGCTATTCCTTTGTTCTCCTGCTCTGCCTAAACATGTGTTTCCCAACTTGGTGCCCACAATGCCCACAGAGCCATATGGCGTGCCAATTGAGGCTCTGTAGGTTGATTAATTAGTGTGGTATCTTGGTTAATTAGTGTGGCATGCCAACACTTATATATTAATTATTCTATCTTGATAGAAGGGCGTGGCATGCCAGCGCCTGGCTAAACTATAATTCCCACAAGGTTGCCTTGGTGCGTTTCTATGCCTGCATGTTCCTAGTTGCATAGAATCTGAAAACGTCATTTTTTGGATTGGATTGATTTCCCTAGCCCCTTTTCTTTCTTCTCAATTTACTGCAGAAAAGCTTCACTGGCCAGAGCAAGAGCTCTCAAAAAAGACAGTCTTGTGTCCGGACGAATACAATTTCTTTCCTAAGAATGAAAGCAGCAGCATTCGGCGCCTGTCCCCGTCAGGAATCCTCAAGGACACATTCACCACGGGGACTAGTAGCTACAACGTCCTTCTGCAGAGCAAAGAGGAAAAGAAACACCTCCAAAAGCACCCACTGGCCCACCACAAGAGACACCGGAAGCCGGCAAAGGCCCCTAATGCTTTGCGGGGCAGCGAGCGCCAGAAGATTAAGGCCCCGCCGCCTTTGCCCAGGAGCGGCTGGTGCGGCCTCAGCCGGCAGCCCTCCCTCTTCATCACTAGCCCAATACCCAGCGGCATCAGGTTGGCACGCAGTATTTCCGTAGCAGGGAGCAGCGTTGGCTTGCCCAAGACCAAGGCGAAAAGGCATTCCTTCTCCAGCCTCGCGAAGCCAAAGCCGTTGCAGAGATCCAGGAGCTATTTAAGAGAGGGAGACGCCTCCGGGCGGAAGTTCTGTATCCTCACGGCCATCAAGCCTTCCAACGTGGAGAAGGAGAAGATGAAGTTCTTCAGGTCGGACTTCAGCTACAACCCGCAGTTTGAATATGCAAGCTCTGCATTGTCCAGCGTGATAGCAAAGCACAGCCAGGCGTCCAGCACGTTTCTCAAGCAGGTAAAGGTGCACAGCTCCCGGTGCCGTCCTGCTTCTTTGCTTTTCCCTTGGGTTTAGGTCTCCTGCTTCTTGAACTTTTAACTTGCTTTGCACTCTTAAAGTTACCGTATTTTTCGCTCCATAAGATGCACTTTTTTCCTCCTAAAAAGTAAGGGGAAATATCTGTGCGTCTTATGGAGCGAATGGTGGTCCCTGGAGCTGAATTGCCCAGGGGCCAAAAGAGGATCATGCTTTTTATTTTACAAAGAGAAAAGGGGGTGTTGAAAGGACCCCGCTCAGCAGCTGATCAGCAAGAGATCGGGAGAGAGATAAGAGTCCCCGGCTCCCTTTCAGCCCCGCCCTCTTGCCCCGCCCTCCTTTGTTGAATGTGCTGCAGAGGGAGGTTGTTTGTTTCCCCAGCGACATGTGACTGGCTGATTAGATTATCTGTCTGGAAACTGTAGAAAAGGCTCCCTTTCCTTTAGAAGCTGCAGAAATGTGAGTTGAACCCCATAAAAATGGGGCCTTTTCCTCTTTGCTTTTCCCCCTTTGCAAAAAAAGCTGCAAAACTTTTAGCTGATCCTCAAAAAAACCAGGGTTTTTCCCTTTGCAAAAAAAGTTGCTAAACTTTTAGCTGATCCTCAAAAAAAAAACCCAGGGCTTTTAGAGGAGGAAACCCAGAAAAAAAATTTTTCCTGGGTTTCCTCCTCTAAAAACGAGGTGCACCCTATGGAGCGAAAAATACGGTATTCTGCCTTTTGCCCTCCACCTCACCCTAAAGAATATTACCATCTTCTAGTTTCCATCATCCCTAACCACTGGCCATGCTGGTTGGAGCTGAGGGGAGTTGTGAGTGCTAAGCTGCTCTATGCGGTGACCCAAAAGGCAAGAAGAAAGTGACTCGTTCTTCAAATGTTGAGTAGACCCTGTCTTTCCTCCCAAATGAGGAAAGGGAGCAAATGCAGGTTTTGGCCTCTTTTACCTCCCAGGCTGAAAGGGCGATGGTTGATTCCTATATTTCATCTTATTTTATTTATTCACATTATTGGTTAGAGGGGAGAAAAAGAGAAAGAAAGAGGCGGTTTCATAACAGGTTTTTTGGTATAATAATAACAACAATAATAAATAATGATATAACGTAAGTATTGATGATGCAGGAAATCAGAGAAGGAAATTGCATGTTGATGACTGACTGCCTGCAGTCAGAGTTAGCGGGTGAGCATGTATTGATTTTGTGGTTGTTTAATTAACTTTGGAGAGTTTTACATAATGCATTTTGTTGATTTAGGCAGCACACTGGCTTCTTTGCCCTTGACTTTGACTGAAATGTGGCAGGGACTGGTTAGTAAATAAGGTTGGGTCTGTGCAGATCAGTTATCGTGTAGCCACACATTTCAGACGGTAAGCCCTGTTTCTCCCCTCATTTCCATTGTGATGCATCCTCATAAAGACATCCACATCTCCTTAGTTAGAAGCAGGTGAGCTTAGGATTGCAGCCTTCATACAAGAGCGTTGTTCTTGCAAAGGTGGGCTTCCTCATTTCAGTGGACGGGGTCGCTCCACAGACACAGGTTTCAAGCTGCCTTCTGCACTGAGGTGGGTGAGGAAGACCTTCCAAGACCTCCTAAGGGCTGGAGAACCAGTGTCCCTCCAGAATGCCAGCAAGGCGTATTGGTTAAGCGTGTGGGACTGGGACCTGGGAGACCAAGGTTTGAATTTTCAATCAGTCATGAAGCTCACTTGAGTGACCTTGGACCAGTCACGGTCCCTCATCCTAACCAACCTCAGTAGGTACTTGTGGGGATTAAATGAGGAAGGGGAGAACCATGTTCACCACCTCGAGGTCCTTGGAGGAAAAAAATGGTGGGATGTAAATGCAATGAATAAATGAAATGTTGCTGCTGGACTCCAGTTCCCATCATCCCTGACCATTGGCCATGCCGGGTGGGGTAGATGGGAGTTGGAGTGCAACAACATCTGCAGGGCCGCAGACTCCCCACTCCTTTTCTAAGTGCACACCTGTCTTCCCATCTAGGTGCGTAGAGTTAAGGCTGTTATTGATGTCTCATCATCTGCAGACATCAAGTTAAAACTATGGGTGTTTTCATTTTCACATGTGAACAAAAGTTAGGATTGACTGAATGGGTGGTTCACATGTAAAGGTAAGCCACGGTTTAATGTTAGGAGGAGAAGACTCAGCAATTCCAAGAGAAACGTCAGGCACGAACAGTGCCTTTCTCATCCCATGCTGCTGAGAGGAGGACATCTCCCAAATTTGCATCCAGTTTTCAGCTGGGTGTTAAATGGGGAGAAGGGGGAGAGGCGGGGCAGGAATCTGCTGCTTTGCTGGAGACCTGTTGAGGCTCATCCAAGTAGCATTAATCCATGGTTTAGTGTTGCATGCAAAAAACCGTGTTAAATTGGCAGATGAATGACAGACAGCAATAAATATATGATCCAACTAATCTGATTTTGCAGGAGCAAACCTATGTTCCCACTGACCAATTTCCTTTCCTATCCCCCCTTCAACAAGTGTTCCATATCCTGGATTCCTCGGTCAGCTTAAGTGCTCAGCAAGCCAAAGTTAAATCATGCAAACCTTTCCTAAAAGTTTTGCTTTAGGAATATTAGATGCACTGCTTCCTTGTTTGTTTGCAGCAGAATACAGTGGATGGTGGTATTTCTTTTTGTTTCTACTTCCTGCATGCTGCATAAAGGAAGCCCAGTTTTTTAATGAAAATCTCAGTTTCACCACAGAGAGGGATTTTCCAGATGACTGAAAACAGCGCTGGCTGCTGATTAATTCTTCCAGTATGTTAAGGCTGCAATCCTATATTCACTTCCCTGCAAGTAAATCCCATTGAGCCCAAAGGGATTTACTTCTGATTAAACATAGGTAGGATTGCTCTGCAATTCAGTATTTTAACAATAAGGAAAAGAGCCCACCCATTGAAGATATCTGTTGTTTGCATAATCTTATGCTCTTCCCTCAGTGGTTTACTGGTTCAGATTCACATTGGCTCTAAGAGTTTTGCTTATGCCAAACTAAACCCAAGGGTGACTTACAACAGAGCGAGGAGAGGTCTAACAACAGGTGGGGTGTGGGGGGTGAGGGGATCTGTATCTTCATCTTTTTCCATAGGCCCTCCTTTTCTCACTGCTTAACAATGCAAGGCAGAAAAGGATTGTGCCGGAAGATGAAATATTAAAGGGAACAGTCTGTCTAAATGAAGCAATTAATTTTTCTCCCCAACAGAAACTGGATCTGTGTAATGGGTGATGGGTGTTCCAAATGTCTGTCAAAGTTCTAGGACTTCGTTAGGGGAACTGGAGAACTGTCACTCTGAATTATTTAGGTGACACGTTGCAAAGTACATTGCCCTCCTGCGTCACAATAGAGCACAAACTTTCTTGTAAGTCTCTAGTACAGGGGTCAGCAAACTTTTTCAGCAGGGGGCCGGTCCACTGTCCCTCAGACCTTGTGGGGGGCCAGACTATATTTTGAAGGGGGGAAAATGAACGAATTCCTATGCCCCACAAATAACCCAGAGATGCATTTTAAATAAAAGGACACATTCTACTCATGTAAAAACACGCTGATTCCTGGACCGTCTGTGGGCCGGATTGAGAAGGCGATTGGGCCGCATCCGGCCCCCGGGCCTTAGTTTGGGGACCTCTGCTCTTGTAGATCCAGTGGTGGAGGAAGGGGGCTCACAAAACTTTTTAGGAGTGTCATGGTGGCCTAGGTGCCTGCAGGTCCCTCAGCCCCCCTACAGCTGAGGGGGAGGCGGCGGAGAGGCTCCAAGCGTCAGAGAGGCTTGCCTCACCTCCACAGGTGGATTCCCCCCCCCCATGGCTGTGGATTGTCCCACCCCCATGGGTAGTTCACCCCGCCCCTAGCTGCAGGACGACCCGCACCAGGCACCCGCGCGGCCAGCTACGCCGCTGAGTAGATCACAAACATACATGTCAGAATCTGAAAACGGGTGGGAAACTCATGAAATGGAAATCAAAATAGTATTCTTCTACTTGTGCTCATGTCCAGAAATTTAGCATGTAAGCATGGGAGGTTTGGGGGTGTGTTTGGTTCTCCTCTGCCTGTAAAGGCAGCCCTATTCCCCTCAGTGGGAGGGGACAGTATTCTATGTAAGTCCTTTTGCGATTGCTAGCCTGCCGCTTCTTTTGAAGTGAACTGTGCAAAGTCTCCTTGTGCATTCTGGAGTGCACAGGTAGCTCTACTTGGAGCAGAGATGCTTTTAGGGTAATGGGAGAACGTATCGTTTTTGTATGTGTTGTGAAATATCTATAAAAGCTTATCTAAGGGAAGAATATGATATTGTGCACATTACCTGAGCACAGGAAGTGCAAGGGAGCTCTGGCAGTGCTGCAGTGCAGGTGGCCAAGGGTGGCACTGCAGCCAGTGGCGTAGGAAGGGGGGGGGCGATGCGCCACAGGTTCCAGCCTGGGGGGGTGACGCTCAGTGCCACCCCCCCGTGAGTGCGACTCCCAAGCCGCCATCCAGCAGCCCTTCCGTGCGAGCAGCCGCCGCACGGAAGGGGTGCCGGGTGGCGGCTTGGGAGTCAGGACGGACTGCGCATGTCCACACATGCTCAGTACATGCAAGCGGCTGCACTTGCGCACGCAGTGCATCCAGGCTGCTGGGCCAGGAGCGAACTTGCCGGGTGCGAGCAGCCCCCTGCCGCACGGATGGGGGGCCGCTTGTGCCAGGAAGCCCGGCCGGACCACGCTCCGTAGTGCATGCGTCATGACGCATATGTGCTATGGAGCGCCCCCCCAGGGGGTGCCGCTGCACTTGCCGCTCCCACCAGCCAGGAGGCTCGGTTCGCCACTGACTCCAGCTGCGTGCTGAGCAGGTGTCTCATCACATAAAGGGCCAGTGGGATTCTGCCCAACTCTGTGAAGCTGCCTAGGGCCTCAAGATGATCTGTTTGGGGCAGTACCCATTGTCAGGGCTGGAGTCGGATGCAGTGAAGTTAACTCTCGGTTCAAGAAAATGCCATACAACTCAGCAACACTTCCCACCCAGCAGGTCTTGCCCCTATGGAACAGAATCCTTCTTCCCTCTCTGACTCGTCCTCTCCCAGATGTACTCCAAGCAGTCTTGCAGTGCGTCTGTGCACCTCTGGTTTTTGTTTTTGCCCTCCTAATTATTCTGCACATTATTGGAGACTGAAGGGGAGGGTAGCTTATCACAGCAGGAGAGGGAAATTCCCTGGATTCTTCTTCAGCAGTCTCTCTTGAGCCACCTCCTCTGTTTCAGCTCCGGAGTCTGAACTGCTCCCTCTCACCAGCTCCACCTGCTCACTAAGCCCCTGATTTACAGCTTTTGCTCTGTTTTTGTCTCTTGTGCAGGCCATCAAAATCATGGAACTGACTTTGCAAAAATATGGAAGCTACGAAAATTTTGAGCAAGCCACCGGAGGCAGCCTCCTGCCCAGAAGTCGTATCTGGAACCATGTCAGGAAATACATGATGAAAGAAGGCTGCCTAGGCGAGGTTGGATCAGCATTTATCGATCGATTTATCGATCAGTCTAACACCATAGAGCAGGGGTCAGCAACCTTTTTCAGCAGGGGGCTGGTCCACTGTCCCTCAGACCTTGGGGGGGGAGGCTGGACTATATATATATATTTTAAAAATGAACAAATTCCTATGCCCCACAAATAACCCAGAGATGCATTTTAAATAAAAGACACATTCTACTCATGTAAAAACACCAGGCAGGCCCCACAAATAACCCAGAGATGCATTTTAAATAAAAGGACACATTCTGCTCATGTAAAAACACCAGGCAGGCCCCACAAATAACCCAGAGATGCATTTTAAATAAAAGGACACATTCTGCTCATGTAAAAACACCAGGCAGGCCCCACAAATAACCCAGAGATGCATTTTAAATAAAAGGACACATTCTGCTCATGTAAAAACACCAGGCAGGCCCCACAAATAACCCAGAGATGCATTTTAAATAAAAGGACACATTCTGCTCATGTAAAAACACCAGGCAGGCCCCACAAATAACCCAGAGATGCATTTTAAATAAAAGGACACATTCTACTCATGTAAAAACACCAGGCAGGCCCCACAAATAACCCAGAGATGCATTTTAAATAAAAGGACACATTCTACTCATGTAAAAACACCAGGCAGGCCCCACAAATAACCCAGAGATGCATTTTAAATAAAAGGACACATTCTACTCATGTAAAAACACCAGGCAGGCCCCACAAATAACCCAGAGATGCATTTTAAATAAAAGGACACTTTCTACACATGTAAAAAACACGCTGATTCCCTGGCCGTCCGCGGGCCGCATTTAGAAGGCGATTGGGCCGCACCTGGCTCACGGGCCTTAGTTTGGGGACCCCTGCCATAGAGTCAGGGCTCACCCATGCACACCCCAGTCATATGCGCCAGACTTATATGAGTTAAGATATCTGGGAACTTTTAGAAGAAAGGAGAGGAGCTTCCACTGCAGCCCTTCAGCACCTGTCACCTGAGGCACCTGCCTCGCTTTGCTTAACACTAGGGCCAGGTCACGACACATTTCACCTGGACATACCAGTGGCAAAGGCCATGCCAGCAGGGACAGAAATCTCACCCTTCCAGTAACTAAATTGGCTTTCTAGGCTTTCATTCATACTGTTTTACTTCGGCTAAACCCAGCAGGGGGAAAAATATAATCCGTAAGAATTCACCAGTATTCATTGTTCCCAACAGAAATAGCATCTCTATCACTGTGTTTTGTGTATTCTTGGTTATTTCTCGCTGGATGCTCAGAGGCCGGGTGCCCAAACAGCCCCAGATGGGTCCAGCACAGGATTGCTCTGTCTGGGGCCTACATCTGTATTAGACATGGATGTGTCTCGGTGCTGGACTAGTGAATCTTCACTGAACCTTTGCAACAGTCACTTCCTGTTGCATCTCCAGTCCATTGCCATTGCGTTGGGTGAATCGAATTGAACTTTTGGTTCACAATGACTATATATGTGGTGGTCTTGTAGTGAGGTTAAAGCTTACTGGGAAATGATATCTAATGAACTGAAAAAGATGTTTAAAATAACGTTTGTTAAAAAAAAACCCAGAAGCTTTCCTTTTGGGAATTATAGGGACAGAACTACCCAAACTGTATAGAAATTTATTCATGTATGCGACTACAGTGGCAAGAATGTTACTTGCCCAAAAATGGAAAGAGGAAGAAGTCCCAGCAAAAGAAGAATGGATACAAAAAATTATGGAATATGCAGAAATGGTGAAACTTGCCGGAAAAATAAAAAATCAAGATAACATTTTTTTAAATAAAAGAATGGAAAAGGTTTATTGAATATTTACCAACAAACTGTAAACAGATAAGAACAGTGGCAGGATTATTGTAATAACCTGCAGTTTTATAAGAGTTTACATTTAAAGTAGATGAATAAATGAGCAAATTAAGTTAATTTGGATTTGCAGAAAATAGTAAAAATAAATTTAAGGAACCACAGAAAGAGGGGGAAGGAAATCAAGTTTTGAAATGTTAAAATGATTATAAAATTATTGAAATGTATAATATTGAAAATCATAAATTAAAAAAAAACCTGCAATGACTCTATACAGAATTGGAAATGTGTTACTAGAGCCAGGAATGGAAAATATTTGATTGTTAAAGGGTTTAATATCTCAAGCCTCTGCTTTTTTATTCAGATTGTGGTCCATCTCTCCGACGACTTGCTTTCTCGAGCCTCGATGACCGTGGTCAATGGCCGCCCAACTCTTACCATCAATATTGCCACGGCACGTGAGCATTGGCTGGAAGGAATGCTGAGGCACGAAATAGGTACGCAAACGAGGGAAGCCATTGCACAGATAAGTCACGCCAGTATGCCCCTCTCTAGGCATTTGTTGCGCGACTTGCAAAGCCGGATGCTGTTGAGAAGGGTGCTGATAGGTAAGGCCTGTCTTCACCGAGAAAGAATGGCTGAATGGTTTAGATCAGGGGTCCCCAAACTAAGGCCCAGGGGCCGGATGCGGCCCAAAATCGCCTTCTAAATCCGGCCCGCGGACAGTCCGGGAATCTGTGTGTTTCTACATGGGTAGAATGTGTCCTTTTACAGTGGTACCTCAGGTTACATACGTTTCAGGTTACATATGCTTCAGGTTACATACTCTGCTAATGCAGAAATAACGCTTCAGGTTAAGAACTTTGCTTCAGGACAAGAACAGAAATTGTGCTCTGGTGGCGCAGCGGGAGGCCCCATTAGCTAAAGTGGTGTTCAGGTTAAGAACGGACCTCCAGAACGAATTAAGTTCTTAACCCAAGGTACCACTGTATTTAAAATGCATCTCTGGGTTATTTGTGGGGCCTGCCTGGTGTTTTTACATGAGTAGAATGTGTCCTTTTATTTAAAATGCATCTCTGGGTTATTTGTGGGGCATAGGAATTCGTTCATATTTTTTTTCCAAAATATAGTCCGGCCCCCCACAAGGTCTGAGGGACAGTGGACCGGCCCCCTGCTGAAAAAGTTTGCTGGCCCCTGGTTTAGATCCCAGTCACCTGACACAGGATGAGGGAGGTCTTCTGGTTTGGAAAAC
Source organism: Lacerta viridis (assembly GCA_900245905.1). Classification (NCBI taxonomy): domain Eukaryota; kingdom Metazoa; phylum Chordata; class Lepidosauria; order Squamata; family Lacertidae; genus Lacerta; species Lacerta viridis. Next base: position 150,075 of record OFHU01002500.1, read on the forward strand.
TGGAAGCTGTGGTTGCCATCCAAGAATGCAGTTCCATCTGCAGATGAGGAGCTGACAAGGGATGATGGAAACCACGGAGGTCAGCTCAACAGAGAAGTAGCTTGCCGACTAAGGACTTTTAAGTCCATCACAAGACTAGACCAGGAGCCAATCAGTACTGAGGGATCTTCTTGATCAACAGAGAAGAGTTTCTTAAGGGTCTGGGTGAAGATGGTGTTTTAAAAAAAAAAATCACCTGGTCTCCAGCCAACTGTTCCCAGTGTGGTGAGAAAAAAAGATTTCAGGAAAGTGCTTCCCCCATCACCGCATTAAATTAAATGATGTCTCTCTTTCCTTGTTCCTAATGGTATGCTTGTTCTGTAAAGCTCATTGGGCGACAGAGCATTTACTGAGGACGTGATTGGACAGGAAGAGAGCGCTTAACCCTTTGCCCACCTCCTGTCAAATTTTTAACCTCCCTTCCCTCAGCCAGGATTCAAAACTGGAAGTAAGTGTCAGTGACCTGAAAGAAATATCGAGTGATTTGCAGGGGGGAAGTCGGAGCTAAGCAAATATACACGCTGTCACATGGGTTCTCCTGCGGCTATATTTGGATTACCTCAGCAGATGTAGAGCTGGAATCCTCCTTTTGCCAAGGCAACACAAATGTGCCCTTAAGCAATGGGTGCAACCCACCAAATGAAACTCTAACAGAATGCTTGGCCACAGTCAAAATAACTTGCATTTGTCATCTCTCACTGTCTTGAGAAGTTCTGAACTTGAGGCTAAATTTGGTTATGCTTGGCCACGGTAGCAGTTTGCATATTTGTGGCTAACATTCTGGCAATGCCTGCATGATTGTGCGGTTGCCTGTATGCTTTACAGGAACTCATTATCTGAGAGGCATTAACAACAACAGCCAGCTGTGGAGCACCTGGAATGGGCGAAGAAAACATGGCCTCAAACCCATCAATCCCACAGAGGAAGGCCTGGCAAGTATCCATAGTGTTCTCTTTCGGAAAGATCCCTTCCTGTGGAGGGCTGCACTTCTATATTACACGGTCTACCAAGCGAGCCAGATGTCCTTCCAAGAGCTCTTTCAGGACATTGGGAAGTTTGTCACAGATCCCAATACCAGGTGGGACTATTGTGTTCGAGCCAAGAGAGGCTGGACCGATACTTCTATTCCAGGTAAGTGTTTTCTCCCCTCGCCTCCCCTTCGGTTTGAATGTTTTCTTTGAAGCTGTGGTTCTTTAAAAAGGCTCCCTGAAAGCTCAAGAAGCAAAAGTTCAGGCTAGGGCAGAAATTGTTCTTACAAGTCTTTAAAAACGGGAGAAGAGGTAGAAGAGATCTCTGTTGGGAATGAGATACAGGTACAAAAATGACGCAAATTATTCAAAATAAAGTTTTGTTAAGTACAGTATGAAGATGATTCTGTCGAGATGTTTGAACTTCAAGACCACCGTTTTGACCTGTATTAGGTAAAGGTAAAGGGACCCCTGACCATTAGGTCCAGTCGCGTCCGACTCGGGTTGCGGCGCTCATCTCGCTTTATTGGCCAAGGGAGCCGGCGTACAGCTTCCGGGTCATGTGGCCAGCATGACTAAGCCGCTTCTGGCGAGCCAGAAGCAGCGCATGGAAACGCCGTTTACCTTCCCACTGGAGCGGTACCTATTTATCTACTTGCACTTTGACGTGCTTTCAAAATGCACAAATTGCTGCCGCAAGGGTCACAGAAGGAGGTACCTCACTCTCTGAACCATTTATGATGAAATAAAGAGGATTAGACTTCTGCATGTGTGTATACCTGCATCATGTCCTAGCTAGTGATCTTAAATGTTTATTCTAGGAGCAGCAGCAAATTTCAGGTCTGGCATGCTCCCCTTATTTCCTTCAGTAGAATTAAGGTGGGTTATATCTTAAACCGGAGCTTCCAAATTTTTCATGTTGGTGACACACTTTTTAGACACGCATCATTTTGCGACACAGTAATTCAGTTTTACTAGCAAACCGGCAGGCTGCTCGCTCCCTTTCTAGCCCCGGGAAGAGCATGGGGAGTGTTTGTGTGACACATCAACACACTGAAGTCGACACACTTCACGTGTCCCAACACAGAGTTTGGAAAACTCTGTCTTAAACATTTTATTTAGCTGAGGCATGGGTTGATCTATTAATCTCCTCATATGCAGCCTAACTTAATATTTACTCAAAAGTACAATGGTACCTCAGTTTAAGAACAGCTCTGTTTACAAACTCTTCAGTTTACGAACTCCGCAAAACCGGAAGTAGTGTCCCGCTTTGCAAACTTTACCTGGTCTAAGAACAGAATCCAAATGGTGGAAAGGCAACAGCGGCGGGAGGCCGCATTAGGAAAAGCGCGCCTCAGTTTAAGAACGATTTCGGTTTAAGAAAGGACTTCTGAAACGGATTAAGGTACCACTGTAAACCGAGGTACCACTGTAATTCCCACCAAGTTCAGAGAGACTTAATATGTTTAGGATTGGAGTCTTGCAGAGCAGGCTTGTTTGTGCTTTGTCAGAAGCAAAGCCTGCTGACTTGTTCCCAATATATATATGTGTCTGTTGTTGTGTGTTGTTGTGTAAATATACAAGGATAATTGTCATTTGTAATATATAAAACAGAAGTCACCAGGCCCTTATATATACAGCGGATGCTCGGGTTGCGCACGTGATCCGTGCGGGAAGCATGTTTGCAACCCGCAGCATTCACAACCCGCAGCACGGCTTCTGTGCAGGCGCGGGTTGCGATTTAGCGCTTCTGCGCGAGTGCCGAAACCTGGTAGTAACCCATTCTGGTACCTCCAGGTTCGGCGCGGAGCGCAACCCGAAGAGGCGTAACCCGCAGTGTTTGCAACCCGAGGTATGACTGTATATGAAACCATACCCATTGAGTCAATCACCCACCTCTGTAAGGTTCGCGTGAAGGTGCTTCATGAGTAACGAAGCAAGAGCCCAAACAGTCTTTGGCAGTTTTATTGTGCAAAACTATTTACAGTGCAGAGCTGCAAAAAGCATGTCTGTCTCAGTCGCTGGCAGAATCTGGGAGTGGCCCCTTCCGGCTCCTTCCCCAGCATAAGAACTTTGGGACCCCAGTTCTCCTCCTACACTCCTTAGTTTCACCCCTCTGTGCAATTGGGGCACCGGAAACGGCCTGTTTCCCTCCTGACCAGCTGGGTGAGGTGAGCGCAGGGTCTCAGCAACATCCCTAAGCTATCTCCCCACCAGGCTGGTTCCTTCCTTCTCCTCCCCATTGGAGGTGTGGGGGCTTTCCCCCCTGGAAGAGGTGCTGCTGCTCAATTGACATTGGGGCTCTCTGTATGCTAACGGACCCTCCATTCCCCTCAGCGGGCCAGTTCCCTGACAATCTCCTACTACCCTCCTGAGAAAAACCCCACCCCATCCTCCCACTATATATAAGGGTCTGGTGACTTCTGCTTCAGTGTATCTGAAGAAGTGTGCATGCACATGAAAGCTCATACCAAGAGCAAACTTAGTTGGTCTCTAAGCTTCTACTGGAAGGAAATTTTTTATTGTATTTTGACTGCGTCGGACCGACACGGCTACCTACCTGAATTGTCATTTGTGCATTGCTAAATCTTCTGCTTTTTCCTAAAATTGGGCTCGCCACCACGAATCCAATAATTTTAGGTTGCTTCAGTAAAGATCAGGTCTACTTGGATGGCATCCTCCGCATTCTGAGATACCGACATACCATCGATTTCTGCTTGCTGACCGCTCTTGGAAAGGTGGGTGAAATTGCTGGGTGGAACACTGATCTATAATAGATCAATCATGAATCATAGATTTCCCTGCCAACACTGTACTCTTGAAGATTTGAGAACATTGAAATGCAAGTGGGAGATGTATAAGCCTGTTTATAAGCCTGGGGCGGGTTTACGCCCATTGGAGAGAAGTGGGTTGGATTCCGACTCTGCTTCCAGCACTCCATCTTGGTCTCTCGGGATGAGAGCAGGCCCGGCCATACCTAAGTTGGCATAAAGTTCTCCCACTTTGCCTGGTATCTGCCTTTCGAAGGTTTTCTTCCTGTGCTTTTGGTTTGGTGCTAAAGTGGCACTGAATCCACGTTTGGAGAACTAGATGCTCGCACTGCATTGAACCCTCTTTTTCTAATATCTAGGTCTCCTATGAGGATGTGGATCGCCTGAAGGATTTAGGAGTGATTGAAAACATGAGGGTGCCACACTTCTTGCAAGACCACACGAGGTACATGGAACAGCTAGAGAAGATCATGGAAGTCAATGATCTGTCTGACGTGGAGCTTAGACTTCTTCTGCCCTAAACCGCCACTCATTATTTTTGCTTGCCACCTGCGTCATTTATACCAGTCTGGAACGCAGTGAATCCTGACTCACAGAAGTGGAGTAAATAACCTTATTTTTGATGCCTGGCAAAAATCTATATTCTTTAAATCTGCTTCTCTGGTTGGTGGTATGTTTTGTTTTTTAAGGAGGTAAAATGCACAGGTGCAGTCCAGAATTTGTTTACTTTCAAAGGGGGGAGGGGAATGCTCCTTTCTACCCCATTCTCAAGGAATATGAAAGATTTTGTAAATTTTTGAGATTAAATTATAGCTGGAACTCGCGGATTAAATTATAGCTGGAAACATCCTTTATGAAATTCCTTGTGTAGATTCTTTCACTGGCATTTGCCGATTCTACAGGCTTTCGAATGATTTCCTTTCTAGCATGTTGCTATTTGCAACATAATACTTAAATGTTTAGAATGTAGCATTTTCTAATTTGTTGACTCCATTCACTTGTTGGTTGGTTTCCGGGTTGCGCAGTATTTCTAGCTAAGCGGTTTTCTGAGGGTTAAGTAATTTGCATATACATTTTACTATGCCAACTCTTCTTTGAACTCATCTTCCATGTTTCCGGCATCTGCTGCTGGAGAAATACACTTGCAAGGTGCATTTCTCAGTTCTTATATAGGAAAGTGGACTACATTTCCCTGTTAGGCTCCATTCGTGTGTTAGCTAAGATTCTTCATGAATGAATCCCTAATCAAGGAGCTTGTAGTAGTGGGGTCAGTCTCTTCCCACCCTGATTCTGTGTCAAAACTGACACATCATGACTCTCAGTGTGTTGTTGTTTCTGAGGGACCAGTGCCTACCTACAATGTGATCTGACTTTCAAGGCTCAAGGAAATCTGTGCTTCTTAGCTGTGGCAATTGGAAGACTGCCTCGGAAAACCAGGACACTACAGGCAGCTTGGCTTCATGTGATGCAACTCTCTGGCCATAGTTTATAATCTTTAATCTGCATGCATACCCATCAAAGGTCTGGTTGGAATCTGTTGGAACGTTCCATAAGTAGGTGCTGCGAAGATTAGGTTGTGGTGAAAGTTCACAGGGCAGTTGCAATAGTATGGTCTTGTTGACATTGATTTTCCCCCCATATGCATTTCAATAACGGTGGAATATATGTGAAATGGTAAAAGGTGCTTTCTCCCATTGTTCATAGTATTCTATTAGAGAGTTCCGTAAGAGGATTTCTCACATACATTTTTTTCTCACATACATTCTCACAATACATTTTTTTGAGCGTGCATCAAGAGGAAATAGGGAAGGAGAGTGTTTGGAATTGGATTTTATTATGGTAAGATGCAGGTATCACAGATCATTATAATTCTGCGGAGCAAAATATCCATTTTCTGTATTGTGAAAACGCTTCATAACCATCAATCCATATAGGAAATGTGCAGACATATAAAGATATGTAATTCATGGCCCTTATATGTCTAATGCTTTTCTCAATAGAAATATAACTGCATCGGCAGTGGCGCAACCTTCCTTAGTAACTAGTTTTCTACTTGCCAGGTATAATTACTGGTTTCATCAGTTTAGCACCTCCCCAACTCCACCTATTCTGCCAATTACACCGGCACTCCCTCACCTTTAAAAATAATAATTGGCTCCTTTCCATTGTTTCCTGACCATTATATTGCCCTTTGGTAAGACCTGCCTCTGTGAAGCTCATTGTGTGCTGCTGGAGACAAGCACCCCCCCCCCTCTGGCAAGAGGCACCAGCACATCTAAGCAAGCAGTTTTCTGTTCATGTTGCTGATGCTGGATGAAGGCATATCCTCATGCAAGACCAACAGCTGTTTGTGCATGGTCACAGCTGGAGTGGGGTGGGGTGGGGGGGAGAAAGCAGCAGAAGTGCTCGAGATCCATCAGAAGCATTTTGGTGCTCGGGACCCATCTACAAGCACCATAAAGGCAGGACACATTTCTCTTGTGCATGTCCAGATCGCTCAACTACCACAGTGCGGTTTTTGTTTTTTAAAAAAGAGGTTTTCAAAATATGAAGAACCCCAGAAGACTACACTACGATAGAACCTCCAAATCCTTTCACTCTTCTACAGAGTTGCTTGCATTTTTTTAAAAAAAGAGAGAGCCTGGAACTCATTGATGCAATAATGGCACAACCACCCACCATGAATTCAAGCACTGTGGAGACCACTCCTGTGTTAAAAGTTATAAAAATTGGTTTATAATCTTATAGCCTGTCATTAAAATCTCATTTATCACAGGCAGTGGAAAAAAATTGAATATTTACCAATTTAATAATATACGTTGAGCTAGATGCCTGGACGTAGTATTCTGCAAAGGGGTGATGAAGTACAATTTTTAACCAAAATATTTTACAGAACATGGACCAAGAACACATACGGCAGCCTCAGTTTTCTATTGTTAATACAGTTTCTGTCTTTCATTGAATTCAAGAGACTCCTGTCGCTTTAAGTGCATCTCTTGATACAGACGGTTCTGTTTTGAACAGATTCCTATTCCCCACCGATGTCAGCTTTCACGTTGTCTGCGTAAATCAGCTCCATAACTTTAGTGGATGTCGCATGGCTATATGATTAACACAGTTAACACATCAACAGCCTTATACATGTATTAATCAAAGGAACAGAGCTTAAAGCAGCTTAGCATAAGCCTCCACATCAGTATTTACTGGGTTTTTATAGCCATGTGGTCAATAGGTTGCAGGATATTGTACCAGAAGTTACTACAGCACAGAGTATTAGTAACTCCATAGTATTCTGGGGTAACAACTTGAATGATAACATGTTTAGCGCATTACGGGTTTGTACACTCCTGCCTCCTTGGATGTTTACCTGATGTATAAATGCATTGATGTATAATTTTAATACAAAAGCCTTTGAGAAGATTGCTGAGTATTGTAAATAGCCGCAACGAGTAATTATCTGTATTTCAACCCGCACAATGGTTCCTGTATACTATTTGTATCTACCTAAATACACAAAGTGGATTCACACATTCACGTGCCGTATTTGATCCATGGTCTTTTCCGTAGCATAGTTGCTGTTAACTTTATTTATCTAAACAATTATATACTGACCCTCATTTAAAAAAAAAAAAATCAAGAGCTGTTTACAACAGTTAATTGCACGTGTGGCAATGTGTTGCTGTTTATGGCACAGGCACAAATCACCCTCCGTAAGACAAACAGAATAACTGTAGTGCCTAAAGGTACAAACCCTGTGTTCTGTCAATGCAGTCATCTTATTTGCAGTCGACAGCGGGCCTTACCAGAAATTGCAAGTGCCATTTAAATGCTTTCGACTCACTTCACATTATTCCTAACGTGTTGCGATAATCGTTCAGTGCAAGTCACAACTCTTGAAGTCAGCAAATCACTTGCCCAGCAGAAAAAAAAAACCAAAAACAAAACCCCACCTCAGGCGATTTCCCCCCCCCCCAGCTCCAATGTTGTTATATAAAGTGTTGTAGATTTGTAATGGTGCTTTTGTAAACCTTTTGGGATTTTTAAATATTGTGACAACTTGTTGTTAAGTTCCAAAATAAATAAGGGTTGTATTGTATGTGTATGGGTCTCACCAGAAAGTCTCGTGCTGTTTATTTATAACTGACAAGACATCTTAGCTATTAGAGCTGTAGCACCTCTAAAATTTAATGGGGGAGGGACTTCAGAGTTTCAATAAAGAGAGCAATTATACCTGCGTTTTATTGGTGGAGAAACCTTATACTGCTAACTCATTGACAAGTGTCTCTAATTGTAATTCTAATAATAATGTTATTGTTTTATACGCTGCCTATCTGGTTTAATACTCTCCATACTCTTAGAATCATAGAGTTGGAAGAGACCACAAGGGCCATCCAGTCCAACACCATCAAAGCATTCCTGACAGATGGCTGTCAAGCCTCTGCTTAAAGACCTCCAAAGAAGGAGACTCCACCACACTCCTTGGCAGCAAATTCCACTGTCGAACAGCTCTTACTGTCAGGAAGTTCTTCCTAATGTTTAGGTGGAATCTTCTTTCTTGTAGTTTGAATCCATTGCCCCGTGTCCGCTTCTCTGGAGCAGCAGAAAACAACCTTTCACCCTCCTCTATATGACATCCTTTTATATATTTGAACATGGCTATCATATCACCCCTTAACCTTCTCTTCTCCAGGCTAAACATACCCAGCTCCCTAAGCCGTTCCTCATAAGGCATCGTTTCCAGGCCTTTGACCATTTTGGTTGCCCTCCTCTGGACACGTTCCAGCTTGTCAGTATCCTTCTTGAACTGTGGTGCCCAGAACTGGACACAGTATTCCAGGTGAGGTCTGACCAGAGCAGAATATAGTGGTACTATTACCTCCCTTGATCTAGACGCTATACTCCTATTGATGCAGCCCAGAATTGCATTGGCTTTTTTAGCTGCTGCATCACACTGTTGACTCATGTCAAGTTTGTGGTCTACCAAGACTCCTAGATCCTTTACCAACAACAGCTGCCCTGTCATCTCTGGTTCATTCAGACATACAAATATGTCTTAGCAGCAAGTTTATTTCAGGCCAGATTTGGTCCACTGGGTGGCTATTGATAGATAAACAATTAAATGAGTCTTAAGTACCAGCTATATGCTCTTGTCTGGATGAGCCCTCGTCCCAAAGCATGCCAAACCAGATCTGGTTAAGACTGATCTTCAGCAGAAGTTATGCAGTAGTAGAAAATAGTACGAATTTCAGCTAAAAGAAATAGGTTCACGTATTGGCTCTGTGGAATTTGGAGATGTTCCTGATGAAGATTGAGGCTGATCCAACGTAGTCCAAGTCTTTATATCCCTGATGGGTGTTGTAGTTCAGCAGCATCTGTGGAGGACCAAAGGCCCCCCTGGCCTGCTTTAAAGAGTAAAAATCTGCCGAGGCAGATTCAGAGGCTGTAAAACCTCATGGGCAGAAATGTCCTAGCTTGAGAGCAGCGTGCATGAGTTTCTTGCAGAATAATTTAGGTTCTGGCGCCATGTATGCCAAATTCGCAAGTCCCTTACTCCACAAAGGATGCCGGTTGTTTCCTGTTTCTAAAGCTTTTTAACAGAATATTTCAAAAGGGAAAAAATAACTCTGTTTGAAATGCTTTAAAACCAAACAATTTAGCCTCGCATCCTGCCCCACTCTGAAATCTGAAATGGATTCTCTGTTGGCAGTTATCAAAAGCCTTTGGCCCACTAATCTGTCATGCTTTCGCCTCATTTCAAGACATGCACCCTTTTCGATGAATATTCTACTTTTCACAGGACCAAACCACCTACGACAGAAAGTTGGTTACGGTTGCTCTGACTTCAGTGTTGTAGCTGCTCAAAAATGAAAAATGGGATGGATTAGAAAGACAGTGGAATACAAATGAAATGACAGGAGCCTATGATTCCCTGGGAGGCTGGTCCTAGGGGCTGTAGGATGTTTCAAATCTTCCCTCTCTGGGGGCAGACACAGAGGTCTGACAGCACAGCGCTCCTCCATGCTACTGTGAAAATCCCTGCAGTTTTCGGAACTGGCAGGGTCCTTGGCAGGGGAGGTGTGGCAGTATGGGGGGGGCAAGATCGGGGAAGGCGTGGATCTGAAGGATTCACAGCCTTCCAAGTCCCCTGACATGCCCCCAAACCAGAGGGACAACCACACCAGACTAGGAGCTGCCATATGTATTTTCCTCCCACTGTTCTCAATGGTGTTGGACTGGGGGGGGGGAGATGGAGGAGTGCAAGATTGCTGCATGCCACCAGCAGGGCGCTAGAAATGGCAGTTCCTCTGTCTTTGGTTTTCTGTCCCGTTGTCCTTTCGATTACAGCCTGGATAATCAAATATTTTTCCATCTCTAGTACGCCCCCATGTATAAGGACCACCCCCTATTTTTGTAGACTCAATTTTAGGAAAATGAGGGGAGATGCCCCCAATTTGTTGAGCCTCTCCCCCCACGCAGCTGCGGGCAGGAAACACCCCCCAGATCGCTCCCGGCTCGCTGCAGCATCGGGGGAAGCCGCTCTCCCGTTTTTTGAGTCAAAAAACCTCGTCCAATACACGGAAAAATACGGTATTTTACACCAACCTATGCTGGTGGCCAAAATAAGTGTTTTATAAGGCTCTCTTTTATGCTTCTGAACCATGGGTAGGCAAACTAAGGCCCAGGGGCCGGATCTGGCCAAATCACCTTCTAAATCCGGCCCGCAGACGGTCTGGGGATCAATATGTTTTTACTTGAGTAGAATGTGTCCTTTTATTTAAAATGCATCTCTGGGTTATTTGTGGGGCATAGGAATTTGTTCATCCCCCCCAAAAAAATATAGTCCGGCCCCCCACAAGGTCTGAGGGACAGTGGACTGGCCCCCTGCTGAAAAAGTTTGCTGACCCCTGCTCTGAACCATCTCGTTTTACTTTTTAATTCAGAGATGAACACATCTAAGCATCCTATTGTAGACATAATCTTCCTGCCCCAAGACACCTCTGCCTTTCAGAGTTTTGGGAGGCACCGAAACTCTCAGATAAGCCTGTTACTGGATTGACACGTGGTTAGTGCCTAACAGATAGTTAGTGCCCAAGTGAGCAGTTTAGGGCTCAACTTTTAGGCCATTAGGGGCAAATCAAACCATGGCAGAACTACTTTATTCATTTATCTGGAGAATCACATAGGTAAGCGACATAATCCAGTTGAATTGTATCCATTGATCAATCTGTGAAAGCTGGATACACTGAAATAAGTTAGCTGAATGCTAAAAAGGTTCTATTAGATCTGTTACTAAAAAGTAGACAGTGCTCATGACTCCCAAATAGTTAACACACAAAGTATATGGATTTAAATCAGTTTAGTCCTTTTGAGTCACAGTCCTAGGGCTGGCATGTCGCTTTGTGGATTTATCTGATAGATAAGATACTTCCTGATGAAAGATAAACATGAAAGACTTAAACCTCAACCATACACCAGTTATTTACCACACCTTACAACTGTTAGACATGGAAGTTTCACCTTCCAAGCCTACCCCCATGAGGCAAGGCACTTTTTCTTTGGAATTTTTCTTTAGGACAATTGCCTAAGAAAAACACAAAACTACAGCAGGGCACCTTCAGCATCAAGCCTGTATCTCAGCCATTGATCTACCTCAGGCGTAGGCAAATTCGGCCCTCCAGGTGTTTTGAGACTACAATTCCCATCATCTCTGACCACTGGTCCTGTTAGCTAGGGATGATGGGAGTTGTAGTCCCAAAACATCTGGAGGGCCGGGTTTGCCTATGCCTGGTCTACCTTAAAAGAACTCAGTCTTTAAGTGTCTTCATACACCAGTGTCGACAAACTATCACAGGAGTTACATGCAGAATTCATCAGTGAAAAGATGCCAGAAGGATATTGTGAGCTGAGGTCTAAACCACGGAGCCTCTTGGGCTTGCTGATCAGAAGGTCAGCGGTTCGAATCCCCACGGCGGGGTGAGCTCCCATTGCTCTGTCCCAGCTTCTGCCAACCTAGCAGTTTGAGAGCATGCAGTGCAAGTAGATAAATAGGTACCGCTGTGGCGGGAAGGTAAATGGCGTTTCCATGCGCTCTGGTTTCCATCATGGTGTTCTGTTGTGCCAGAAGCAGTTCAGTCATTGCTGGCCACATGTCCCGGAAAGCTGTCTGTGGACAAACACTGGCTCCCTCGCCCTGAAAAGTGACTCAACCATCCAGGGGTCCTTTACCTTTACCTTAGTAATTTAGGAAGGAAAGTCTCTCATATGTCCCCAAGTTACTTTGCTAGAAAAGCTTCCATTTTACCAAAATGGAAAAATCTTACCTTGGTGTATGGGTTTAACAGGGAGTTACTAGTCTGCAGATCTAAACACAAGGCTGTATTCTGCTCAGCAGGCTCATGGGTTTAACTTTTTCAAATTACAGTTTTAACAACTACTCCTTACATATCATTTTTGCATACCTGCCACTGATGGACATCTGAAGTGCATCCGCATCCAAAATATATTTAGTTATTTTGCTTTTAAAATTTATCAGCTGTGTTTCTAGAAGAACAGTGATATTCCGTGAAGTGAAATATAAAGTCAGAAGAACATTTCAGTAACACACAGAAAAAACCATAGTTTAAATACTTATTTTCAAACAAGTCTTCACTTGCTTCCTATAATAAACAGATCAGGAACGGCTCTGGTGAGCTTGATAAGGAAAGAAACTTCAGAGGGCTGGGATCATGCTAGAGAACACTCAGGACTATTTTTTCCCATCAGTAAAACATGCTGTAGAACCAAAGACCAAAGTTTCCACTGTGAAACTTAGGAAAACTCTGGAGTTCAAATAAGTGAAGCTTCCCCCAAATGGGCCCTTTCTATTAGACCATTTTAATCTTGTGTTTATAAACCGTGTTTATGGAAGACAATCTTACTCGGCTATGAGTGATCGCCAAAGAAGACTACAGGAATAATTATGGACTAGTATATTTATGCAGAGATCAATACTTTTGAAACATGCAGGTATTTTTCAAAAGCTATCGTTTCAGCCATATAAAATACAGCTTGCAGGTGAGAATTGGAATATATGAAGTAGCTCTCGTGAAAGAGTAAGTTCATTGTGGAAGTTTATCCTTTTCCTTACAATGCCATACACGCTCTGGAGCAGGCACCCCCAAACTCGGCCCTCCAGATGTTTTGGGACTACAACTCCCATCATCCCTAGCTAACAGGACCAGTGGTCAAGGATGGTGGGAATTGTAGTCCCAAAACAGCTGGAGGGCCGAGTTTGGGGGTGCCTGCTCTGAAGGGCTTGACTGGATAGCTAATAGTTATTCAGGTTTCAGTTTCACATGTAGATGGAACAAGTTTTTAGAGCAACTGCTTAAGCCAAGCTGCAGACTTGGGTGTTTCCTTATTTTGTGAATACTCCCAACACATGTTCAGTATGCAGCCACAATTCCTACTGTAAGTGATAGGATAGCAAACAGACAGCATTCACTAGTCTGTTTATCACTGAAATATCCTACATATGCTATACATATATAACAGTAAATTAATCTGCCCTTTCATGGGCTTCTCTTTTATCTGTTATTGTGTGACATTTCATTAGAAATCAGAGAGGGAGATCATGGCTGTACAGTATTAAAAAGTGCATTTTATTTGGAGTTGTCAGGTATCCAAGCACATCCGTGTCCACCAAGTCCCCGTAAAAAGTCACAAAACACAAAAGATGGGATACCCTAAACATCCATTAAGGGACACAGAGGTGGGAATGGAAAAGGGAGATGTTAAAAGCAGAAGCTGATTCTTTTTAAATGAGAAAAAGGCAGTTCCGGTTCACTGTCAGGCTTTGAGCAAAGGGATCTTCTGACCATCCCGTCTAGAAAAGGGCATGGTTTGCATTTTCTTTCATCATCGCTCGTGTTTAGCATTTGAGTCGCCGCATTCCACTATCACGCCATTTCCGTTCCGTGTTATCTCCTTTCTGTTCCAGTCCCTCTCGGTGTAAAATTCAGCTAACACGGGGCAGTGGCTCGATGCAACTCCACCCCACGACCAGTTATCAGGGATCCAGGGGTTCGTAAGACCTTCTCTCACAACTGCCCAATGACCTGTGTAAAGAAAAGTTTGCAGAGGAGAAAGATGGGCGTGAATACTTGGGGGAAACCAAACAAAGCAAAGGGTCTGGAATATGAATGTTGACCTTTGAGTGAATATCTTTTAGGAGCATCTAATGCAGTGGTTCTCAACCTTGGGTCCCCAGATGTTGTTGGACTGCAACTCCCATCAACCCTAACTAGCAAGACTAGCGCTCAGGGATGATGGGAGTTGTAGTCCAACAACATCTGGGGATCCAAGGTTGAGAAAGGCTGATCTAATGGCTTTGCACCTAACTAGTTCCTTGGAGGACCACGAGGAGACTCAGGAAAACTGCTCATGCATTCAGAAGAAGGTCATAAAGTGATAGAAAATAATAATTAATAATAATAATAAATTATTATTATTAATAATAATAATATCACAACAAAAACATAAAACAATTCATTAAAATACAGATTAAAATACAATTTAAAATTAAATCTAAACTGCAGCCTCATTTTTAAGTAGCCCACCAATCACACCAAAAGAACGAAACATCAGGGTTAAACTGAAACCAACCCAAAGGCTAGGTGGAACAGCTCCGTCTTGCAGGCCCTGCGGAAAGATGCCAAATCCCGCAGGGCCCTGGTCTCTTGTGCCAGACTGTTCCACCAAGTCGGGGCCAGTACTGAGAAGGCCCTGGCCCTAGTTGAAGCCAACCTAGCATCCTTGTGGCTCGGGACCTCCAACAAATTATTATTTGAGGACCTTAAGGTCCTACCCGGGACACACCATAAAAAACCAACCCCAAAAAGTGAACGTGTCACTGTTTCTTCTGCCTATAAAGGCATATCCTAACAGCAACTAATGCATTTCTTTAAAAATCAAGAGGAAACAGTACATTTCTAGGCACTCTTAAAAGCTACGTTTCTAATCTTCGTGGCCCTGAAGGAAATCTTGACAAAGGTAAACGTGTAAACTAAGAAGGAGAGATGTGGATCTGCAAACATGGGGAAATAGGTAGTGGAAGACCCAGAGGGGCTGGGATAAGCTGTAGATTCCAGCTGTGTGTGCACTATTTTTATAAAGAGACACATCTCTGCTTCATATGTTTACTCCAACAAACACAGATCAAACTCTGTGAACATACACCAATAATAAACTTGAACGTTGTGTATGTCGCTTGTAAAGTGTAAAATAGGCTAGGAGAAGTTGACATGAAATTTGCCACTGAACAAACCACATACAACTTTTTGGCTATCAATCCGACCATTGTCATAAACAATAAGGTATTAAAAAATAATAATCAAAGCTTGATATTTTAAATTTCCTCCCGAAACGAACCCTTACCAGTGAAAACCTTTTTCAAGCTACGGCTGATCCAGATGTTATCCACGGACTTTGAGCCCTGAGGGTTCTTTGTGCTGATGTTTGTAAATGTGCTGGCGGGGACCAGAGGATGGAACTTCTCCTTCCTCAAGAGGTCGTGGTCGCTACTGTCGGGGGCTTGACTGAAGTCGCCTAAAATGATCACGTCTTTTTCTCCTAGGAGTGCGGAGAGTAAAAAACAAATACATGAAGAGTTAAGTTAAGTGATAGGGATTCTGGAGCATGTCAAGAAAGCGGCTGTATCCTTGGTCCAGGACCTTTATTCCTCAGACTCTGTTATCTCTGGGTTCCTCAAGAAACAGGTTGGACTAGGCCTACAACAGGAGTGGGGAGGTTGTAGCCTTCTGGATCCTTCTGCACTGCAACTTCCACCAACCCTGACCAGTGGGCAATGCTGGTTGGTTCTGCTGGAGTCCAAAAGATTTCCCATGCCTGGCCCACAAAATACCCTCCCATTCTCTTATTCTTCCACCTTCAACTGCTCAAAGGTCTCTCCAACTCTGCCCATTTTTTTTGTGTTGCTCCCCTGAGCATGAAACTTCTTCTGTGACTGTGCGTGTGAGGCCAGCAACTCATCCATCAGACCTCTCCACAAAATCCACCTTTCCCCCAGCAAGACCTCTGGCTTTTAGCCTGCTGTTGTTACGTATTAATCATATTCCACATAGGTCTGAAGCCGATGTACCAAATGTAATGAAAAACAGCCAAGAAGCAGTTAATGACAGCACAAAAAGTAACAGAAGGTGGATTCAAAAACGAAGACACTGCGGACACACATGGCAGAGACCTATTTGTCCACCTGGGAAAGCCTGAGGGAGCAAAAATGTCCTTTCTGGAAAGTACAGGTATTGGGCACCTGTCACATCCTGACAGCAATGCTGCTCCACAGAACAGGGGCAGCTACACTGAAGGCCCTGCTCCAGTGGGGCGTTCACATCTACAGTGGTTGCAGATCTCCCAAGTGTCCCTGTTTTCCAGGGACAGTCCCAGATCCTGGAACGTCCCACTTTTCCTTAGGACGTCCCTATTTTCATTGGAGAAATGTTAGAGGGTATGGAGTTATCTGACCCCTGAACCATCTAAAGGCAGCCCTGTACAGGGAAGCATTTAAAAAAAATGTTTAATGTTTTATTATGTCTTTATATGTGTTGGAAGCACTCCAGAGTGGCTAGGGCAATCTAGTCCTGTTTAGGGAAGTTTTTAATCTGTGATATTTTAATGTATTTTAATATTTGTTGGAAGCCGCCCAGAGTGGCTGGGGAGACCCAGCCAGATGGGCGGGGTACAAATAATAAATTATTATTAATATTATTATTAGTCAGTTGGGTGGGGTATAAATAGTAAATTGTTGTTGTTGTTGTTATCAAATAGGACATCCTTATTTTCATCGGAAAAATGTTGGGAGGGTATGTGGTTGCTCCAAGACTTCATCAAGAACCAATTTTATGTAGACTTTTAACCATCTACAATGCTATAAAAGAACAATAAACTTCGCTTTCCCAACTTTTAGATTGGTTTGACAAGTCTCATCACTAAAGTGTGTTACAGGTGGGTAGCCGTGTTGGTCTGCCATGGTCAAAACAAAATAAAAAATTCTTTCCAGTAGCACCTTAGAGACCAACTAAGTCTCTATCTGAAGAAGTGTGCATGCACACGAAAGCTCATACCAAGAACAAACCTAGTTGGTCTTTAAGGTGCTACTGGAAAGAATTTTTTATTTTGTTTTCACTAAAGTGTGCTTTGTAAACCTCTAAGAACTGAAAAGCTGCGGGACTTCCATTCTTCTTCCAAGTTACACAGGCCGCAAACACACCATACATGACCCCCCCCCCTCCAAAAGCCTGGGAACTGCAGTTTGCCTTATGGGGCTACAATCCACAGCATTATAGTTCCCTGGATTCTTTGGGATGTACAGTGTACACACACCCGTAGTTAGCTGAAGCCGTGTATCCAAATAGCTCTTGGCAAAGATCTGCTGAAATATGTCAGTTGATCAATTGCCTAACAAGCCACTGGATTTTGACACACGCGTCATCCTAACAGTGCAATCTATTCAAAAGTAAGTCCCATTGAGCTTTATGGGGCTTCCTCCATGGAAGGTGGGTATTGGAGTACAGCCTTTGTGGCTCAATCCTCCCGTTTCAATATATGGTGTCCCATGTGATCATACAGAGAATACAGATTTTAAAAATTTCCCTCCGAAGGAGCGCCACCCATTGAAGATGTTTAAGAGTCAACTTTCAAGTACCTACTTCTTCAATGCTTAAAACGACGTCATAAATATTTGTAAACTAAATACATTTGGTATATCATTTTATACTTATTTTGTCTTTAGATTTCGACAGTATATATCATGGGGAGGCAAACTAAGGCCTGGGGGCTAGATCCGGCCCAATCGCCTTCTAAATCCGGCCCACGGATGGTCCGGGAATCAGCGTGTTTTTACATGAGTAGAATGTGTGCTTTTATTTAAAATGCATCTCTGGGTTATTTGTGGGGCCTGCCTGGTGTTTTTACATGAGTAGAATGTGTGCTTTTATTTAAAATGCATCTCTGGGTTATTTGTGGGGCCTGCCTGGTGTTTTTACATGAGTAGAATGTGTCCTTTTATTTAAAATGCATCTCTGGGTTATTTGTGGGGCCTGCCTGGTGTTTTTACATGAGTAGAATGTGTGCTTTTATTTAAAATGCATCTCTGGGTTATTTGTGGGGCATAGGAATTCATTCATTTCCCCCCAAAAAATATAGTCCTGCCCCCCACAAGGTCTGAGAGACAGTGGACTGGCCCCCTGCTGAAAAAGTTTGCTGACACTATATAACTTTGCTAAATTTCTGTGTATGACTCCGTTCCTCCAACTGCAACACCGCAGCTGAATTCTAAGTGAGCCTGCTTTGTTTAAACTTGATCTTTCCGTATAATCTGTTGCCAACCCTCTTTTCCCCCTCCGAGTTTCATCATTTGTTCTTGGAGTTGACAGCGCTGGCCTTCTGCCTGGCAAGATGGAGCCTCATGCTCAGCTCCCAGATAACTCCAAAGGACAAGCTCAATAAGGATGCCGTGCTGACAAAAACCAGAGCCTCAAAATTTGATGAACGTCCGTAATTAACATGCTAAGAATCCATGCACCCACACATTGCAAACGCTGGCTTCTGCTTGCATGAAACCAGGTGGCAAATATTCCAAAGACTATTAGGTGCCTGTTCGGAGTAGAATAGATTTTTAGAATATCTCCTGTTGATTCATAAGGATACAGTTATGATGAAGGGCTGTAGCTCAGCGCTGAGAACACCTGCTTTGGACACAGCAGGCGCCTGGTTCAAGCTCTAGCATCTCCCCATAGGGCAGGGGAATTAATAATAATAATAATTAATAATAATTTTATTTATACCCCACCCTTCCCTGCCAAACCGGGCTCAGGGTGGCTAACACCAATAAAATCACAACAAAAACATAAAACAATTCATTAAAATACAGATTAAAATACAATTTAAAATTTAATTTAGACTGCAGCCTCATTTTTAAGTAGCCCACCAATCACACCAAAAGAATGAAACATCAGGGTTAAACTGCAGTGCTGCCAGCCTGTTTCTGCAGCTGCTGCCAATCAGAGAAGCCAGTACTGGGCCAAATCAGTACAACGTAGCTTCCTATGTTTCTGCTGCTATGCAGGCCATCAGCCAGCAGAGGGTGCTCCTAGCCAACAGCACTATCTAGTGCTGTGTTTTTCAGTGCTCAAAGAGCACAGCCTTGTGAATAAAGTATTTTATAATTTTTCATTGCAACATAATAAAGTAATTATAAAATACTTTCTTTGTGTTTAGCAGAGCTTTATATATAGCTTCAAATTAAATTTTTTAACATTTTCTAATGCATTTTTTTCAAAACTTCCTAAAAAAGGTTGAAAAACACCGAAAGAGCACAGCCTTGCATTTCTGTGCAAAAACTTCCTACACAGGGGGGGAAACATGCAAACCCTATTCAGATCTCTACAGATGGCAAAACACACCAGTGCGCATGGGGTGCACACTGTGAAAGAAGAAGAACGTGCAAAAATCCCTGCTGAACGCAACCAAATCCAAACCCAGCCTCGCATCCCTCTACCCACGGCGGCCAACGAAATGTCTATGACAGGGGTCAGCAACCTTTTTCAGCCGTGGGCCAGCCCACCGTCCCTCAGACCGTTGTGTCGTGGGTTCTGATAGCAAGAAGTCCAGCAATACTTCGTAGTGAAAACAGCTCTTTATTGTAAGGGATAAGACAAGACTGGGGATAGGGGGTAGGGAAAGCTCTATTTATAGACACATTGGGACTGAGGGAAAAGATACATTTTAGCGGGAACCAATAATATTCAAACTTTCCGGCGGGACCCAATCAGGCTGTGGATTGTGATAGAACACTTCAAATTGACCAATAACAATACTTTACCCTGCTGCCAGAATATCTTATTTAATACACAACACTCCCCCGCACCTAGTTGAGACTATACACGTAATCTTTCAAGTATTGCGGAGGTCTTCGAGTCCTACCGGATCGCCTAACCCCCGGTGTGTCACTCCTTGGACTATCCGTGGTCAGACTTCTCTCTCCAATAACCTCGGGTACCTCAGCTGGAGCTGTGTCACTAGCTGACTCTCTAGGCTGACTAGTTGTTTCCGGGTTAGGTTCATCAGTGGTGATCTCGGTTTCCTGACTCTCGGAGCCCTCCACCCCCTGTGGCCCGGAGTCATCCTGACTAGACTGCTGCGATTCACCGGACGCCGGCAGAGTTGTGCGCGGCTCCTCCCCCCTCGGGCTTACCCTGCTTGGGAACCGGCGCCTTAGCTGGTCAATGTGGCGGCGCATTACTCTGCCATCCTCTAACGTCACAAAATATGACACTGGCCCACTGGGTCGGGTGACCACCCCCGGCACCCATGCGGGTCCCCTTGCATAGTTCCGGACCCAAACCAAATCCTCTGTTGTCAGGTATCGGGTTCTGTCACCCTCGGCAGCCGGTGGTTCTCTTGTATCGCGGCCCGGCACCTTGTCAGGGTGGACATAGTCTAGGATTGTGGCTAACCTCCTTCCCATTAATAATTCAGCTGGGGACTTGCCTGTGGATGCACACGGCGTTGTGTGCTGCAGGAACAACATCCTTGCAATGCGAGCAGACCAATCCCCTTCCAAGAGGCGCGCTATTGCACCCTTGGCTGTGCGCACCATCCGTTCGGCTTGTCCGTTCGAGGATGGATGAAAGGGAGCAGAAGTGACCCCTCTAATGAAATTATCGGCCAGGAATGCCCTGAACTCTTGGGACACAAAAGCCGCCCCGTTGTCTGATACTATGGTCTCGGGTAACCCATGCGTTGCAAACAAAATGCGAAGGGCCCTGATTACAGCAGCTGAGGACATGTTTGGAACAATTGAGACCTCCAGCCATTTCGAGTAGGCGTCTACTACAATTAAGAACACCTTTCCCTGAAACGGCCCTGCAAAATCTACATGGAGCCGGCTCCACGGGTTCTTAGCCCGCTCCCACCAATGCACTGGTGCCCTGGGCATTTCTGGGTGCACCTCCTGGCACGCTCGACAGGTGCGCACCCATTGTTCAATGTCCTTGTCCATGCCAGGCCACCACACATAGCACCTGGCTAAAGATTTCATCCGAACCATGCCCGGATGACCCATGTGTAATGTGTCCAACACCTCATTCTGTAGAGACCTTGGAATAACCACCCTATCGCCCCACAATATGCAACCCTTATGGAGGGACAGCTCATTTTGTCTTGCCATGAAAGGTCTAAATTTCTCTTCCTGAGTCCCACTTGGCCATCCCCTCCCCACCCACACAAGGACACGGGCGAGGACGGGGTCCCTTTTAGTTCTTGCGGCGATGTCGACGGCCGTCACGGGTGGTCCGGGAAGTGTCTCCATCATCATGACGTGCTCGGCCGGGGCTGGGTCGTCGTCGGCTGCTCCAGGTAGTGGTAGACGACTCAGCGCGTCCGCATGGCACAACAGCTTACCCTTCACATGCACAGTTCGTATTGAAATCCATTCAAAAAGATGGACCATCGGAGCATGCGTGGGGACAAGATTTGAGGCGTTTGTTTATGCGGGCTGAACAAACCCAGCAAAGGCTTGTGGTCCGTTTGAATTGTGAAAGGGCGGCCGTACACGTAGTCATGGAACTTCTTGATTCCTGTGACTATAGCCAGTGCCTCCTTATCAATCTGGGCATAGTTCCGCTCTGTGGGGCTCAAGGTTCTGGAATAGAATGAGATTGGACGCTCCGACCCATCCGCCTCCCGGTGACTCAAGACAGCCCCCACGCCATATTGTGAGGCATCACACGCCAGCACCAGTGGTTTAGCAGCATCATAGTGGGCAAGTGTACTTTCCTTTGACAGCACGCCCCGCAGCGTTTCAAAAGCTCTCTGTTGCGGTTGCCCCCAACGCCATGCACACTTCTTTTGGAGTAGCCGATGCAGTGGTTCGGCTATCGATGCCTTGTGTGGCACAAAGGCGTGATAGAAATTGACGAGGCCCAAGAAGGACTGCAGCTCAGCCTTGTTACTAGGTGTCGGTGCTGCGGCGATAGCCTTAACCTTGTCTTCCATGGGGTGGATGCAGCAGCATCAATTCTGTACCCTAAGAAGTTCACAGCTGCTACCCCAAAACTACATTTCTCTTTCTTTAGTTTCAACCCCGCATCCCGGAATTTGCATAGGACTGTCTGGATGCGTCCCAGTAGTTCTTGAGCATCCTTGCCCGCAATTAACACATCATCAAAATACGGCAGGACACCTGGCAGGCCCCGTAACAGGCGCTCCATAAGACTTTGAAATATGCCAGGTGCCACGCAGACTCCAAACTGCAGCCTATTCACCTTAAAGGCGCCCTTGTGCGTTACAATTGTCTGGATTTCAGCGGACGCTGGAGTCACTGGAAGCTGCTGGTATGCCTGTGCCAAGTCAATCTTTGCAAACACCTTGCCCCCAGCCAGCTTCGCTAATAGTTGGGACACTACTGGAATTGGATACGAGTTGCCCCTGATGGCCTTATTAATCGTACATTTGTAATCCGCACAAATTCGTATTTCCCCATTAGCCTTCAGGGGTGTGACAATGGGTGTTTCCCATTTAGCAGAGTCCACTGGTGAAAGCACCCCTTGCTGTATTAGCTTCTCCAATTCAGCCTCTATTTTAGGCTGTAGCGCAAATGGAACCCGCCTGGGTTTGAGGCGCATTGGCGCAACCCCCGGGTCCAGTTCTAAGTCAATTGGGGCCCCTTATAACATCCTAACTCTCCATTAAATAGCTCCCCAAATTCCGTGTACAGGGTGTTAAATGTCTCCGAAGCTATCTGGACCGTGTTGAGCCCTGAGATTCCCAACCCTAAGGCCGGGAACCAGTCCGTGCCCAGCAGGCTAGTGCGCTTCCCTTTTGCGATCACAAGCTTTAATACGGCCTCCCTCTCGCGGAACTGTACGTTCACTGCGCACATTCCCAAAATGTCTATGCGGCCAGCGGAATAGGATTGCAGAGTAGCCGGGAAGGGCTCCAATCTCGGAAGCTTACCTCTAGGAAATAACGATCTGGCCGTGTCCTCCGATACGATGGAGAATCCGGATCCGGAGTCCACCTCCATGTTACACGGCTTCCCTTCGATTAGGACCCGCACAGCTGGTTTCCCTTGGGCTGGAAATGGCACAGTTCTGCCCTCGATTTGCGTGAGGTAGTTGCAATCGTCGAGTTGGTGCGTCGCTGTGGATGTCCTCTGACCTCTTGATTTCGCGGACCCCGACGTGCCACTCGACTTGCAGACCCTGGCTATGTGCCCCGTTTTCCCACAAGCATGACACGTAGCTTCTCGGAACCGGCACTTCCTCCTCTCATGTGATCCGCCGCAGCCAGGGCAGACCCCCTGCCGACCTTTATTTGCTGTGCTCTCCTGTCGCACCATCTCTATTCCCCGCACAGGGCGTTGGTTGGGGCTGACATCCTGGTCGTCCACGGTGTGGGTTGACGCTCCAGCTCTCTTTTCGGCTCGCTGGTCCGGGTCTTGCTCCTCTCTCTCAGCGCTTTCTGTCGCAATGGCCTCACGGAGCGCTGTCGACAGATCCATATCTTGTTTTGCCGCAATCCGCCTGCGGCCCTTGCTGCTGCGAAGGCCGCA
This sequence comes from Lacerta viridis, assembly GCA_900245905.1. Lineage (NCBI taxonomy): Eukaryota > Metazoa > Chordata > Lepidosauria > Squamata > Lacertidae > Lacerta > Lacerta viridis. The sequence goes on from OFHU01002500.1 coordinate 173,465, forward strand.
CACAAACCGATCCAGCAGGGCCTCCTCCAAGTTGGCGAATTTGCAGTGTCTCGCCAGCTTCCTTAATTCGATGAGGAAAACTGCTACCGACTCTCCAGGTCGTTGTTGCCTCTTATGGAATTCGATGCGCCATGTCATCTTCGATGCTGTCGGATTAAGGTGATTTGAGAGGTGTTCCGTAATGCTTGCGAACGACGCCTCCCGCAGTGTTGTGGGGGCCAGAATTGCCCGGGCCAACTCAAAGGTCTCTGCCCCGCAGCAACTCAGGAACAACGCCTTTTTCCTTTCCTCGTCAGTGACCCCTTTTGCTGCCACGCTGAATTCAAAGCGCTCGAGGTAAGCATCCCAGGCCTCAGTTGCTCCGGGATGAAATGGTTCCATGAACCGTGACGCAGCCATCTTAGTGGACTGATCTGTCCTGTCAGTCACAGGGAGTCTTGTCGCCAGAATCAGGTCGCTAGGGTCAGCAGCCCTCAGCCGGCCTAATTCGATCCCACCTTCGTCGCCAGTATGTTGTGTCGTGGGTTCTGATAGCAAGAAGTCCAGCAATACTTCGTAGTGAAAACAGCTCTTTATTGTAAGGGATCAGACAAGACTGGGGATAGGGGGTAGGGAAAGCTCTATTTATAGACACATTGGGACTGAGGGAAAAGATACATTTTAGCGGGAACCAATAATATTCAAACTTTCCGGCGGGACCCAATCAGGCTGTGGATTGTGATTGAACACTTCAAATTGACCAATAACAATACTTTACCCTGCTGCCAGAATATCTTATTTAATACACAACACAGAATGTGGTGGGCTGGACTATATTTTGAAGAATGAATTCCTATGCCCCACAAATAACCCAGAGATGCATTTTAAATAAAAGGACACATTCTACTCATGTAAAAAACACACTGATTCCTGGACCGTCCGCAGGCCAGATTGAGAAGGTGATTGGGCCACATCCAGCCCACGGGCCCTAGGTTGCCTACCCCTGGTCTATGAGAAGTCCAGAAACAGTAGGACAACTCCCCTCTCCCCATACTGCCTCTGTTCCTGCAGGCAGGATATAGTCATAACTACTTGCCATGGACGGCCTCACGCTGCACTCTTTTGATAATTTTGGTTAATCTTTCCTGGACCTTTTCCAGCTCTAAATATAATTTCTGAGACACAGTGACTGGAACCGTCCACTGTATCCCAAGTGTGCTCACACTATACTTGCTACAAAGGAATTACGATGCCGGTCATTTTATTTCTGACAGGTATGTGATTGCCACATGGGATCTAACTGTGTTTTCCAGTACGGATAGGCTTCTCTAGTCTAATCTTCCAACGTCAAAGCTGAGCAAATACCCATCCAAAACTGTGGCAGAGTAAGACCAATGGGGGAGGCGGGGGGGGGAGTAAGAAAAAAGAAATCAGTATTTGACTAAGGACCAGTAGGTAAGATTTTTGTAAATATCACATGGTCCGGTAAATACCCTATTGTCACAACACTAGAGTCTTGTAAACATCACAAAGATGTTAAATGAAAAGTGCAGGCACATAGCAGTTTTCAAAAGACATGCACCCATTGTCCATTCAAACCTCACAGTCTATAGGTTGGCTCCTCCTCAGTTGGTGTTTTTCCTTATTGTTTTAAAGGGGGGAAAGTGCTGGGACTTAACAATAATTTGCTACAGTAAGTGCTACACTTTAAACATTTTTGTTGGGTGGGGGAAGCTGCTGGTACTTTGTACCCATATGTAGGGACCCCTGACCATTAGGTCCAGTCATGGACGACTCTGGGGTTACGGCGCTCATCTCACTTTACTGGCTGAGGGAGCCAGTGTACAGCTTCCGAGTCATGTGGCCAGCATGACAAAGCCGCTTCTGGCGAACCAGAGCAGCGCACGGAAACGCCGTTTACCTTCCCGCCGGAGCGGTACCTATTTATCTACTTGCACTTTGACGTGCTTTCAAACTGCTAGGTGGGCAGGAGCTGGGACCAAGCAACGGGAGCTCACCCCATCACGGGGATTCGAACCGCCGACCTTTCTGATCGGCAAGCCCTAGGCTCTGTGGTTTAGACCACAGCACCACCCATGTCCCCTAAAAAAGTACTGCTCCGCCTAACTCTTAACCATGCGCACCATTTGACAACAGAAACTCTACATCCAACATGAGGCCTGTAATGTGTGTGGAAGTAATCAAGCAACATAAAGTATCTGTTTTTCAGGGTACCACATCATCCTTGGGCCCCCCAAAAAGAGATCTTATCTCTCTGGGCTGTCAGATTAGACCAGGCACCCCCAAACTCAGCCCTCCAGATGTTTTGGGACTACAACTCCCATCATCCCTAGCTAATAGGACCAGTGGTCAGGGATGATGGGAACTGTAGTCGCAAAACACCTGGAGGGCCAAGTCTGCCTACGCCTGCATTAGACTGTTAAAGTTCTTGATACTCTCCCACAATGGGGTCTCAGGGTAAGGCTTGCCTTCATTGGACTTGGAGGTGGGTGAAATACAGAGTTCTTCGACATTGTACGAGACTAATTGGAGCAGGGGCTCTACACAGAGGATTAGAAAAAATATGTGGCTCCTCTTCCCAGGTCACTGATTGGGATTAGCTCCATAATATTTGATCGGATCTCCATGCAGCTGGGCTGGCTCTTAGTAACAGCCAATGTGGCCATATTGATACACCTGGCTGACAGAAGGAGAGGTGACTTTGTGGTGATCCAATCAGATGGGTGGAATATTTAGACATGAGCCAGAATAGCAGGGGGTGGGGCTTTGTGGTGCATAATCAAGGATCCAATCAGGGGTGGAATATTTAGACATGGGAATAGCAGTGGGTGGGGCCCAAGGGGGGTGCAGGGTGCCCCCCCGATCCACAAATATTATTGAAAAGCATTGAAAGTGCTAAATTATCTGAGGTTCTGGATCACCACCCCCAGCAGAAGTCTGCTCCCTGCAATGTCCTATTGACAGTGTACCTTTTGCCTGTGGTTTCCCAAGAAAAGCTCAACAACTTTGATTTCCTAAAAAAAGCTGAACATCTTTGCCTCCCCCCCAAAAAAATCCTGGCTACGTCCATGGTGGGGGGTAGCCACAAAAGTGGGAGCAACCACCCTGCCCTGGGAATGTGAAAACAGGAAAGCATTTACGCTAACTCGTTTCAATGTTCTCCCCTCAGCTATTTAAATGATTTTATTTAATTTCAAGATTTAACCGCATTCCAGATCCGAAAGGTGTTATGTCCGTGTTATAGTGAAGAGTTAGAAATTGTACCAGGCATGTTACTACAGTGCACTTTTTGTAAATTGCCTTTACTGTATGGAATCAAACATTTTGCTTTGGAAACTTGAAGGTCTGTGGAATACAAATAAATTTGACTACGGCTCTTGGGTGGGGGGATGACGACTTGAAAATGCAATTTCACTGCAACTTTCACCATCGTGCTGAGCTCCACTGAAGTCAGTGTGACTTCCTTCTGAGTAAATATACTTTGGACAGCGCTGAAAACCTCACAGACCTTAGAATGTTGCTGAGAGTGCTTCCATTTAACAGAAAGGACATTACTATTTTCAACTCCATTTGAACCAGAAAGAAATCAATACTTGCCTAATGGAGAAGAGAAAAACAGCTCTGGAAGCGGTTTTCTAACTTTAAAATAGATGTTAAAAAACAAAAACAAAACACAACACCGATGGAGGTAGGCGCTAATTAAACTGTGACACAGCATACTTGACTTCAACTCCAGTAGCTTCAGTCTTCCAAAGTATTGCTGAGTCCAAATCATATCTGCAGAACTTTCTTTAATTCCCCTCCCCCCAAAAAAAACTCACAAAAGGGTAATCAAATCCAGCAAAACACAATTGATGCCTCGTAACTCAAAACAAAAATGACAAGTTGAGTATTTGTTAGCTGTACTCTTCACACACCTCTTCTGAAACTGGAGACGGGTGTTGATTCAGAATATTTTAAGCCTCTGACCTTGGAAAATTGAGCTAAGTCATCCAACATTTTTGGCCTTTGTTAAACAGTAAACAAAGTGCTTGCCACTCCTGTTCCCAAACAGAAGCCCAAGGACTACCTTAACTACGGTGAAATCAGGATGGCTTCCCAGAATCTATCTGCATCTAATTTAGCAGATTTAAGGCAAAAAAAAGGAATAGTTTAAATGCAATTGCTTATGAAAACTGTAATTGACAAACACCATTTTGAAATACCATTCTATCTTTTCCCTAACACCAGGGGGGATGCTATTTTTAAAATGATGCTTCCTAAGACACTTGGGTATGTCGTCTAAAACGGAATACAACTTTTTTTTAAACAACTGTTCCTTCCCATATTCAAATTTTATGCACATTTAATCAATGAATTGACTAAATTTTATGTGATTCATTGACTGGCTTTTTAAATCGGATACTAGTCTACTTGATGTAGGTCTTCTGATGATGCCAAAATGTCACCTCCTAGGTATTCCCAGGGACGCGGGTGGCGCTGTGGGTTAAACCACTGTGTCGCTTGGGTTTGCCGATCAGAAGGTCGGCAGTGTGAATCCCCGCAACGGGGTGAGCTCCCGTTGCTCGCCTTGCTCGGTCTAGCCAGCTCCTGCCAACCTAGCAGTTTGAAAGCACGCCCAAAAAAGTGCAAGCAGATAAATAGGTACTGCTCCAGTGGGAAGGTAAACAGTGTTTCCGTGCGCTGTTCTGGTTTCACCAGGAGCAGCTTAGTCATGCTGGCCACATGACCCAGAAAAACTGTTTGCGGAAGCAGACAAATGCCAGCTCCCTCAGCCAGTAAAGCGAGATGAGCACCGCAACCCCAGAGTCGTTCGTGACAGTTACCGTATATACTCGAGTATAAGTCGACCCAAATATAAGCCGAGGCACCTAATTTCCCTACAAAAATGTGGGAAAGCTTATTGACTCAAGTATAAGCCGGTTCACCTTTGCCACTGTGGTAGAGGAGGAACGAGCAGCCCAAAGCAGCCCTTTGGGCTGCTCCTTCCTCTTCCTCCTTTGCTGCTGTGGAGCTCACCCCGTCGCAGGGTTTCGAACCGCCATTCTTCTGATCAGCAAGCCCTAGGGCTCTGTGGTTTAACCCACAGCGCAATGTTCCCTTGTGTTATACAGAGAAGGCTGGGATCCTGTCCTGTTTAAGCAGGAGCCAGGGAAAGTGAGCACCTGTGGGGTTTTAATACTTCCTTAACTGATAGGCTTTCTGCCTTCTGGGGTCTAAAATTTGCATTTATGTGAGCAGTTCAGGAATGGAACAAGCTGCCTGGGGAGAGTAAAGAACCACCGTTCTTGTACACTTCTTAAGGAATGGTTGACTTGAGTATAAGCCGAGGGCAGCTTTTAAAGCACAAAAAGTGTGCTGAAAAACTAGGCTTATACTCAAGTATATACGGTAATTGTCAGGGGTCCCTTTACCTTTACCTTTAGATATTCCCTACAAAGCCAGCCTGGGAAAAGGTAAAATGGCTGATTGCAGGGGTGGTTTGGATCCAGCCTGCAAATGGGCAACTTCTAAGGGGCTTGTGTCAGAGAAGCACCCCTCACCAAGAAACTATTGGGGCATATGAAACTGCTGAGAATTGACACAGCTTTTGAAAATAAACAGTGTAATTCTACGCATATCTACTCAAAAATAAATCCCACTTAACAGGCAAGTGTGTGCAGATTGCAGCTTAAGTAGATGAAGAGTCCCATCCGCTAGTTTTTATTGTTTTTTAGCAAACTGGTTGACGCTGAAGAAAAACATGGCCTTACCTTTCAGTGTTTCCTGCAGTGTCTGTGCAAAGGCTGCTAATTTATGACTATCGTGGTTTTTCACAGCATTTTCTCCCACTGAGGGCAAAGGAGTCAGATGAAGGTTAACCAGTGTTAGGTCATTCAGTCCGACCTAGACAGGTGCAAGCATTAATTAGTATTAATTACATTTATTTGTTGCTTACTACGTAAAATGTCTTCAAGGAAACACGACAAAAGTGTTGGCAGCCACAAAACTAAGTTCCAAGAAAACTGCTTTTTGTGCCCAGATATGACATGCACACACATGTTTGAATAACCCAGATTTGTTCCCTTAAGAAAGACACCCTCAAATAGACATTGATGCCAAACTTCAAACACGGCACCTTCAAAAATCATTCCCTTATCGGCACATTCTTTTAAAAATCATTTTCCCTTATTCATATGTACATTCAAGAGATAAGCCCGTCAGCAATTATATGAACTTTGATATAAGATGACGGTTTACATCTTAATCCCGGATAGTGTTCTTAAACCGAAAGTTCTTAACCCGAGGCGCACTTTCTCTCAAACCAGGACAATTTCCGGTTTTGCAGAGTTTTAAACCGAATTTCTTAAACAGGACTGTTCTTAAACCGAGGTACCACTGTATGCTAATAACGATCTCCATTCTCCAGCATTGGCACCAATTTCTGGCGAGATCTTATGAGATCTCACAGAAGTCACGTGAGATCTCAATGGAACCTGCTCCATGGCGCAACCCAGGTAAGGGATGTGGCCGTGACTGTATTTGCCCGAGGAGCGGTGAAACACTTTCTCCCTCAAACCAGGACGTGGCTATTTCCCCTCGGGATTTTGCAGACTGAGAACATGGCCATGTAAACCTCAAGAATCTTGCGCACCGTTACCTTGAAATGTGCAACAGGGTGAGGATCTGTTCTTAAACCATTCGAGGTACCTCATGGGAGATGTATCCTTCAGCTAATACCCCACGCCGTCGTGTCCCACAGGAAGCCAGAATATTCTACGCACTGAGAGGCAAAAGAAAGACAATCCATATTCAAAGCATTGGCCACCAATTTCTCAGGACTTACCGGTAACAATGAGCTAGAGATGAATTGACTTATGAGAAAGCAAGGATCTCATGTACAGAACAGCAAAACTGAATTTGTATGAGTGTGGGTGGTATCTACGTGAGATCTCATTTATGTAATTCATGACTGACATTAGCTGTATGCTGATTAACCTCAATGCATGGCGCTGAACCAACAGGTAAGGGTTTTTTTATGTGGTGTATGCTTTTATTACCATCTCCAGGTAAGTGATACCACATACTGACTTCCTGTTTTGCCTCAAGCGGTGAAACAGGATGTGCCGCCCTTGGCTTGCGTTGACAGACCTTTGACATAGCGTGGCGCTTGAATTCCTCCCTCGAGGATGTAATACCACTGAGAACATGGCCATGCTCTTGATTTTTTTCACTCAAGAACTCTTGCGCACCGTTACCTTGAAATGTGCAACGTAAGGGTGAGGATACGTCTGCCTCCCATTGCCATTCGTGGGGGGGTTCTCATGGGAGATGGCATCCTTCAGCTCTACCCCTGCCGTCGTGTCCCACAGGAAGCCAGAATATTCTACGCACTGAGAGGCAAAAGAAAGACAATCTGATATTCAAAAATATATAGATCCACTCACACTCTGATCCCCTCCCCTCAGCCCACTTACCGGTAACAATGAGCTTCCAAAAATTAACTGAATTGACAGCCATGTGGTCCAAAGCAAGGATTAGTTGGATCCATGTACAACACAGCAAAACTGAATTTGTATGAGTGTGGGTGGTATCTACTCTGAGTAGACCCATTTAAATTCATGGACTGACATTAGCTGTATCTATTAACCTCAATGGGTCTACTCTGAGTAGGAGAGTGCTTACAACTGTGATCAGGGTGTTGGGTTTTTTTAATGGTAAATGTATGCTTTTATTACCATCTCCAGAAGGATACCACATATTTATAATGCTATATTTACAATTCAACAGGATATCCTCTTGTGCGCAGGTACTTTTCAATAGTTGTTTTCACATTGTCAGTGAGCCACTAGATTAGTCGCTTCGAAACCCATAAACAAAGAAATAGACTGTGTGGGTTTGTGGCTAGCAGGGACATTATACGCACAAATACATTTTATATTTAAAACGCACTGACAATAGAAACTCTTTGCTTTCCTGGCACAGAACTTGCTGCAGTTGGACAGAAATAAGCATTTCCAAAATCAGTAACAAGGTCCAGGAGAAAAGCCAGTTATGAGAAGTCAGCTCAAAGCAGAACTGAAATGCTGTCCTTGGCAAAAACAAAAACCGTAGAAGCTTTTTGCTCAAAACAAGGGGTAGCTATGTCCTCAGCTGGACAAAAAAAACACAACGTTGTGGAAAGGTCTAGAATACCTTCTGAGGCTGGCCTGAGGACTTCTCAGAAACAGCTGCCTTCCAGCATCCTCGAGGGCCCTTCCATTTGCGGATGTTGGGCAAGGTTGGCTGGTTCAACTCCATGCAAAACTATAAAGGGACCAAGCAAACAAAGAACAGCCATTACATATGGAGATGGAGGAGTCCCCTCTTGTGAGAGAGGAGAGGATTAACCCAGGCTACCTGGTGAAGAGTATTCCCAAAAGCTTCCTTTTTTAGCTGGCTCACACCGCTTTTCTCTGTGAACAATTTTGTCAGCATTGCTATCTTACGTTCAGCATTGCAGACCTTCACGTTAAAAGCAAACGGGTAGCCTTTCAAACTGCAAATTTTAATTGAATTTAATTTAATTTGCAAATTAACAGGAGGCCAAAACCGTTTAAGGAAAATAAATAGGTGTAACAAAAGCTACAGGGGAGCGCGGAAGGAAGAAAGGCTTCACAGCAAGAGCACCAGCGTTGGGGGGTGTTTTGTTTAAAAAAAACAAAAACACGATTCAACAAAATTCAAAACACTGGGGAGGAGAATAAAGTTTTCCAGTGATGCAGCGCAGCTTTATGCCAGACTGAGGATTGTGAGGCGTCCTCCACAGTCAGAACAAGCCGAAGAATAAAGAGCCTATTATTAAAAATAAAAATAAAAATGAATGTCCCCTCCATAGGAAGGGGAGCTGGCTAGTCTCCCAAGAGTTTCAGTCCAGGCTCATGCTCTCTGAACATCCCAGCTGACCCTTTTTTAAAAAGAGCTGGCTGCTAGCATATTGCCGATTGGGCTCAAAAAATGGGATTCTCAGTTAAGTCAGGAGCAGCCAGTGCTAAACGTTAGCCGCTATATTTCAAGCACCCATTTCCGGCAACGTAAACCAATGTCACCCCTTCTTAAGTCTGATAAACAGGACCGGGTTTACGCTGAACCAAAAGCTACCAATTTATAAAAAAATATAGACCTGGATCCTAAATTGATCCTTTATTCATGTAAAGGGGGGGGGGAATTTCCACCAACTCCTGCCTTCACCTGAAGCCCCTCCTACAGTATATTCTACCCCATTCCCAAGGGTCCCCCAACTTTCAGAAGCCAATTTTCAAGGAGGCACAGGAGACTGCACAGCAAAGAGAAAGAAAGGCTGAAAATCACAGTTTCATGAACTGTGCTTTGTTGGTGGGAGGAAGGTAAGGATCCAAGCCAAGCTGACGATTACTGTAATATTGTCATTAATGTACAGTGTGCTTTACACACAGCGACACAACAAAGGAAAACGTGTTCCTGCCCCAAAGACGAGTTGTCTGTTCTGTTCTAGCCTATAATTGACGTGCAGTGCTAATGTTAATGGCTCCAAAAATAAAATGAATATGAAACATCTGGGGAAATGATACAGGGACACATTGGCACATCCTGAACTCTGTGAGGCAATGCTAGCCATCCTGGGGAGTTACACTCAGCAGCAGTTTAGATCAGCATCGCTGACACATCTCTGAACTTCAGGAGAGACTGTGCGCTGTGCTCTGCAGCCCTCCTGCACAAGAAGCATTGGCAGATTCAGGGGAACCTCAAAGTTTGTAGAAATAGCCCCCCCAAAAAAAAAAAAACATAGGAAAGGAAGCTGGGGGGGGGGAGCAGGGAATAAAAACAGCCCCATAAGAACTCTTTTTTTAAAAAAATATTTTTTTGTAAATTCTTTAACAACATATAACAGCACACACACACACACACACAACACTTACAAAACAAACTACGAAAGAAAACAAAACAAATGATAAACATATATCCATAAATCCACAAGTATCTGCACATGGACTTATGTTATCCAATCTTTAATTCTCATTCTATTCTAATAGACTTCCTTCCTCTGCAACGCGGGTTATTTTAAACTTGATAAACTGTTTCTTTCTCATTTCGTCTTTTCTACCTTCCCCCATATGTTGTATCTGTAAGCCGTAATTTGTTTTGCAAAAATTATTTGAGGCAGGTCCAGGCTTTAATTTGAGGGCACTGTTTTTTTAAAAAAATCTCTGCACTTTCCCCACCCTTTTTGAATTTTTTGTTTAGACTGTCCCCTAATTGCATCCGTCATTTTTGCCAGCTCAAGGTAATCAAATAATATTTCTTGCCACTCTTTTTTTCCGTTGGTACTGTTTTACTTTCCCAGTTTTTTGCAATTAGTATTCTTGCTGCGGATGAGCCCCCTAAGAACTCAAATGGTGTGGAACGCCGGGAGACAAGGAGGCGAGTCGACAGCCAGGTAGAAGATTAAAAGTTAAGAGCAAATCTTTGATTCTGTCGCCCCCAAACTCCTTCAGCCACACACTCAAGGTAACACTCGTCACCCCTCTAATATTTAATGATTTGATGGCGCACAGAACAAAAGAAACATATTTGAGATAAGGCAGCTCCGTTGTAAATGGGAAAAGGGAATGTTCTTATCTTTATGGTGCAGGTGCCTGAAAAGAGCAACCCAGAATACAAAACCAAGAGACATTTGACTGCTTTTTCTCTCTCTCAAGCCATCCGTCACTATTATGAAGAGCACCTGTGGGCTACACATCCAAAGACATTGGTCTGAACAACAGGTTGGCACTTTTGGAAGAAAAAAAAAGGAGACCGATTTGCTCACATTGAATGGAGAATGAAAGATGAATCAATGGATCCAGAAAAGAACATCTATTTATGTCAGACAATATCAAAGAGACTTTGATAGCTGTTTCCTAGCAGCAAAGAAAAGTCTTTTTTCAAATACCCTCTTAGGGAAATATTTAATACGATGTTCTTATTGTCAGAGGGCAGGATAGAGAAAGTGCGACAAGAGGAACCTGAGCTGTGTGGTTGGCTGGCATGCCGAAGGCCTCATGTTCAACTCCTGCCAGCTCCAGCTGAAAGGATTGGGTTGATTCCAAACACCTTTCTGCCCGAGACCCTGGAAGGTCACTGTCAGGCAGGGTAAACAATAAGGGGCTAGGTGGACAATACTTTGACCGCTTAGACCAGACACAGCCAATGTGGTGTCCTGGTTGGATGACAAATGTCACCTTCCCTGATTATTAGCCAGGCTACCTGAGGCTGAGATGGAGCCCATTGGATCTGGAGAGCAAAATATCGATTAGACTATTAAAGCAGCTCTGTGGTAGATCAGAAAGTGGCTCCCCCCAGAAAAAGCTGCCACCCCTAAAATGTCCTTTCTCCAAAAAAAGCCAATGTTGCCCTCCTCCCTAAAGAAGCTAACAACTTTTACGGCCCCAAAAAACAGGGCTTTTTCTAAAAAAAAGCTAACAACTTTGTCAGTTTTTACTGGAAAGCTCTTGGACACCCCTGATTAGACTATTAAAGCAGCTCTCAGAAAAGAAAAACTGCCAGTCCTTTCTCCACCCCAATATGGCTTTTTCTTAGTCAACTGGAAAGCACAGACTTTTGTTTTCTTGGCTGGCTATATTCCAAACGCCAAAGTGTTCTTTGCCAGTTCTTACCCAAGCAGGTCAAACGTCTTTGCTATTTTATAGCCATCAACCATCGAAAGTCATTAAAGAAAGATCTTTCACTGGTAGATACACAAGAGCCTAGAGATGGCTATCTTTTCTCTTGATACCACACAATGGCACTCCTTTTACAATATCCTCGCATTTGTAATGCTCAGTGGAGTGAAGGTCAACGTGACCCATCTTTACTCTTCATTTGCTTGCACACATCTTGCGGTTCAAGCCTTAAATTAAAAGTGGGAGATTTATGTAGGCATTTGCAACGATGCAATTTCCTCAGGTCAACTGGGTTTAATTAATTTCAATTCGCTTCAACTTTGATAAACCAGCAAATTGCAGAAATCAAAGACAATATGTACTCATTCAGTTAGTTTTGGCTGGATGACTAAACAATTAATCTTGGCTAGACGGAACATGCAAGCTAAGTGAATTACACAAGACCGATGAGAGCATTTGCAGTGTTTGCAAACTTTGAAGTTTTTCTCATGTACTGCAATTTTTAAATTTTGTTCTGTAATTTTTGCAGGAAAACTCACTCTCTTTCTCGGATGTGTACAAGAGGAAGGATTCCAGAGCTAATGCCAGTCATCTGCTGAAGAACAAGTTGGGAGTTCAACTCTTTAAGATCTCAGCTGAACTAGGGACAAGCTATGTTGCGTAGTTACTACACTGGGAGCCTTTTAGTTTAGAAAAACAGTGAGTAAGTCAGGAGATTGTAGAAGTGCAAAAAATTTTTCCATGGTATGGTGAAAGTGGATGGAAAGAAAATTTTCTCCCTTGTTCATAAGATTAGAACTTAAGGTCATTCAATGCAACACAACGCTGCAAGATTACATGGAAAAAGCACTTCTTCTCTGGCACGACACCAAACCATTGTTTACCAGGAGAGTGCATAGGCTCCCAAAGAAGAGCTTGCAGCTTCTTCGCTCTTCCTGGGTCTTTTTTACTGTCACCCTGCACCAAGCTAAGCCACACTTTTGCTTAGTGTATGTTCCAAACCTGGGCTTGTCCTTAAGCTCTCTCTTCACGACATACACTGCCTGCATTATAAATATAATATACTGTATTTTTTGCTCCATAAGACACACTTTTTCCCTCCTAAAAATTAAGGGGAAATATCTGTGCGTCTTATGGAGTGAATGGTGGTCCCTGGAGCTGAATTGCCCAGGGGCCAAAAGAGGATCATGCTTTTTATTTTACAAAGAGAAAAGGGGGTGTTGAAAGGACCCGCTCAGCAGCTGATCAGCAAGAGATCGGGAGAGAGATAAGAGTCCCGGCTCCCTTTCAGCCCCGCCCTCCATTGTTGAATGTGCTGCAGAGGGAGGTTGTTTGTTTCCCCAGCGACATGTGACTGGCTGATTAGATTATCTGTCTGGAAACTGTAGAAATGGCTCCCTTTCCTTCAGAAGCTGCAGAAATGTGAGTTGAACCCCATAAAAATGGGGCTTTTCCTCTTTGCTTTTCCCCCTTTGCAAAAGGAGCTTTGCTTTTCTCCCCTTTGCAAAAAAGCTGCAAAACTTTTAGCTGATCCTCAAAAAAACCAGGGCTTTTCCCTTTGCAAAAAAAGCTGCAAAACTTTAGCTGATCCTCAAAAAAACAGGGCTTTTAGAGGAGGAAAACCAGAAAAATATTTTTTTTTCTTGTTTCCTCCTCTAAAAATGAGGTGCGCCCTATGGTCCGGTGTGCCCTATGGAGCGAAAAATACGGTATATAGGAAGAAGACCGAGAAGCTGCCCAATCAGTCATTTTGTTCTTCCTGAGTCACAAGACAAGGTTTGAGAAAGGAAAAAACCTAGACTGGAAGTATCACAGAGAATTGCTTCCGACAGATGAAAGTTTCAGTATAATTTCCCTCACAGTGAGGTGAGTGAAACCTAATGCAGCAAGTCAACTTGAGCTCTCCAGCCAACTGTGATTCCGCTTCATATCTTTCTTGCTTTCCTTGCATTTGGCATTCACCAGTTTGTTAAGCCTGAGACACATGATTCAGCCTCGCTCGGTGAAACCCGCTTGGTCGGGAACACCCACAATAAAGGAGAAAATGTGTCAGGCTCCCGTTAAAGGTATTTCCGGGACACTGGCCGGCAGGCAGTCCATGGCTCTCCCAAAGCAGTTACAACTATTGGCTTCTTCTGCCTGTTTGCTTCGGCAAATGTCGTTGTCAGTTCCAGCCACTGACCTCAGGGATGATGAACTGGGAGGACGTATTTCCAAGGCTGTGTATGCATTATACCTTTAAATAACACTGGAAGCACGTTGTTTCCCTTAACGAATTACGGGCACTGTACTTTGCACAGCATTCCTGGTTCACTCTAACTCTGTGACGGGAAAACTACAGTGCCCAAATTCTTTGAGGGGAAGAGTATGCTTCAGGCGTGCTTTAAAAGTACAGTGTGTATGCAGTCCAAGTCCAGATTTGGCTATGTGACTCCATAGCTCCAGCTGGCTCTGATTTCCATTTAGCCTTGATGAACTCTTAGAAAAAGGAGTTGGTGGAAGACCAAAGAGAAGACAGTGGTCACTTGGGGAACGGGAGGAAGCACTTAAAAGGTTGAGTAGAGGAGGCTTCTGTGGCGAGGAGATGCTAACTCATACCTACATTTAAGTTTTAAAGAAAAGCCGCAAAAAAAAAATCAATTATTGTGGCGATAAAGCCTTGCTATGCACCAGTTTCCTGTCCCAATATTATTTATCTGTGCATGAATACAGTATATATGCATACATACGTTACACACAAGCATGCTGCGTGTGCAGAAAAGTTACATGTTCTCTCACAGAACTGCCAGGGCTTTGGCACTTTTGAGTCCGTAGAAAGGAGGAGCGTTATTTGGGCAGGGTATAGCTCTCTCTTCTGCTTAACAGTCATCTCATGAACAGTCTGCTCTGCTGTGAAAGTGATTTAGGACTAACAAAGATAACAATGGGTTTAATCACGATGAAACACTGATCTGGCTGAAATGTATGAAGCCGATGTGCCGGGCAGACAAGAAAGCCACTGAGAGCGCATTTGTCGAACCTGTAATGTTCCATGCCAGATATGGGAGAAATAAATTTTCTATCAGAGCGAGGAAGCTGCAAAATCCATCCATTCTAAACTTGTTTTCACATGTCTATGTTTTGTTAGGCAAAGAACAGAAAGCCAGCCAAATGATACAAATTAAGTTTTCGAAACTTTGCAAAACACGCGCACACACTCCCCAGTTCGTATATAAACGAATATACGTCTCCATGCCATTCCTTCTTATAGTGAACTCAGGTGGTGAACAGGAAGGCATCCCAAAAAAGGGGCCACAAAGGTGGGGAGGGAGAAAGGGAGGTAGCAGTATGCTCAGAGGAACAACCATGTTTGCAGAAATAACAACATTTTGTCAACAGTAAACTCAAGAGAATTCACCCTCCTTGCACTCTAAACAACAGCAGCCATGGCCTAATGAGGACTGAGATGATCAGTTGATAGACAGTTCTAAAAGAAAACATGAAAATGGGGAGTGGTCTGCAATTGTGTGACATTTCCCACAACAATGTGGAAAGCTGCAGAAATCAGGAAGCTTTGAGAAAAGCTAGTTTTTGTACTGTAGCATCTGAAGAGGGATCCAAAGAATTACTTTTGTTGTTGTTTAGTCGTTTGTTGTTGTTGTTGTTCAGTCGTTCAGTCGTGTCCGACTCTTCGTGACCCCATGGACCAGAGCACGCCAGGCACGCCTATCCTTCACTGCCTCTCGCAGTTTGGCCAAACTCATGTTAGTAGCTTCAAGAACACTGTCCAACCATCTCATCCTCTGTCGTCCCCTTCTCCTTGTGCCCTCCATCTTTCCCAACATCAGGGTCTTTTCTAGGGAGTCTTCTCTTCTCATGAGGTGGCCAAAGTACTGGAGCCTCAACTTCAGGATCTGTCCTTCTAGTGAGCACTCAGGGCTGATTTCTTTGAGAATGGATAGGTTTGATCTTCTTGCAGTCCATGGGACTCTCAAGAGTCTCCTCCAGCACCATAATTCAAAAGCATCAATTCTTCGGCGATCAGCCTTCTTTATGGTCCAGCTCTCACTTCCGTACATTACTACTGGGAAAACCATAGCTTTAACTATACGGACCTTTGTCGGCAAGGTGATGTCTTTGCTTTTTAAGATGCTGTCTAGGTTTGTCATTGCTTTTCTCCCAAGAAGCAGGCGTCTTCTAATTTCGTGACTGCTGTCACCATCTGCAGTGATCATGGAACCCAAGAAAGTGAAATCTCTCACTGCCTCCATTTCTTCCCCTTCTATTTGCCAGGAGGTGATGGGACCAGTGGCCATGATCTTAGTTTTTTTGATGTTGAGCTTCAGACCATATTTTGCGCTCTCTTCTTTCACCCTCATTAAAAGGTTCTTTAATTCTTCCTCACTTTCTGCCATCAAGGTAGTATCATCAGCATATCTGAGGTTGTTGATATTTTTTCCGGCAATCTTAATTCCGGTTTGGGATTCATCCAGTCCAGCCTTTCGCATGATGAATTCTGCATATAAGTTAAATAAGCAGGGAGACAATATACAGCCTTGTCGTACTCCTTTCCCAATTTTGAACCAATCAGTTGTTCCATATCCAGTTCTAACTGTAGCTTCTTGTCCCACATAGAGATTTCTCAGGAGACAAATGAGGTGATCCGGCACTCCCATTTCTTTAAGAACTTGCCATAGTTTGCTGTGGTCGACACAGTCAAATGCTTTTGCGTAGTCAATGAAGCAGAAGTAGATGTTTTTCTGGAACTCTCTGGCTTTCTCCATAATCCAGCGCATGTTTGCAATTTGGTCTCTGGTTCCTCTGCCCCTTCGAAATCCAGCTTGCACTTCTGGGAGTTCTCGGTCCACATATTCGTCACCCCATGGACCAGAGCACGCCAGGCACTCCTTTCTTCCACTGCTTCCCGCAATTTGGTCAGACTCATGTTGGTAGCTTCGAGAACACTGTCCAACCATCTCATCCTCTGTCGTCCCTTCTCCTTGTGCCCTCCATCTTTCCCAGCATCAGGGTCTTTTCCAGGGAGTCTTCTCTTCTCATGAGGTGGCCAAAGTATTGGAGCCTCAGCTTCAGGATCTGTCCTTCCAGTGAGCACTCAGGGCTGATTTCCTTCAGAATGGATAGGTTTGATCTTCTTGCAGTCCATGGGACTCTCAAGAGTCTCCTCCAGCACCATAATTCAAAAGCATCAATTCTTCGGCGATCAGCCTTCTTTATGGTCCAGCTCTCACTTCCATACATCACTACTGGGAAAACCATAGCTTTAACTATATGGACCTTTGTCGGCAAGGTGATGTCTCTGCTTTTTAAGATGCTGTCTAGGTTTGTCATTGCTTTTCTCCCAAGAAGCAGGCGTCTTTTAATTTCATGACTGCTGTCACCATCTGCAGTGATCATGGAACCCAAGAAAGTAAAATCTCTCACTGCCTCCATTTCTTCCCCTTCTATTTGCCAGGAGGTGATGGGACCAGTGGCCATGATCTTAGAATTACTTTAGGCATGCCCAAAGGGTTACACGCACCCAGTGGAGATTTTTTAAGGCCCCCCCATCTGAAAAGACACAAGAGTTTCTCCCTCTGTCTGTGTCTGTCTCTCTCTCAAACACACAAACACAGTCATATCACAAGCTCTGAAACTCAGCTCACTTTCAAAAGCGGTTTGCTGTGCAGCATTGTCAAAGATCCTGTGAGCATGTTGAAAACTCGTATGAACAGTACATAGTCATGTGGTTAATAATTGCAGTCTAGAGAATGCTAAGAGAAAAAAGAGCAGAAGACTCTTACTCTTTTACACGCTGCCTTAGAGCACATAAGAAGGAACCAAATTTCCTCTGGCCCTGGCTGCATTCAGGTGTCATGCTAAACCATGGTTTAGCACTACAATAATAAGTCTCAACAAGCCTTGAGGTTGTGCAGTGACTCCTCCCATCTGGCACGGCTATCAGAAGGAGATCAGAAATTTGGATTAACTACAGTTTAACAGCTGGGATAGCTCAGTTGGTAGAGCCTGAGACTCTTAATCTCAGGGTCATGGATTCGAGCCCTGCATTACAGGGGGTTGGACTAGATGACCCTTGTGGTCCCTTCCAACTCTACAATTCTATGATTGTAACATGTTATCTGAAACTTAAACTGTGGCTAATCTTAACCATGGTTCATTCAAAACAAGCCAGCTTCATAAACCATAGTTTCAAGCTGGCCGGTTCCCACTAACCACAGTTAAGATTAACCAGTTTGTTCAGTTACAGGTAGGTAGCCGTGTTGGTCTGCCATAGTTAAAACAAAATAAAAAATAAAAAAATTCCTTCCAGTAGCACCTTAGAGACCAACTAAGTTTGTTCTTGGTATGAGCTTTCGTGTGCATGCACACTTCTTCAGATACACTGAAACAGAAGTCACCAGACCCTTATATATAGTGAGGGAGTGGGGAGGGGTATTACTCAGAAGGGTGGTGGGAATGGGTGATTGGCTGATAGGTGTGGAAAACCTGTTGACGACTGTTAACGACTGCAATTGGTCTTACAGGAAAAAGCAAGGGGTGAGATGGCTAAAGATAGCTTTGTCATGTATAATGAGATAAGAATCCAATGTCTTTGTTCAGACCAGGTCTCTCCATGGTTTTAAGTTTGGTAATGAGTTGCAATTCAGCAACTTCTCTTTCCAGTCTATTTCTGAAATTCCTGTGTAGTAGTTTGTTCAGGTTCAGATAACATCACAAGTTGCTGCAAATAGTTGCACAAAAGAGAAGAGGGAGGGGGTGCGGCCACACGAGGCCAAAGATCACTGCAGTCCATCCTTACCATGGTCAACTAGCATTATATCTGGGTGCAATATGTAGTATGAAGCACAGGGGATCTATACTATATGAATCGCAGTAAATAGGGAATCCTATAACTAAAAGAAGAGTTGTGCTTGAAAAGATGTGTGCAGCTCTACAAACAGGTTTAAAATACCTTTTCCAGTGCATCTCTGTCAACCAGCTCTTGCACAGCCAAAAGCTTGATGCTAGAAGAGAGAGAGAAAACAGCAAAAGAAGTCATTTTTAAAATCAAGTCAAACTAGCCCCTGAAAGTTTGAGAACCCTTATATGGCACGCTAGCCAGCCATTTACAACGGTGCAGTCCCACGCAGTCATTAAATCCCCATCTATCTTGCAAAAGAGTGATCTGCAAGAGCTTACGCTACTTCACTGGACACAGCTGACTTTGACCGCTCGGATGCAGCATGCGTAAGCAGATTCTTGGCTGAGAACCCAACTATCATACCAGAATGCTGCATGCAAGAACCAGCAGCCTGAGGTGGGAGTTGCTTTATTTACATCTGAAAGGAAGCTCCTGGACAGGTACGTTTGTTTTAAGAGCTGCCTTGCTAGATCAGCGCAAGGGAGCAAAGTGGCGAAGCATTTTTTGGGGGGTCAACCTTGGCTAACCAGGTGCTTCTGGGAAGCTCACAAGCAAGACATGCAGGGGGCAAAACAACCCCTGTGATTTATCCTGAAAGTCAGGTATTGATACGTTTCTAACCCAGAAGCTCCATTTTGCTGCCACAGTTAATCAAAATATATTCACCCCCTACAAATTTCCCCGTTCCTTGTCTTTTGAAGAGTCACTCCAGCTACTGCTAACCACCACTTCTTGGGATAATGGTTCACAAAAGCCCACTATATGCATAGCTGTCAACTTCCCCCCCTCCCTTTAAAGGGAAATTCCCTTATTCTGAATAGGATTCCTTGCAAGAAAAGGGAAAAGTTGACAGCTATGATTGTATGTGTTAAGATCTTCCCAAGTGTTGCTCATGAGCAACGACAGAGCCTTCAGTAGCTAAGAATATTTATTGTGCATTACTATTTACAGTGTAGAGCTAGTTCAAAACATGACCGCTCAGTCACTTGCAGAATCCGGAAGTGCCCCTCTCCTGTTTGCCGCCCAACACCAAAGTCTCGGCACCCTAAAATGACGTCTGCGGTGCCCCCTGAACCCCCGATGCTGTGCTGGCGCCGGAAGCGGCTGTTCTTCCTCAGATCCTCTCTGGCTGGCAGTGCTGGGTCTTTGCCCAGAGTCTCCAAGCCTTTGCAGCTCCCCCTCCCTTGGAGAGAGCTCAGGCGAGAGGCTAGAAGAGGAGGAGGAGTCTGTCGACAGAAGCGGCTGGGGTTCCCTGTAGCGTAGAGAGCCCTCCTCTCGTGAACAGCTGCTCTCCCAGTCCTCCTCTTGAGCAGGACCTCCAACCAGCCCCTCCTCTCGAGTAGTCCTCCTGTCTCTCTCGTCCTCGAGAGGAAGACCTCTCTCCCCTTGCTCCTCCCAAGGAATATCCTTGCCCCGGCTCTCCTCCCGAGTAGGGCCTCCCCTCTCCCTCTCCTCGTGAGGAGCCGGGCAATCCCTGACAATATGGTCCACAAAATCATAGACATGACGGCCAAGAGAGGAGGGCACTGCCACTGGAGTCCATAAATCCTCTCTTACATACCAGGAAACGTCTTCACCTGGCTTGGTATTGAGGGCCTGGCCCTGGTGTTGGGCATAAGAGACAGACTGGGGATGCTGCTGAAGGCCACCTCTGGCATAGTGGTGGTGAACCCAGGAACAACTGGAGATGGGGGGTGGAGCTGGACCAGCTTTGCCCCAGATGCTTCCCCAGGAGGGGAGCCCTCTTGGCTAATGGGAGGGCAGCAGAGGCGGCTCCTCAGTGGGTGACATTGGGCTTGGGGTATTCAGCATTGTGGGGCTGAATACTTTTGTGGAAGCCCTCTAGGCATGTCTCTGGGATCTGGGCCTCCTCCTCTCAGCCTGCTGGGGCCCTTCTCTTGGGATCCCATCTTCTCATTCCCCAGCCTACTGTGACCTTCCCTGTGGTCGCCCGCTTCCAGCTTCCTGATAGCCTCTCACTCCTCTGACCACCCTCCATGACATCTGCAAGAGACTCAGGACACCCTGGAGGAGAAGGTACATAGTCTGAGGCTACTTCTAGATCCATCACCGCAGACACAGTTGTCATCAGCGGCTGGGGTACTTTTTAGCAGCTTTGGCTATTCCTGGATCTTGATAGTTTGACCACCGGTGTCGATGCACTGGTAGCCTCAACACTGGATTACTGCAATGGGCTCTTGGTGCGGCTACTCTTGAGGTTAGTGCAGAGGCTACAGGTGCACTGGCAGAACAGCACCTAGGCTGCTTATGGAGACAGACTAGCACCAGCATATAACACCTTGTTTGTGGGATCTGCATGGTGCTAGCATATGAGGTGCTACAGAATCATGTTGCTTCAGAGACTGCCTTATGCCTTAAATACTCAGAAGGATGCTACAACATACAGGAGAGTTTCTCCTTCGAGAAGAAGAAAAAGAAGAGTTTGGATTTGATATCCTGCTTTATCACTACCCGAAGGAGTCTCAAAGCGGCTAACATTCTCCTTTCCCTTCCTCCCCCACAACAAACACTCTGTGAGGTGAGTGGGGCTGAGAGACTTCAGAGAAGTGTGACTAGCCCAAGGTCACCCAGCAGCTGCATGTGGAGGAGCGGGGAAGCGAACCCGGTTCACCAGATTACGAGTCTACGCTCTTAACCACTACACCACACTACACTCTCTTAACATACAAAAGCTCCCTCCACAGTAATTTAGAGAAGGGTTCCCCCCGTTGTGTGGAACAACATCTCTGCTGAGATAAGACAGGTGCTCACAATCTGTACTTTCCAGAAACAGCTGGAGACATTTTTTGATTCAATTAGCTTTTGCAGCTGGGTGAAAAGGTTTCTGCCATAGACGTTCCTTTTGTATTATTTGTAAACCCAACTTTGCTTGTTTTTCTCCTGTTGTAGAAAACTATTTTTAGTTGTTTTTAAGCTAGGTTTGTAAATCACCCTAAGGCTCATGTGAAAGGTGATTCATGAATTTATAAAATACTATTAATGACAACAACAGCTGTTACTGCATCCATTTGTCATTACTCGAATAGGCTGCTCTGTACAGTATAATTAAACCCATCTACAAAGTTGCCTAATAAAAACCAAATTGATTCTGGCAACCTTTTCTTAGAATGGGTGCACGCAGATAGAGCCACATGCCCCAAAATGCTGTAGAAAGAGAAGCAGGGAGACGGAAATAAGAGTTCGCCATTGACTTTAGCCAAACCCCTGTGCTGACTCATGAAAACATGAGGCTCGTAAAGAAGCATAAGCACCGAGCGAGGATTTATAGCACTGCATAGGGAAGGAGAGAACGTTTATCTAAACGGTGCAAGGCAACCTGGCATCCATGGCTGGTGTAGAAAGCAGAACTGATTGGATATCCTCTGTGGTTTTTACAGGACATGCAGTGCAACTGATCTAAAAATAGGAGGCAGTTATTGTTGGCTGTCCAATAGATTACACTCCTCCAAGGGCTACAAAGGTTGACATATATATATATATATATATATATATATATATATATATATATATGAATAATCATCCACAGAACAGGTACAGTGTAGTAGAGTCCAGAACTCAAATCCACAGTGAGTCTCGAACTGGCAACTTAAGGAGGATCAGGCAGAAATTCTACCTGTGTGCCACCACTCAACTGTGGTGAAATGGTGAGAAACGCAGGGAGACCAGCCGCACCAACATGGAAGCCTAATATTTATTCTAGTAAGCCAGAGCAGGTCAGGTGGGTAACCTTTTGGCCCCTATAAAGGCTTCTGGGTCAGGACTGCTTCGTGCTGCTCACTCACCAGAGCAACTAGCTCTCACTGCTGCCTCAGATTGCCTTGGCCTCACCTCCTAAACTCAACCGTAAGCCCAGTGTGCCAAGTTGCAGAGAGACAAGTTCATTCACACTTGGCCAGCTGGCGTCGTCCCACCAAGGAACAGGGTGTACCTGGAATGTACCAGAGAATCAACAGAGACCCAAAGTCATTCTCGGCACAATATACTTGTTTGTTTCATCCTGGTCAAACGGACAGTTCCGAAACTTTTGACACAATGAAAACCCCTGAATTAAGGAAATCAAAGCAGCTCTCTCTGTGTACAAAATGAAGATACTTGTGTCCTGGCCTGGTACAAATGCATTCAAGGGGAAGGAGTCAATGAGAGTCAAGGGAGAGAAGTATAAGAATCCCCATTTGTCCCAATGTGTGAAGGCAAGCAGCCTTCATACATCTGGCAGGTGTAAACATTATCTCCCAGTCTGCAAGTACTGATCAAGAAGGCTGATCGCCGAAGAATTGATGCTTTTCAATTATGGTGCTGGAGGAGACTCTTGAGAGTCCCATGGACTGCAAGAAGATCAAACCTATCCATTCTCAAGGAAATCAGCCCTGAGTGCTCACTGGAAGGACAGATCCTGAAGTTGAGGCTCCAGTACTTTGGCCACCTCATGAGAAGAGAAGACTCCCTGGAAAAGACCCTGATGTTGGGAAAGATGGAGGGCACAAGGAGAAGGGGACGACAGAGGATGAGATGGTTGGACAGTGTTCTCGAAGCGACTGGCATGAGTTTGGCCAAACTGCGGGAGGCAGTGGAGGATAGGGGTGCCTGGCGTGCTCTGGTCCATGGGGTCACGAAGAGTCGGACACGACTGAACGACTGAACAGCAACAACCTGCAAGTACTTCATATGGTCAGTTGTCACATGGTCATTTGCCTTCATCCACTATTAATCAGCTAATGGGAGAGACAGGCATAGCCACCTGCCAATGTATTACCAATTGCAGAAGAGATCCTTCAACTCATTCATAAAAAGTAGGTGTAACTTAAAAGAAACAACTGGGCTTCCTTACTGGATAACTGCCATCGGCTAACACAAGCCTATTGTCTTCCGTAGCTTTCAGGGACCGGGCCTGTAAGGTTTTGTAGCCCCGTATCTGGTGGTACCAATGGCACACCATCGCCCAGAACAGAAGCTCTTCTTACAACAAGCCACTGTATCTGTCCATCAACGAAAGAGCAGCCATTCACAGCTGAAAACGTTGCATGGGTGATGGATGAGAAAGAGATAAATTATGTCACTGAGCTTTGCATCAATGGGTAAGGGAAGAATAGAAATAAAGCCATCAGTTGGAAATATATTTTGAATATGGTGGGATGTTTAGCCAAGGCACCTAAGAAATTCACAGTAGTCAACAGAGTAAATGAGTCATCTGACACTTCTGATTACTGGGAAAACAAACACAGGTTTTCTGACAAAGATTATATATTGTCTGTGTCATGTTTCAACATGGCAACATAAAATTACTCACACATTTTTCATAATGCTAGGAGGGTTCTTAAGCCTGATAATGTATGAAGTAGGATTTGGGTTTTTTTTTTCATCCATCCCTATGTAACTTGTTCAACCGGCGATTGAGCCTGAGGTTATATGATGTCACACCAAACAATTCTTATCCCACACTTTCAAGGGCATTTCCTCATCACTTTCCTTCCTGCAAAAAGTGAGGGTTAGAAGCAGGTTTGTTGTGCAACAGCAGCAAATCCACTTAGAATCACAGAATCTTTAACTGAACAACATGATTTTCTCTGGATATAATTAGCCTCTCAAAAAGTAGCAACAGTCTAGAAGCAGTTACACCCCCTGTCACACAGTTCCCATCATTTTTCTTTTTCTTGGATCTTTGTTTCCATGGAAATGCAGGTTAAAAAAAAAACCTACTGTCTCCTACACACACCCGGTAATGAAGATTGCATCAGTTAAAGAACTAAAAGTATAACTTTTTTTATCCAGTACTAATAAATTTCTTCATAGCAAAAACAGGCAAAGGAGTTAACTATGACTCAAGCAGTTAATATTATGAAGAGAAAAAGAAAGTTTTTGGGGTTTTGGGGAGGATACACTGAAGTTAAAATGAAATGGGTGGCTTTTTGTAAGGCTGTCTGCAGCAAATGAATATTACTACTCCTTGAGTTCTTCCAACACATTTTGCCTAGGGCTGGTTGTGATGTGTTTTTCTGTCAACTAACTTGTGGGATTTCTCCCATTTTATACAGGCACTGCCCCCAGCGCGTGTCAGCTGAACATGGATAAGCACAACCCCCTCCCAATTACGTTGCCCCACGCCCTCGTATTGCCTTCTTCCGAGTCCAAAAGGACCCACGTGTTGGCTACCGCATGCCATTTGGACACACCTAAAAGAGTTGCCCTTTGTGCTTAAACAATACCAGAAAGCCCCCAAGAGTCTCTGCCTTCTGGAATAACAACAGTGCCTTATTTAAGTTTGCCACAGAGAGACCAGCGCATAAGACCCCAACTATTCTGATGTTCATACTGTCATAGTTTTTTTGGGTGAGGCTCAAACCCCAGAAATTAATAAGTGGTAGGATTTTGATTATTTGGCACACTGAATGGAAGGTTGGAGGCCAGTGGAAAAGCACAGGCTAAGCTTCCTATCAAGTCAGGGCCTCACCTGTGACAGGGGCATGAATGTGAAAAAAAAGTGTTGATGGCCCACCCGAGAGGATTTCTTGGGCCTGGGCAGACAGAGGGTGCCATGGTGATGGGGTGTGTGTTTGAGGGGACGGGAAAAGTAAGTCTTTACAGAAAGGCATGCTGGGAAGAAGAGGGAGAGGACAAAGGGAGAGATCCATCTTGGGCAGGCTGGCTGAAGGCTGGCTGGGAAAGATGCTTTTGACTCCAGTGCTGCACTGCCATGGGGAACAAGCCCCGCTTGAGATGACCGTGCTGTAAGATCTGGACTCTCTCCATCTAAACTCAGGTGTAAATATGTGAATAAAGCACATTTCTTAAAGCTAGGACCATCTCCGCCGCACCTTCAGTTCTCCAAAGGAGCACAGCCCCTGGTGAGTGCCCGGAACCCGCTAGAATCTTGCTACCGCTCGGCAGAGAGTGGGGGGTGGCACCCAACTTTGGTAACCATACCTAAGTATCGGCTACCATAACTCGAACCCTGCTGAAGGATATTCGATGTGAAAAACAGAAACGACTCCTTCCTCCTCTCCTTCCAAGCAGCTAAACCAAAGATCATTAACCTTTCTTGGCCCATGGGCACATTTTGTTTTTCTGATTTTTGAGCAAGTGCTATGGGTGCCACCCCCTTGCCACACACACACACTCGGAATGAATGTGCACACAAACTTCATTTTGCCAAAGGTAAAAGAAGAAAGAGCAAACACACCAGAATTAATATGAACCTTGAAAAGCATTTTGAGGGGAAAGAGGCAGTGTGAAAGTATCCCTCTTCCAACTTAGCTCTATGTACTTTGAAAGGGAGAAAACGGTAGCCACCCAAGGCTCCTCATGACCAAGAGGCAGTGATGGAAGAGGGTGCACTGCCAGAGGCTTCATGGGTGCCAGGAGAAGAGCTCATCATGGGTACCCTTGTGCCCACATGCACCATTCTAGCAGCCCCTGTGCTATAAACACTAGCTGCAGGGATTACTTTTGTTGGGTACGCCAAACTGTACAGGATAGGACAAAGTCCGCAGCAGCTTCAGTATGCCTTAGTGCAGATAAGCAGACTTGCCATTAAGTGCAACTAGACAGCTGGCCAACTTGAGAGGCGGCCATTATGCCTCCTGGAAAGCAAAGGCAATGCCTCCGCCACAAGCTCGACATGCAGGAAACCACAGTGCCGTGGTCTTAAGCAGCAGCACCCAAGTAATAAAGAAGAAAAAGAGGGGTAAAGGTAAAGGTAAAGGGACCCTGACCATTAGGTCCAGTCACATACAACTCTGGGGTTGTGGCGCTCATCTCGCTCTATAGGCCGAGGGAGCCGGCGTACAGCTTCCGGGTCATGTGGCCAGCATGACTAAGCCGCTTCTGGCAAAACCAGAGCAGCGCACGGAAATGCCATTTACCTTCCTGCCGGAGTGGTACCTATTTATCTACTTGCACTTTGATGTGCTTTCGAACTGCTAGGTTGGCAGGAGCAGGGACCGAGCAACGGGAGCTCACCCCGTCGCGGGGATTCGAACCACCGACCTTCTGATTGGGACTCTGTGGTTTAGACCACAGTGCCACCCGCTAATTAGGAGTGCCAGAAGAGTACAATAAACTAATTTCCTGCATGCGCTGCTTGTTACGGGAGTTACATATGTTGTATACACCTTCTAAATCTTATTTCCAGCATGCAGTCTGATGAAAAAGCTGGCATTTAAAAACACATGATATCGTTAAAGTCCTTTTGAAACAACGCATATAACCACTTTCAGCTTTCCCCGAGTTCAACACAACTTACTCCCCACTTAGGAATCTAGCCGTGAGACCAGAGAAGATACAATGCTGGCATGGCAAGCAGGGAAGAGCCTTGGGAAGACATGTTTTGACCCCTTCAGTCCTCTGCTCGGAAGAAGAAGAAGAAGAAGAAGAAGAAGAAGAAGAAGAAGAAGAAGAAGAGAGAGTTTGGATTTGATATCCCGCTTTTCACTACCCGAAGGAGTCTCAAAGCGGCTAACATTCTCCTTTCCCTTCCTCCCCCACAACAAACACTCTGTGAGGTGAGTGGGGCTGAGAGACTTCAGAGAAGTGTGACTAGCCCAAGGTCACCCAGCAGCTGCATGTGGAGGAGCAGAGACGCGAACCTGGTTCACCAGATTACAAGTCTACCGCTCTTAACCACTACACCACACTGGCTCCGGCATGAATTGCCCTTCCCTTCCACGGATGGCATCAACTATGGTTTAGTTGAAGCCACCGTGGAAGGCATTCCTAAGACTGCTTCCTGATTTGCAAACCATAGTTTCCAGACAGACGGCATTACACTGGAACTGGGCCTTGATCTGTCAATAGAGCATCCTTTCATAAAAACAAAATTCTAAATTCCTTTCTAATCTAACCCGTATTTGTTTGCTATTACATTAACAGCGGGGGGGGGATTTAATCCCATCTTACTGTGGTCTAAAATAGTCTACTTGCAATTATGAAATAGCCGCTCCATCGTTTTTTTAAAAGCAGGGTTTGTCCGTTTTTGCCAGACAGATTGGGGATAACATTCTTTGTGTGTCTTTTTACAGAGGCATTTACACTGGGTTTGGATGTATCATTTAACATTTAAAATAAAATAAAATAAAATAAAAATCCTCTCTACCAGAAGAGGTAAGGCCAGCATTCAAAACAAAGATCTGAAGGTCATAAAAACAATAGTTGGCTTTCAACCTCCAGAAGACTGAGCATGATTATTTTGCAAATAAATAAGCTTTTCTGTTTGGCTCCTTTGCTTTGTTCTTCTGAATTTCCCTTGCAGGTTTGATGCTTCTGAAATATCTTTTCCTCCCTCTGATTCTCCCTCACTTCCCCCAATGTAAGAACTGGAGAGCCTGTTATTAAATTGTGTGATTTATTATTTTTAGAGGATGTGCAACTGTTGAAAAATGGCCAGTGACGTCTCATCGTTCCTTGATATAAAACAAAGCTAAAAATAAAATTAAAGGGCTATACGAGGAACTCAGGAATAGCCGGGATTGTTTCTCTTAGGAATTTACCATTTGAGGAGCTTAGTTTTGTGCGCTTGCCAAACAGCTTTAAACGCTGGAAGCAATCAAATGTAATTTAAGGTTGTCTAATTCCCTGCTTTTACAGAGCGCCTCAGCTAAATCCTAAATCCTATGCAGTCTTTCAGTGAGAAAACTTTCATCTTTTGTTAATTCTCAACAGTTTTATGCTCCTTAGGCTATATTTTTGACCCACTTGCACATTTCAGACTTTCAACAATATTTTCTTTTCTGTGACTTGAGTGCTGGGGGACCATGCCTTGAAAGGGACAGAACACGAAACAGCTGCTCATCTCATGCAATGACAAGTGTGACGTTTTCCCCAGTGCATACACAACATCAGTGCTTCCACACATATTTTCACGTGTATAACAATCAGGCATATAAAAATCAACTACAGCTTTATTGGTTACTAGCAGTTTCATACCTAGGAAATGCTAAAAAACAAAAAACAAAATCAGTGTAGTTTTGAAAGGCTCAATCTACAACTTGGGGAGGCAACCTAAGGCTCGGGGCCTGGATCCGGCCCAATCGCCTTCTAAATCCAGCCCGTGGATGGTCCGGGAATCAGCGTTTTTTACATGAGTAGAATGTGTTCTTTTATTGAAATGCATCTCTGGGTTATTTGTTGGGCATAGGAATTCGTTCATTTTTTTATTTTTTTCAAAATATAGTCCGGCCCCCCACATGGTCTGAGGGACAGTGTACCGGCCCCCTGCTGAAAAAGTTTGCTGACCCCTGGTCTACAACCTTGATTCAAAATGGCACCCAACTGTATCCAGACCAAGGACTCAGCTTATAAACATGTGACACCAGATGGCGCTGCAGAGCAGTGATCTATCGCCAATGGGATTTTGCATTGAGTGTTTTTATACTGTTTTTCCCCTATAGTCAGTATAGATCCAGCCAAGGACCCAAACCTGTTCCCTGATCTCAGGAACCACCAGGCAAAATTTGGTTACAATATCTGGAGAGGTGTCCAAATGCATAGAGAACAAACAGACAGCTTCCCAAAATATACGTTTGTAACAGCTTTTCAGTGTATTATGTATTTAACTCAATCGCCAGTCCATTTCTCCGTTGTAATTTGTAACTGCAGGCACTTTCAAAACAGCAGTTTGCAATGGCACATGCCTTTTTCTTTTTAATGAGACCATGAACTCTTTTAGCTAGAACTTTCTAATTTTGCAAACATCTCCCAAGTTTCATGTGGGAAGCTGCATGACTATTAAAAGCCGCAATAGAGAAAATGAAGCTTGTGGCCTGTACTTAGTGCGCCATTCTAATTTTTAAAAACTACAAAATAAACAATAGGATTTCTCCATTAGGATGCAGGTGTCCCCCTCCCCACAAGGAGAAGCTAGATGGTGCCATATGAAACTTCAAGCTTCAGGTCTGTTAGTAGCCAGAGCCCCACACAAACATTGCTCTGTGTACTACAGGCCAATATTGCCGCAGCTTTAAATACCAAATGTCAAGTGCTTCTGATTTAAACATCAAGGACTGTCTCTCGGCTTTCTCTGTAATTCTAATCCACAGTAACATGTAATTTTCTCCCAGATCTGCAAGGAAGGAAATACAGTGGTACCTCAGGTTACAGACGCTTCAGGTTACAGACTCCGCTAACCCAGAAATAGTACCTCGGGTTAAGAACTTTGCTTCAGGATGAGAACAGAAATCGCAGGCGGTGGGAGGCCCCATTAGCTAAAGTGGTACCTCAGGTTAAGAACAGTTTCAGGTTAAGAACAGACCTCCAGAACGAATTAAGTTCTTAATCCGAGGTACCACTGTTGAATCGACATGACCTTAGCCAAATGATGCCCCTTTTCTTTGTGGAGTTACGCTAAACAGGTCCTGCCAATTTTAATGTACAACACAGTGGCTCCGACTTAGGTTTGCAACAAGAGGGCAAGGACAGCGATCGGCAGAGTTCTCCTATGCAAAGAAAACTCTGAAGAAACTAGGGAGTTTCTCTCTGAGGTACACCATGGATAGCCGCATTCAGAATAAACACATCTTTTGTTATATAGTTACACTTGAAATCCAGAGGTTCTGCAAAAGCAGTTTGGGAGCAACCACTAGCAATTGGGAATTTTCAAAATTGCTTCTGCACAAATGCTACCTGATAAAATGGAAAATTCGACGGCAGGGCAATTGGGATGTATGTATCTACACTGTAGACCTAAAACAGGGTACCTTTCTTTCTTTCTTTCTTTCTTTCTTTCTTTCTTTCCTTTTCTTTCCAGAGAATACTGGAAACAGTCATTCAGTGAAATCGGATTGGGGTATAGGAATCTTCCTTTGCACAGAAATTCCTTAGCATTGCCAATAAACTACAAATCCCAGAATTCTCCGGAGGGAGCTCTGAAAGCTGATCTGATATAAAACCAATATAAGTTTGTAGTGTAAACCTTTCTAGGGGAAAACTGTCCACTGACCTATGCTCTCCATGTTGTCTTTCATGATTCATTCACCTCACCCTTCGTTCAACTGCTGCATTTATCTCTGTAATAAAGAGACCAAGTCCCCTGTGGTGACAGTCTCCAAACTACCCAATCTGATAACCTATCAAAGCGAGAAAGGAATGACACACGCATATTGATGCTGGAGTATCACTACACGAACATAGCAATTATACTGTAAAAAGTTATAAAGGGAACTTTATTCAGCAAGGGCAAAAGCTTTTCATGCCCAAAGTGCCAGATTTTTGCTCCCACAGCTCAGCAAAATTCAGTTTTCCTACAGGGATAGTAAGCAGTTTCTCTAAACAACTGTCACAGGGCAGCCTAGCAACCCAAAGTAACCACTTTTGGACCAACATGGTCTGAGAGACCTAGGGAGTTTCCCATGACAGGCTTAGCACAAGATGTCTAACCACAAGTTTCTGAAGTGCATTCCTCTTTTCTCTCCCTATATGCCTCTCAGCAAAATATGAAATACTCCTCTGGATTTTATCACATTATGTTGCAGAGAGGGACAGCGTATTTAAATCTCTCCTCCCCACACACTTCAAGAAAGACAGCCTCTCTGTACACAGGGAAATAGCAAACACAACAAGTCTAGCATGTGATTCTTCTATTTACAAGATTTTATTTATTTTTGGGAAGGGGCATTCAAATATGAAAGCTCTCCTCCGCCATTATTTGCAGCCAGAAGTGGTGTGGAATCCACGAGGGCCTTAGCACTTGATTTTGCCGATGTCACACAGCCCCATGAGCATCTCATTGTGCACATGGTATACCTCAGGTAAATGGCAGATTGGCAAACTGCTGCACTTGTGTAGCGATTACTCACGCAGGTGGGAATCCCTGTCATCTGCTTGTCAGATGCAGATATGACAGATTTCCTGCTCTCTGCACATGCTTTTATTACTAGCGTGCCGCACAAATCATGTGGCAATGACTACCTGCATGGCTCAAATCAATTAGCCAACTGCAGGTATATTTATGGTGCTTACGCGATGTCATTGATCATGACTAATTTTGGGGGAATGTGACCTAATTTCACTGCCTTAAAACTCTGGGAAACAAAACAGCCAGTGCCCCCAACCCCGGAATCATTTTTCATTTCCCCATGGTATGGTACGATGGCGCTCAATCTCAACAGCTAAATCTCAGGCTTTCCTTCTGAGGTTATCTGGCTCTTCTGTTTTCAGCCAGGCAGATGTTTGTCTCCAGACATTCCTGAAAAAGGAGGCAACACTTTTCAGCAACAGTGGAGATACTTTGGATGAGAGGAAAATTACAGGTGAAACTCGAAAAATTAGAATATCGTGGAAAGGTATTTTATCTTAAAGGTATATCATTTCTTTCAGTAATTCAACTTAATAGGTGAAACTAATATACGAGATAGACTCATGACATGCAAAGCGAGATACGTCAAGCCTTTATTTGTTATAATTGTGATGATTATGGCGTACAGCTGATGAGAACCCCAAATTAACAATTTCAACTTTGGGGTTTTCATCAGCTGTACGCCATAATCATCACAATTATAACAAACAAAGGCTTGACATATCTCGCTTTGCATGTCATGAGTCTATCTCATATATTAAACTCCAGTAGCTAATGAAAACAATTGCTTACATAAATGGACTTTTCCATGATATTTTTTGAGTTTCACCTGTATGTCTGTGACTGATATGGGCTGTGTCTTGTTGTACATGTTATGTAAAATTAAAACATATGTACACACAGCAAGGGAACTCCAACTGAGTGAGTGAAAGCAGATCTAAATTTCAAGTCCTAGAAAGCAATATAGTAATCAAAGGCTCAGAAGACAGAATGTAAACAAAATTCTCTCTCTTTTCTCTCTAATTTTAGGACGAAACATTACGTTTGAGAAGCTCCATTGAAAGTTCATGCAACATATATGAACCACAATATATATAAACACGCACACACAGATACTATAACTGGAGGTTTTTAGAATGGTTCCCATGCACCCCAAGGGCTCTTACCTTTTAACACAATTTACTTGCTTAAAATGTCCCAAAGCTGGGTGACAACACTTATTTGAGGTTTGAACCAGCTGGGAACTTTAGAGAGATGAACTGCCTGATGACACGGGCGTTTTGCCAAAAGGGCTAGCCAAATAAGTCAAATTAAATCACCACATCATTTTACCTACTTGTTAACCCATCAACCATTTTTCAGCGAGACGACAAGGACACTGCTTTCAAACCACGACCCACCCATTTATTGCAAAAAGAGAATTCATTATAAATTCCTAAGTTTTAACCTGAGGTTTCCTGTTAATGATTTTTTTTTACGTCGGAGGAAATGCTACGAATTTCTTGCGAAGGAAACAAAAAATTGTGCAATGTGGCAATTGTGTGGTTTCTCTCTCCGCCTTTGCCCCGCTGTTGCTTTACCAGGCAGAACTGTAAAAACTGCCTGAGGAGACTTTTCAGGCCAGTATGAACTTTGCCAAGAGTGAGTTTGTTGAACTCAAGTAACTCTAAGATGGGCAGAAATCCAGACAGACACCTCAGAGGTTACTAGGATTCCTTGTGTTAGAAGAGGAACACGATTGTTTTGTTTTTAATCTACAAAGAACAATAATTTCTGAGAAGAGAAGTTTTGTGTCTGTGCCATGCATAAGACAGTGTCTTCATTAAAAAAAACAAATCAAGAGTCTTCAGTTATTTTAATAACTTGAGCAATGCTAAAGGGGTAATTTCTCCATAGAGCCAGGATGTTCCCCCAAGTTCTTTAGCCAACCTTCTTTTTTGACATCAAATAACCCCAGAGTTTTGAATTATGGTGCTGGAGGAGACTCTTGAGCGTCCCATGGACTGCAAGAAGATCAAACCTATCCATTCTTAAAGAAATCAGCCCTGAGTGCTCACTGAAGGACAGATCCTGAAGTTGAGGCTCCAGTACTTTGGCCACCTCATGAGAAGAGAAGACTCCCTGGAAAAGACCCTGATGTTGGGAAAGATGGAGGGCACAAGGAGAAGGGGACGACAGAGGATGAGATGGTTGGACAGTGTTCTCGAAGCTACTAACATGAGTTTGGCCAAACTGCGAGAGGCAGTGAAGGATAGGCGTGCCTGGCGTGCTCTGGTCCATGGGGTCACGAAGAGTCGGACACGACTGAACGACTGAACAACAACAACCCCAGAGTCTGCCAGTCCATTTCATTAGGATACAAATTTCCTACTGATATTTCCTACCGAGAAAGATACTGTTCATTGCTATGCTGCCAACATGCTCAGATCCAGAACTCCAGTGTGCTGGTTGGATATTATTAGCTCCACCCTCAAATCCCTTAAAGGAAGACGTTGAAAAATCGAACTTAAGAAAAACCGAACTTAAGAAAAATCAATCTAAGCGGCATATTAAGTCTGGATGTGGGGAATACAGGTTCAAAGACTAGCTAGAAAATTCACTGGATGCCCTTAGACCGAGGGACTTGCCCATGTTGGAACAGAAAGTCCATCTGTTCCAAAAAACCTTCCCTGACTCTTGCTATGTTTTTTTCTAGAATTTGATTACACAAAATGGTATTTAGTTTCATTGCTCTGTACAGAAAGAGAGATGCAAGTATAAGATTTGTTATTTGATATGTAAACCACTTACAGCAGGCAAAGCCAGTGTGGTGCCTCCAGATCTTGTTGGACTACAACTCCCATCATCCCTGAACCAGCGGCCATGCCGGCAGTGAGATGGTGAGACAACATATGGAGGGCACCACACTGGCTACTTCTGACTTAAGTGACTATTCTAGGAATATGCAGCATATAACTACGCAAAACAAACAAGGATTCCCATTGGAAGTCAATCACACAGTGGGCTCTGGGGGGACCACCAAATGCTCCTACCCCCGTGAGGGTTCAGCACCTCAGCAAAAGACCAACAACTGCTTGGTGGTGCTTTGAGAACATCTGCCTAACACCTCAGCAACCAGGCCAGCAGTTCTCCTTTCAATGTCGTGGGGGAATGCCCCCTCTATTGCCTTGGGCAGCAGCAAAATGGTTTTGTTTTATCTGAAGCAAGAGTTTCCATAGTTACAAACGGCTCTTTTGCAGTGCTGACCTAACAATGCACGCCCCAGCCAGCTAGACCACATACACCAGCACACACCCAGAGACCTCGCTTGATGTCCACAGGGTCTCCTCATCCTGACCAGATTAGGTTTGAATGTATTGCTGCAGCCAATTTTGTAAACCGCTTTGAGGTTTCTTTCGTACAATCAAGCGGTCTAGAAATGTTATGAAATAAATAAATCAGCAATAGAATTAAGTTGTGGTGTGTGCTTGGTTGTGGTTGTGCGTGTGTGTGCCCACAACAGTTTTTCCGGTTTGCAAATATGCCCCTGGGCCCAAAAAAGTTGGCAACCTCATACACACTCCCCAACCACTTCCAAATTGGCCTGGCAAAGTTAGGAAATTGTGTGTGTGTGTGTGTGTGTGTGTGTGTGAACACTGGTTCACTTTCTGCTCAGGCCTGCCACTAATCAGACCACCCCACAATTCATGTCAAAATTGCGACACAAGAGAAACGTGTTTCCTCAGACGTTTTTTCAATTTCAACTGCACCGAGGCAAATTGTTTGAAAAAAAAGCAGAGCAAGTTCTTCATCGTCTTTAAAAAGGTAAAGGTAAAGGTACCCCTGACCGTTAGGTCCAGTCGCGGACGACTCTGGGGTTGCGCGCCGCTCATCTCGCTCTATAGGCCGAGGGAGACGGCGTTTGTCCGCAGACCAGCTTCTGGTCACGTGGCCAGCATGACTAAGCCGCTTCTAGCAAACCAGAGCAGCGCACAGAGATGGGATATAGAAATAATTCCCCCTCTTCCTACTTGTAAAAGTATTAAACAAAGAAAATTTATGTTACAGATACTTAATACGGCAGGAAAACT
The DNA here is from genome assembly GCA_900245905.1 of Lacerta viridis. NCBI lineage: Eukaryota > Metazoa > Chordata > Lepidosauria > Squamata > Lacertidae > Lacerta > Lacerta viridis. The sequence goes on from OFHU01002500.1 coordinate 208,898, forward strand.
GGTGCTTGTTGCAGCCCAACCCTCGCTTGCCTCTAAAGAGACATAAGATGTTTACATGTGTGGGTTTGGCGGCGATGGGTGAACTCACAGCCTGTTGGTGTTAAAATCTCAACAGGAAGAGCTGTTTTTAGATATCAAGCAACAGGGAAGGCAAATTAAAAAAAGCATTGTTTTTTTTAAAAAAAACAGAACAAAAGAAAGGGAAGGCTTTTTCTACAATGATTAAAATATCCTGTGGCATTTAAATCAGGATTTCCTATTTTAGGGAAATGGTACAGGGAGCAGGGGGGAATGTTCACACAGAATAAAATTACAGCATAGCTTTCATAAGAGAAACAATCCTTCTGCCACAAAATCTTTAAGGACTGTAGTCACGGATGCACCCCTCTTTCTTCAACACCCAAGCGAGGGAAGCAGAGTCTGACTGAAAAGCCTGTAGCACAGCACATGTTCACAAGCCATGGCTGGAAAGCAGGGCTATGTCCTGTCAACCTTATTGGAAATTGTGCAAACAGGCTACTTACAATTTATTTTTTCTTTGCAGAATAATGAACTCAGCTGTCAAAGGACAGGGATCTTAAAAATTGAAGGAAGATGATTTCCTAGCACTCAAAAGATGTGATTCAACTGTCGAGATCACAAGTCTCCGGTCACCACCCAATTTATCTTCCATCGACCCAGAGCACCGTCTAAAATTAATCCCCAACTTCAGCAACATTAAAAACGGTCACATTTCTTTCTACTTCAGCTGTGTGCCTCACAAGAGACCCAGCTGTTCAGCTGAGAGATCATTCACTGCCAGATTTTATATGGAGAAGTTGTAGTTTTTCCTCACCTAAGCAACACGGTTCAACCCTGAAATCTGTTTTGCATCTAGCAGAGTCCAATCCAATGAGCACTCCATCGCAAGGCAGGAATGAATTGCAGACTTAGGAACTTGAGCATCATGTTCAGTGTCTTCTTTCTCCTTCATCCCACTGTTTTGTTGAACATCCAGTCTGAATAGGAACGGGAAGGCTTGCTCACTATTTTACAACATTTTACTTGGACCTAATAATGCAGTGATCCCTAAAGCCACTTACAGTGGCTGCAACCAGGATACAATAAATTTATTCGCTTTGATTGTGGGGGGGGGCAGGGACTATTGTATGGAGATGACAATTATTATATACCTGAAGGAGCGTCTCCACCCCCATCGTTCTGCCCGGAAACTTAGATCCAACGCCGAGGGCCTTCTGGCAGTTCCCTCACTGAGAGAAGCAAAGCTACAGGGAACCAGGCAGAGGGCCTTCTCGGTAGTGGCGCCCTCCCTGTGGAACGCCCTCCCATCTCATGTCAAAGAGATAAACAACTACCTTACATTCAGAAGACATCTGAAGGCAGCCCTGTTCAGGGAAGTTTTTAATGTGTGATATTTTCATGTATTTTAATCTCTGTTGGAAGCCGCCCAGAGTGGCTGGGGAAACCCAGCCAGATGGGCGGGGTACAAATAATAAATTATTATTATTATTATTATTATTATTATTATTATTATTACTCACTGTTTTAACGTGTCTTTGATGTTAGTGGACTATAAAGTACTGCAGATCTGGATTTTTAAAAAAATACCCAGCGCATTGTAAAGTAACTTTTTTTTTGCTGTGCGGGAAAGATCTATTGATTGACTGCAGCAGAGAGTAAGAATTCGTTGCAGTTTATCAGGCCGGGAATTTTTTGCAGAATGGAAAACAGTTGCCAGGTTTCTTCCTTATTCATGTGCCACACATGAGCAAAACGGGAGCGTGAGATGAGGAGAAGGCAGACTCCTGCGTTTTTGAGGGGCAACAAATCTGAATACTTATCTGCAAGTCTGCTGTACATTCCACCATTCTCCATCATTGACTGAACAACAACAATAGCAGCAGCAGCAGTCCTCTTCCTGCCCCCCCCACTCTCTCCCCTTTCCCCTCACTCACTGGTAACATCATTATCTTCCCAAGTCATACATTGACAGTCAGCAGCTACAACAGGAGACCTCTACTGTGTTTCATTATTTGCATGAATGCTTCTGCATTCTCATCAAGAGGAGAAATTCCATTGTGCCTGAATTCAGGCCTCTTTTTGCTGCTCTTCTAGGATATCATGAGGATTTGGTGGTGGGCAGGAATCATTGCTCCAAGAAAGAGATTCAGAGAATGTTTAAGAAGCAAGGTTCATGAAAGTTTTATCAGCATAAGTACTGGCTATTAGAAGAAGAGCGCGGTGTGTTTGCGTCTGTTCAGGGCGAAGGTTTCAACAAAAAGCATGGAGCTGGAGCAAGCTTTCAGAAAGCGATCAATATTTATGTGTTTGCGGAACTGGTAAATGGCCTCAATGTACAAGTTCCACTGAGGTCCCTTGACGATACTTGTGAAACAGACCCCAGGTTGGAAGAAAATAATCAAGACTGTGGTGGAACCAACAGCTGATAGCAACAGAATTAGGGGACCGCTTCTCTGGAAAATAACTTCCCTGTCCTGCCCACAAAAATACCGCTCAAGCCGAGAAAAAGAAGAAAAGAAGAAGAAGAAGAAGAAGAAGAAGAAGAAGAAGAAGAAGAAGAAAGAAGGAGGAGTTTGGATTTGATATCCCGCTTTATCACTACCCGAAGGAGTCTCAAAGCGCTAACATTCTCCTTTCCCTTCCTCCCCCACAACAAACACTCTGTGAGGTGAGTGGGGCTGAGAGACTTCAAGAAGTGTGACTAGCCCAAGGTCACCCAGCAGCTGCATGTGGAAGAGTGGGGAAGAGAACCCGGTTCACCAGATTACGAGACTACCGCTCTTAACCACTACACCACACTGGCAGAGAGTGTCTGCTAAGGAAAATAACAATATTGCAGGGCAGCCCACCTCAAGCACCAGAAACACATCTCTTAGTATTACAGCTCCCACAATTCTTTGGGGGAAACCGCAGCAAGAAAAGCGTTCTGAAAACAATTTAAAAGCCAATCCTTAAAATCAATTTACCTTGGAGTAGACTCTGCCATCGAGACAATCTTGAGTAAGTTATTAAAGGTATATACCACATGGCCTAAGGAGATGCCAAGTCTTATTTCCCAAACAATGTCTCCCCAAATTGTTCCAATAATTGAGAAGGCTTAAAGCAATTACTGGATAAGGAACAATTCTGTTGGCATACATAGGTTTGCATGTATACCTGGAGGAAGTAAAAAATTACATGGCATTTTCCAAGCTGGAAACCTGTCAGGATTGTCACAATGATAAAAGTGTTTTCATTTGCACGGAGAATGCTTGTGATATTATTTATACACTATTCTAGGCCAAGGGAACACGTTCAAAATAAATACAAAAATGCTAACAGCTCTCAAAAAGCATCGGCCAATACCAATCAAATTTCACTCCATGGTGCATGTCTTTGCAACAGGAGAAACAGCAAGAAGTGCTTCCGCTTTGTTCCCATTCACACATTGCTGATTCAAAAAAACCTTTCTGTGTTGGTACCATTTTTGAAGATGAAGAAGTAAAATAAAGAGAGAAAAGTATCTTGCTCACTGACAGGCCACAATGATGAAGGATCTGTGTGTGTCCTTCAGAGAAAATGGCCAGACTACAGTGAAACAAGGCCATGGGTTCACATTGGCTTAAAGCTCAAAAGCCTAAATCAGCGGGGGAGAAACTGTGGCCCCTCCACCAGACGTTGTTGGACTCCAAATCCTATCAGTCCCGGCCAGAATGCCCAATAGTCAGGGATGATGTGAACTGCAGCCCAGCAACACCTGGAGGACCATAGATTTCCCATCCTTGGTTTTAAAACAGTCTAGGACTAGGTTGTCTGAAGATCTCTCTGCAAAATGCCCCAGTTATTAAGATCCACACCAGAGATCCATCAGTACATCCACTTTCTCGAGAAAGGTGGCTGGCTACCAGCGACAGAAGCCTTCTCAATCACGAACATCACCTGTGAACTTACCTCCCTTTATCCATTTACCTGGAGCCATGTTTCATGACTTGAAAGTATCGGCTTGCTTTTAATTAGTTTGGTGATGTTCTGAATAACATAATCTAGAAGGCCACAAGTTTTCATACGATTCAAATGCATATTAATTGCTGCCCTTGTAATAAGTTATGAAACTGGCTTTGGGTTAATCAGAAAAGTACTCTTCATGGAACCTGGGGGAGAAACATCCATTTGCAAACAGACAAGAATCTGTTTTGGATCTCCTTATGGCTTGGTTTCCAAGGGAAATAAGCAAAGCTTAACTGTTGCAATATCCATATACGAACAAGTGTTTTCTTAAGGATTTGCACTCTCATTTCTATAGTGCAAAAAAAAACAAAAACCCCAGAAGTCTCTAAACACAGTAAGGATTGTGCTGATGGATCCAAAGGTTCAAAACTGTAATCTCTGAACTATTTCAGCTTGTTGCTAAGTAAATATTTCAGTGCTATGCGGGTTATTGGCAGCCAAAACTGAAATATTCCACACTGCCTGCAAGCCAGGGAGGCATTTCAATGTAGCAGAGGGAGAGTCGACTTTCAAAAATAGAATTGATTTGTAAATGCTGAAAATGGACCAATTTAAAAAGCTGAAGTGTCCATTAGGCTAAGCACGCCACGGAGCAGGAACCCAGCCAAATCACAGTCCGTTCTTCTTTGTGCTTCCCTCATCCCGTGAGCGCGTGGAGTTGCCTCATATCAAGACCACTGGTCACGCTAGCTTAGTGCTAACTACTCTGACTGGCAGGGACATTGCAAGATTTCAGGTAGAGCTCTCCCCAGGCCTGCTACCCAAGATTAACTGGAGATTATAGGAGTTGAATTATATGCACACAGAGTATGGGCTCTGCCAATGAGTTCAAGGGCATTTGCCATATTCCACGACTAACTCTGAGTGGTTGGATCTAGCCAACATTTTAATTTCCCACAATGCCCTCTGCACAGCATCATCCGAGGCCATCATGGGAAATCAAAACAGGAGCTGAACCCAGGAGAAGTTCAGAGCCCCGAGTCAAATGGGTTTTTTAAGAGGAGGAACCCCACAAATTGTCTGTATTGTTTCGTGATGTACTGGTTGGTTTCCCCCACTCTGGAGGTTATATTATAATAAAGTTACCAGGTTTTTTTTTTCCAGTGAATCCAGGGACACTTTTCAACTTCCTACTAAATAGATGGATTTTGTCAGGGGACTGATTTGTAAATCCGGGGACTGTCCCCGGGAAACGGGGACACCTGGTAACCTTATTATATTAGCCACCTTCAACACTTTGCTGTGGATCAGAAAGGTGGGATATAAATGAGTACAGCACTCAAAATATGTTTGAATCAGCGTTCAATGACAGATTTGACAATGACATGCATTCCTTAACTGTCACCAGATCCTACGCAATTAAGTCACTACATATCTGCAGTCGTTTCTTCTTATATTATACAACAATATTGACTATGGACTGGAGCAAGTACTCCTCTTTCAGTTGCAAGAACAGCTGAGTCCAGAAAGAATTTCAGAGGGCCCCATGTCTTTCTAAAGGAGGCCCCAAGGCAGGCACAGACGGTGGGCCGTGCAAGGCCGCTGGGCTCCTGACCACTGCCCAAGTACACCATGGAACCAGAAAATAAGAGAATAGAGTCAAGCAACAAGGGTGGGAGAGAGAAAGAAAGAAAGAAAGGAGAATAAGCTTTCCTACATAGTTCCAGTTACAGGTGGGTAGCCGTGTTGGTCTGCCATAGTCGAAACAAAATAGAAAATTCTTTCCAGTAGCACCTTAGAGACCAACTGAGTTTGTTCTTGGTATGAGCTTTCGTGTGCATGCACACGAAAGCTCATACCAAGAACAAACTCAGTTGGTCTCTAAGGTGCTACTGGAAAGAATTTTCTATTTTCTTTCCTACATAGTTGTTGACGACAGCATGCTAGACTGGCTTCATCATAGCAATGGCATGCCCATGAATCTAGAGAAACAGGTTATGTGCCTTGCACTCATTTGAACAGCAAGACCTTAAGTATGTTAAACATTACTTTTCATTGCTAAGGCTGGCAGGTCTATTCCATGGCTACCCACAGGCTGCTTATGAAAATAATGCTTCGTCATCTCTCGCTGCGTCCTCCTCCTGTATGTACCCAACATGCATTTTCACACCTGCATTACAGGCTGATGACACCACAACTGCCCGAGTGGAAGGCAATCGCTGCCTGTTTAGAATTCAAGCAGTTGCCTAGCCAAGGGTTGATCGTTTCCCCCAGCTTGTGGTTATAGTCACTACTGATAGATGACAGCAGTGAAATTTTGTGGGTTTCAGCATAAGAGGCTAAAATAATTTTTTTTAAAGTATTAATTGAAGCTGAACGGGCTCTTCCAATGTTCAAAACAGATTATCATAGCGTTGGGAAAGAATGAAAGATACAACTGAAGGAACTAACAGAAGAAAAACAAGTGAAATTGGGCATAAAGGGAAAAATAGAATCAGAAGAAACTGGACTGGTGGAATGTTGGAGGGGAGACTGGTGGGAGATGGGAAGGCTGAGGATGGTCAGGAGGGGATGGTGGGGTAAAGTAGGAATTGATGGGGATATAATGAAGGCTGACTACGTACTCCGGCACCAGAGGGGAAACGGTTTTTGAGAATGGAAGAAAAATATTTAGGTATTTGTTAAGATGTGATGTTTTTTATATATCTGAAATTGGAATCAGGAAAATATAGGTTACAGCATAACAAAGTTAAGTGAAGAGAGGATATAAGAAGTTAAGATGTGGAACTTGATGTTTTATTAGATGAGAATAAGATTTAAAATTTAAGATATTTTGATTATGATTGTTAAATTAAGATTAGATGTAAGAAAGTAGATTTTACAATGTTACAAAGTTACTAAAGAAGATTAGAAATGAACGCAAAAGAGAGGATGTGAGGAAGTCCCAAGTTTAGGATTATACTTACTTATCAAACCTTTATTAGGCATTTACATGTAAAATCACGAAAGAAAGAATCACATACAGGAACTTTAGGATTATAAAGAAGATGAGGATAAGTAAATAATTGTTTTGTTTGTGTCTATTTTGTGTAGTTTATGTAGTGTTTGTATTTGTTTTTTGTGTATTTTTATTGTTAAAACCCAATAAATTCTTATTAAAAAAACAACAAAACAGATTTTCATAGCATTGGAAGTGAGCCCAGGGGTCATCTAGTCCAACCCCCAGCAATGCGAGAATCTCAAGTAAAGCATCCATGACAGAGGCCATCCAACCTCTGCATAAAAACCTCCCATGAGGGAGAGTCCCCAAACACCCGAGGGAGACCGTTCCCCTGTCGAACACCTCTTACTGACAGAAGATTCCTCCTGATATTTAGTCAAAATCTCCTTTCTTGTAACTTGAAGCCATTGGTTCAAGTCCTACTCTCCAGAGCAAGAGAAAACAAGCTTGCTCCGTCTTGCATGTGACAGCTCTTTAGATATTTGAAGATGGCTATCCTATCTCCAACATGAGTTTGGCCAAACTGTGGGAGGCAGTGAAGGATAGGCGTGCCTGGCGTGCTCTGGTCCATGGGGTCACGAAGAGTCGGACACGACTGGGCGACTGAACAACAACAACAACAACAATCCTATCTCCTCTCACTCACTTTCTTTGCCAGGCTAAACGTACCCAACTCCCTCAACCATTCCTCATAAGGACCTGGTTTCCAGACCCTTGGTCATCTTGGGTTGCCGTCCTCTGCACCCGTTCCAGGTTGTCAACAACCTTCTTAAACTGTGGCGCCCAGAACTGGACACAGTCTTCCAGATGTGGTCTGAACAAGGCAGAATAGAGTGGTAGCCTTGATCGGAAGGGAACAATATCTTCTACCTAGTGCAACAATAATTTCACATTAAAGATGGGACAGATTTCTCTGTTGCAAAGTAACAAGTAGTCACCATCACAATAGGGATGGGTTTGTTCCCTTAAAAAAAAAAAAAGTCCTGTGATATAGAAGTTTTTCCGCGTCAGCAATTGCAGCATGTATGATGACAAGCCTCTTCAAGTTCAGAATGAGCACACTAAGCCAGCCCCTGCCGAGGTCAATGACCAGGAATGACTGTGGGAAATCCTGGAACAGACCCAACCAGCATGTATTTGGCAATCACAGGCATGTGATGAAAAAAGGGGGGGAAGAAGCTTTACTATGACAATATTTCAGAGCGATCTACTCAGCTGCAGATTTAATAGACTCGTTTTTTTTTCCTTCTTCAACGAGTGAATCATTATAAGCTTCCAATTCCATTTACATATAAAGTACAGCTCACAGAAACACCTAGCAACACCATTTTGTAGCAAAACCATCGTTTTTAGCCAGCGGCTGTTCGCAAGCAATCCATTTAACTCTCTTTTCAAGAATCAACAGACGAGACGCCTTGGAATTATTCTGCAATGGGGAAACAACTTTTCTTTTTTGTGTGTGATACATTTCCTTTATTTATCAACTTCACTCGGTAAAACCAAACGTGATCTAAGCTTTAATGAAGACAAAGCTGCCGATATCATAATGCCGTTATGCAAAACGGGGAGACTCAGACAGCACTTGGAATACTGTACAGTTCTGGTCGCCTCACCTCAAAAGAGATACTGAAAAGCTGGGGAATGTTCAGAAAGGAGCAACCAACAGGACCAAGCAGCTGGAACAACTCCTGTATGAGGGAAGGTTACAGCATTTGAGGTTTTTTTAGTGCAGAAAAAAGGGAGAATGCTGGAGGAGGATAAAATATGCATAGCTAAGGTATGATAGCTAGGCTCTACCGCACACTGTTGGAGGCACTGTGCCTCTGTATCCCAGAAGCTGAGAATCGTAAATGCTGAGAGTTCGGCTATTTACTTCAGCAAACCGTTATTAGGCATTACAAATATAGGCCACCATAAAACACCCGTGTGTGTGTGTGTAAAATTATAAAATATATACAAATAAGCAGCCATGTAAAATATGTAATAATGGGGGTTTTCATTGGAGTTTCTTCCCACTAAAACATGTGGGATTTGCCTGGTGTTTTTACATGAGTAGAATGTGTGTTTTTATTTAAAACGCATCTTTGGGTTATTTGTGGGGCATAGGAATTCGTTCTCTCCCCCTTCAAAATCTAGTCCGCCCCCCAAAAAAGGTCTGAGGGACAGTGGACAGGCCCCCTGCTGAAAAAGTTTGCTGGCCCCTGCGCTAAATAGTGCCATTCGGCACTCTAAGAGATACTATCGATAAAAACTCAGTGCCGCTATTCTCTGGTTTTGCTTGCGGGCATCTGGTTAGCTACTGTGAGGGCCGGATGGTGGGCTGGATGAAACTTTGGCCTGATCCAGCAGGATTCTTCTTGCACTCTTAAAAAAAAAAGTGTATAAGGCTGCAATCCTATTCACATTGATCTGCGAATAAGGTGCCACGGAATTGACTTCTGCACTGACTTTACACTGCAAACTGCAATCCTAGGCACCCATTTCTGGAAAGGAGCCTCAGTTGGGACGGACTTCTCAAGAAACCTTGCACTCGATTCTGCTGTCAGGCTGTGATACAATGAACACTTACATTAGGATCGAATGCCTATGTCTTGTTAATAGTAAACAGAGAACAGGGTGCTTCCTACAAGCATCTCCTTTTACAAAGGAACTATTCAGAGATGTTTGCCTTCACTAAAGTCATCGGATCTTAAGAGAGCAGGTAATTATATCTGCAAGGCAACCAAGAATACGTCCTGTATCTTGAAGGAGAGAAGAGCAGAGAGCAAGAGGAAAGGAAGATCCTTCTTCTATGTGATCTTACAAATAGAATTGCCCAGTTTCTTTCTTTTTAAAAAAGTTTGTGCCGCCATATGAAACAACACATGAGGAGTTGCACTTCATGCAAGTGAAGGGGAACCACAAATTAATGCTTTATTAAGATCAAACGGAAAGAGGTCAGAAGGAGAACCAAGGGCAGGGAGAGAGAGTATTTTTAAGAAATCTCTCTATGCGCAATCTTCTTACAGTAATTGGAATACTTGCAAAAGGGCAGACTGCTTTAAAACAAAATAAACACTGTATTTTACAGAAACAGTCATTTAGGGAAACATGAAGCATGAGAAATCTATTTTTTCACTACAACTGTGTTTCATTTCCAGCAGCGGTCATTCTGTTAAAACCCTCCTCAAGCTGTCCTCACGTCCTTACATGGTATTCTGCAAGCGTGCTATGAGTACCCATTGCAGAACGGAGAAAAGAAAGTGAGTAAAGAGCAGGGGGAAATCAGATCTGTGTAGCAATTGAAGTTAAAAGGATACAACCTGCACTTTGGGACTATTCCTTACTTCTAAAGTTCTCTGTATCCTTACGTCTTCTGCTTTTGTTTCCAGCTGTAGGTCTGCCACACCAAAGTGCCCCGCTCTTGCCAGTGTTTCCACCCATTCTCCCTCATCATTTCTCATGCCTTGATCTCCCTCCCAAGCCACCAGCGCAGCAGCGTCTCTCTTCCTTCAAATCCTTCCCAGAAAAAAGGTTATGTTTTGAACCCAGTCTTCATCTCCAACTGCGATAAACGATGCATTCAAACCTTCCATCGGCGGTTCTCCCGCCGATGGAAGATTCTCTCTGGATTGTTGTGCCTTTGACAACCTGCAAAAATGCACTTTGCGGACAATTGGTTTAACGTGGACTACATAGGTCTTGAAATAAAGCTGTCCGTTTGCCAGCCACAGACACCACTGCCTTAGAGGATGCAATGTGTGCTCCTGAACAGCTCTTGCTCCTTTTCAGTGTAGTCGGTTACAGTGGTAACTCTGGTTACGTACATAATTCGTTCCGGAGGTCCGTTCTTAACCTGAAACTGTTCTTAACCTGAAGCACCACTTTAGCTAATGGGGCCTCCCGCTGCCGCTGCGCCGCCAGAGCACAATTTCTGTTCTTATCCTGAAGCAAAGTTCTTAACCTGAAGCGTTATTTCTGGGTTAGCAGAGTCTGTAACCTGAAGCGTCTGCAACCTGAAGCGTCTGTGACCCGAGGTACCACTGTATCAGCAGCCAAACCCCTGGCACTGAGAAGCCAGACCGTTCCCAGAGCAGACCGTGCCCAACCCGATCTTCTGAGGGCCTGAAAGCAGGATTGGTTCAGAACGACAAGGAGCGTTTTGAAACTGGTTAATTCACTTCAAACTGGTTTGCTTTATTTTGTTGGTTTTTCACCCTTTCCTCTCAGGACCAGAGCTCCTTCCCAGGACTCTGAACAAAAGGAGGGACCAGAAACCATTATCTCCTTGACGTTCTTTCATTTTTGTGCTACAGATGTTTTCGTATGCATGCAGCCTTTGTTAAAGACATGCTGGTTCTGAGTCAGGCGACTATTCTCTGGAATAGGTCGATGTTGCAAAGCGTTTCCCCAGAGCGCAATGTCAGAGCTAAATTCCCCCCTGTCATCTGTGTTCCTAACCTAAAGAGATTATTCCCCTACACACGGAGAAGTAGCCTAGCACTTTTTAAAGCCTTCCAAAAAGCAAGACCAGCTTGACAACAAGACGCTTTGTTCTTAAAGTCTCCTAATCAACAGGAGATGCCAAGACTGTATTGCAGAAGAGAAAGGGGGGAGAAAGGCGGGCTTGATTTTTTTTGCAAAGCAAACCACAAGCCTTAGGAAAAGGGACAGCAACCCTGTAATGCTGGTTCACAGCGCAGGAAGTTTCTACAACACGTCAAGCACAATCCTGCACATGTCTACTCTTATGTAACTGAGCCCAACCAAAGTTAGTGCCAGATCAGGGTGTTTCGGGCTGCATCCTGAATAATCCATAAGAGCATGGGAAGTTGCCTTACAATAAAGTCAGACCATTGATCTATCAGCGTTGTTTACACCCTGACTGGTAGTGGCCCTCCAGAGATTTGAGACACAGGGGTCTTTCCCAGTCCTACCGGAAGGTGTTAAAGGTTGAGCCTTCTGCATGCCAAGCAGGTATCCTACCTCTGAGCCACAGCCCTCCCCCCAAGAGTACGTTGAACAGAAGCTCTGCTATGCAAGATTAGGTGCTGGCATCTGGCACAGAATTGGCTGCCTTTGCCCACCACGACAGGACAAACCCTGCTGGCTCCAGAGGAGATTGCAGCAGTATTGCTCCTCCCTGGTCCCTTTTGCACAGGGTAGAGAAGGGGTCAACAAACTTTTTCAGCAGGGAGCCAGTCCACTGTCCCTCAGACATTGTGGGGGGCCGGACTATATTTGGGGGGGGGGGAATGTGTGGGAATGTTTAGGAGTGTGGATGAGTATATATTATTTATATATCTCAATCCCAGCTTGTGTGAGCAAGCTCCAAACTTAGCAGAGTTACATTCCCTTTTAAAACACAGCAGAAAACGGTTGCATAGGCTTGCTAAAGCCTCTATAAGAAATATATATTCCTGGTATATTCCCCTTCTTCCCTCTTAAAAGCAAAGACACAATACAGTACTGATTATTAGATATAAAAGAGTTTACTTACAGACATCCAAGAGTCACAGTACAGGCTCAAAGAGGCAGATAAGCTTAGATAAATATATTTACATGTGGTGAAGCTGATTCCATAGGGGAACAGGCTTCACCTCTGCTTCTCTCAGCTGCAAGCTGAGAGAGAGCATCCTGCTAGTTCAAAAGACGAGGCAAAATGGGGAGTCTTCTTTGGGTTCTTGTTCCCAGGTAAGACCACACCTACTTCTGGTTCCTGTAACTCAGTCCAGGTAAACAGGAAGTTAAGCCTGGAGGACTGAGTTACCTTCATGTCCACTCTAGCAGTGTTGTGTTTGGCTGCTCTGTGTTTACATCCCACAGAATGAATGAATTCCTATGCCCCAGAGATGCATAGGAGATGCTCATGTCAAAACACCAGGCAGGCCTCACAAATAACCCAGAGATGCATTTTAAATAAAAGGACGCATTCTACTCATGTAAAAACACGCTGATTCCCGGACCGTACACGGGCCAGATTGAGAAGGCGATTGGGCCAGATTCGGCCCCCGGGCTTTAGTTTGCCTACCCATGGGGTAGAGGGACAAACCTAGGATCGTTTGTCCTGGTTCCAGTTTGTGGTTAAAGCAGAGAGATCTTAACCACAAGCCTGAGTTTAGAAGACATGAGTTGCCCTGCACTGAGCAAAAAAGCCCAGGGAGGAAGGAGCAGAGCAGCTACAGGCTTTTCTTGAAGGACCAGCATGTTTGCTCAGTCACAGTTTTCAGTCTAGCTTTCCAACATGCATGAACCACTTCAATATAGGGTCCCAATAATCTCAGACACTCTACTGGTACAGATATTAAAAAGCAAGCCTTTAAACTTTTCCAATATGCAGTGACTGCGGCGAGAATTTTAATAGCACAAAAATGGAAACAAGAAGGAATACCGACAAAGGAAGAATGGACAGTGAAATTATTGGAGTATGCGGAACTGGATAAAATGACGGGAAGAATCCGAGAACAGCAGGACCAGAAATTCATCAAAGACTGGTTTAAATTTACGGACTATCTGAAGGATAATTATATTCAATTGAATACGTTGATAGGACTGCAAGAAGCTTTGTAGATTAGTGAAGAAATATCGTTGTAAATATGAAATTTTAGAGATTACCGGTAAGATAAATGTGATGATTTAGAGCAATGATTGATTTAAGAAGTATAGATATTAGAATATCATGTGGAGGGTTCGAGGGAAGTCGTGGCCTTAAAAAGCCAAAATATTATAAGATGAAAAGACAATGTGATGAATTTTATCAATGTATTTTTTTTTAATAAAATCAATAAAAATGATATGGCAAAAAAAGAATCTCAGACACTCTGTGCTAAATCAGCAAGTCAATAGTGCTAAGGGTGAGAGAAAAAATTGAAAAGCTGGAGAACTTTTTATCAAATTGCAAGGCAGATTCCACTGGTTAGTTGCCCAAGTTTTATATTTTCCAGCACAGCTCCCCCCCCCCCCAGTCTCCCATGCAGGGCTGCCAACTTGAATGAAATATTGTGGGGCCCCAGGTAAGCCCCGCCCAGCAGAATCGATCACATGACACGGTGCACGCAGACCATTTGAATGGCAATGCCCATCAACTTGGGGGACCCCGCCCCCCTCTAATATTTTATTGCATTGGCTAAAGCTCCCACAGCCCTAGGAATTGGCTCCTATGCTCCCTTGACTACTTTCCCACTACAAACAACAATTATTTGCCCTCTGACACTCCTTGTCCAAAGTTTGGGATTCTTTGACAAGCTGAATTCTTAAAGGCTGTGGAAAGCAAGTCTAAGGTTGCATGCAGTTCTTCTCCTCTTCCAAGCTTACATTTGCTGAATGTATACTGAGCACAGCATAATCTGAAGGGTTATTCGAAGTGTTTGCATTTCCAGATTATCAGGGTTCCCACCTGCAACGCAGCTTAGCCTCCCAGAATGGCTGGGAAAACCCAATCAGAAGTGTGGGGGTACAAACAATAACATTATTATTATTTTAGATTTTCAGAGCTTAGACTTGAAAAATGCTAAAACAAGAGGTTCTTTTTTCTTTTTTTGCATGCTTTTGGAGCTAATGATTTCTGTGTGTGCTCATGTTATTAGGGCTGTGCTTTTTCCTGCTCTTTTATTACAGCAGAGTTTATCTTGGATGTACTCCAGAGTATTATTAGAATGGGTACAGGAAAATATACAAGGAGATAAAGGAAGAGATAAGGAACAAAACAGACACACCTTACCACTCTGCCAAGCCACCAAGAGCTGAACATACAAGAATAAACTAACAGAAGCACACAGTCTTTGTTGGTGCTTTCAAACATGTATATTGTTGGGTTAGCAGCAGAATGGTATCAGTCCGAACGCATGAACACCATTCCAGCACGGGGCCCTCGCAGAGCTAGGAGAAAAGCGGTGCTCTGAAAGCAGCTCTCCGTTGGCTGAGAACGTTCCTTAGCCCAAGACTTGGAGGCTAGACAAGTTTCTAGGCATCATATTTACAAAGGGAAGTTTGGGGTGTGTGGGCAGACTATGTACGTAGCTTCCTCTTAGCTTCAAATAAAACTAGCGATCCCAGGCCTTCTGGGTAAGATGACTGCCACTCACAAAGCGTAAAGCTTTGCATAATTCAGCTTTTCTGGGAACAGCGTTTTAAATATTTTCACCATTTTTTCTTCATCTCAGGCAGCCCACATACCCTGCCTAGAGCTCACCCTGCGCATTTTGTGGCAGGAACCCTTGCACGGAGCAACTTGTCCATTTATCTCCCCCAGGAAATCTACTGCAATCTGGTGTCGCGGTGAGATCCTACCCACTAGGCATGTCCCTTTTGAAGCCCCAAAAATGTAGGCATGGGGAAGACAGCACACATCAGAAATATGCCCAGCACAAGGAACGCCAGCAATAAAATAAAATAAAAGCAAAAAGTGAAAGTCTCATTACCAACCACACATACATTTATTTGCACAAATGAGGGAGCCCTTTTTGAAAAGGGAGAGGGGGTCAATACAAACCCCCCAGGAGCGACAAAGGGTGGTGCTTTTTCCTATCACAGCTTAAGGGAATGCCTAAAATACACATTTTAAAACCAGTTTGAAATTTCCCTTGTTGTCATGGCTTGGAACACGGGACTGGGGAGTGTGGTTTTATAGAGAGGCTGGAATCTCTGGCTGCATACAAACCATACATACAAAGCACGTGATCTCCCCCAAAGAACCCTGGGAACTGTTGTCTACCCACCACAGAGCTACAATTCCCAGCACCCCTTTAAAAACTACAGTTCCCGAGGTTATTTGGGGGAAGTTGTGCGCTTTAAATGTAAGGCATGTGTATATAGCAGGCTTCCTCAACCTCGGCTCTCCCGATGTTTTGAGACTACAATTCCCATCATCCCTGACCACTGGTCCTGCTAGCTAGGGATCATGGGAGTTGTAGGCCAAAAACAGCTGGAGGGCTGAGGTTGAGGAAGCCTGCTTTATAGCCAAATACTTTTTGGTCCTTGCACAAAACTGCCAGTGCTTGTTGTTCTTTAAAGGTAAAGATAAAGGGACCCCTGACCATTAGGTCCAGTCGTGTCCAACTCTGGGGTTGCGGCGCTCATCTCGCTTTACTGGCCGAGGGAGCCGGCGTACAGCTTCTGGGTCATGTGGCCAGCATGACTAAGCCGCTTCTGGCGAACCAGAGCAGCGCACAGAAACGCCATTTACCTTCCCGCTGGAGTGGTACCTATTTATCTACTTGCACTTTGTGCTTTCGAACTGCTAGGTTGGCAGGAGCAGGGACCGAGCAACGGGAGCTCACCCCGTCGCGGGGATTCGAACCGCCAACCTTCTGATCGGCAAGCCCTAGGCTCTGTGGTTTAACCCACAGTGCCACCCGCGTCCCTTGTTTTATACATGTGTTGAAATATGCCCTTAGGAATATCACTTGTAGAACATTCGACTGCATAGTTATGGGAACACTTCTGATCCACTAGTCAAATGGCTCACCATCACTTTTCGACAAGCCAGTCTCCGTTCCAAATCCAATATGAGAGAAATAGGGGTAGAAGGGAAGGATGAAGTGCTATCCTTTTTTAAAACAAACAAACAAACAAACAAGCCACAAATGCAAAAGACACCCACCACGATCTTTTTGAATAAAAAAGAAAGAATATGCTTTTCACAGTCAAAGACAAATGCCACGCTCATCTTCAGAACGGAAAAATTAGAAAGCTCAGGAACAGAGATTCAAAGGTTTACTGCAGGTCAATAGCACAAGTCACAACCCTGCCAACTGCCGCCTCAATAACCCCAACACGGACTCAGTGTTAAATACTGCTGCTACCCCAAAAAATGAAAAAGGGGAGGGGAAGGAAAGTTAGAAACCCACCATTTAAAATACCGAGGGAAATGATTCATTTCAAAAAATGGGGGAGGAAAAGACCACGCTGTCTGCGAGAAGCAGGCATATTCATTCATAAGATAGAAGACGCTTTTGAGAAGGATTAACACAACTGATGTGGCGGAGAACATTGAGCGTAAGAGGATTAAGCAATTTATCAGCCTTCGTCAAGCCGGTCGCCTCCAGATGTTTGGGATTGCAGCGGCTGTGCTGGCTGATGGGAGTTGCAGTCCAAGGCCTTTGGAGGGCACCGGCTTGGCGAAGGCTGCTCTGCATCACGGGAAGACAACCAAACCCTTCTGCGGGCTGCTGAGAAAAGGGAATGATTCCTCCCCCCCCCCCCGCTTAGGAGCAAGGCACCAAACCTGCCCAGGGAGATGCAGAATTCAAGCTAACTCATCTAAAGGTTGTTGTTGTTGTTCAGTCGTTCAGTCGTGTCCGACTCTTCGTGACCCCATGGACCAGAGCACGCCAGGCACGCCTATCCTTCACTGCCTCTCGCAGTTTGGCCAAACTCATGTTAGTAGCTTCGAGAACACTGTCCAACCATCTCGTCCTCTGTCGTCCCCTTCTCCTTGTGCCCTCCATCTTTCCCAACATCAGGGTCTTTTCCAGGGAGTCTTCTCTTCTCATGAGGTGGCCAAAGTATTGGAGCCTCAGCTTCAGGATCTGTCCTTCCAGTGAGCACTCAGGGCTGATTTCCTTCAGAATGGATAGGTTTGATCTTCTTGCAGTCCATGGGACTCTCAAGAGTCTCCTCCAGCACCATAATTCAAAAGCATCAATTCTTCGGCGATCAGCCTTCTTTATGGTCCAGCTCTCACTTCTGTACATCACTACTGGGAAAACCATAGCTTTAACTATAAAGGTAGCATATTGTAAAACAGAGTGAATGCCTCGAGGGGCAGCTTGTTTCCTGGACCTAAGAATAACTGTATCAAATATACATTAGCAATAAGCGCCAGCTGTTGCAAGAAAACGATAGAGGCGTCTAAGCAGAACCGTGGGTTAAATATTACCATTACTTTCATTGGGTTTTGCAGGAAGAAGGCAAGTGTGTTTGGGCCAAGGGGGTCAAAGATCCCTTGTGTTTGCGTTCCGTCATGCCCAGAAAAGCTGCACCTACTGAAATTTCTGCACATCAGGATGCTGTGGGGGTGGCAAAGGAGCAGGTCCAGTAATGGGGGGGGGGATAAAAAACTCAACGCTCAAGACTGGAGCGAAGAACAATTTCGCCCCAAGTAACCAGGGCCAGCCCAAGACCTTTTGGCATCTGAGGCCATCCACAAAATGGCACCTCGCTCCTTGCCAGGGAAGAAGGAGTGAGGGAAGACCTACCTCATGAACAAGGGGGGAATAAATATCTACATTGGGGTCTGCCTTCTGCCTGAGGCACTTGCTTCACCTTGCCTCATAGGTGGGCTGGCTCTGCCAGTAACAATGATCAGAGGCTAGGGTGAAATTTCTTATAGGTCAGGTTCCCCCCTCCTGAAAGTTGATGTCCTAAATTAAATGGATCAAGGCGCCCCATTGTGCAGACCCTTCCATCTAAAAGTGAAAGGGCATATATTTCAGGTGCTCCCTCATGTCATGTTTTCCCGCTCACAGAAAGCTAGCATGTCAGGGAGAACAGTTCTGGCTTGTCTTGTTCCCTGGCACGCTAGATTTGGATGTTCTTCACGGGGTGTGGCAGTTTCCTTTCATTTGACACAGTACAGTATGGGAAGGGCTGTACAACATGACAGTTGAGCAACACGATTAACACGTCTGTTCCTAGGCACATTTACTTGGGAATCAGCTCCAGGTCGGACTGGATAAGACTTCCATCTGAAACCCTAGAGCAGGGGTCAGCAAAAATTTTCAGCAGGGGGCCGGTCCACTGTCCCTCAGACCTTGTGGGGGGCCGGACTATATTTTGAAAAAAAAAATGAACGAATTCCTATGCCCCACAAATAACCCAGAGATGCATTTTAAATAAAAGCACACATTCTACTCATGTAAAAACACCAGGCAGGCCCCACAAATAACCCAGAGATGCATTTTAAATAAAAGGACACATTCTACTCATGTAAAAACACGCTGATTCCCGGACCGTCCGCGGGCCGCATTTAGAAGGCGATTGGGCCGCATCTGGCCCCTGGGCCTTAGTTTGGGGACCCCTGCCCTAGAGAGTTGTTGGCAGTCAACTTGGACAATGCTGATCTATATGGAACGATGGTCTAACTCATTTTAAAGTAGCATCTAATGTTTCTATATATTATAGACCCCGGGACACCATCCCAGGGGCACCTGATTGCAACATGAAGATCACGAAATAAGTTCTTGCAGCTGCAAATCCCTTTGTTATTGGGTGATGATATGTAATTGAAACTTCTGTGCCATGTCAGAATCCTGTGGATCATTCTTTCCGAACCTGCTTGCGACCCAGACCAGGAACTTTTGAAAAGGGCTGTCTTCTTCTGCTCCCCTGAAGGTGCTCAAGGCAAGGACTGCTATGTGTACGTTTTTGATCACTCGCGGCCCTATGTTGCAAGGGAGGAAGATTGCAGCACAGGTTTCACCGCTGTAAACACGAATTGCTCATTCCTTCCTTTTGATCCAACCCACAGAAGCTTCTCAGTGCTCCAGCATTGCTTCTGCTTGTGGGAAAACAAAACGTACCGCAATATGGTATATACCAAATGCAGAGTTTCATCTCTGCACTGCGGACATGGGAACAATAGCCGTTACTCAAGTTCAGGTTGCAGTGCAGGCAGTGTGGGGGGAAGAGTTCTTTGGCAAAAATACAGTAAATCACAGGTCTGAAATCACTCCTACGAAAAAATACCCCTTTAAGTCTTCTATGTGTACTTTCTCCATCTAGGAACCAAGACAACAATATCCAATCAAGCTTTTCTGAAGAGAGAGGGGGGCTATTTTTCCACGAAAGAACAGAAAGAGAAAATGAGGTTTGGCAAGCAGCATTACTTCAGTTTCAAAATAATGAGGTCACTTCTCACTGAACCTCCGATGAACACAGCACTATTTTCAAGCAATGATTGCCATGGCAACGTATATATACACAAATTCTTGCGCACGGTGCCTCTTTCTAAAGAAACTGCTAAGCACAAGAAGTTGCAGCAATAAAGTACTCACTTCTTGTTCCTAATGACCATTCAAAACTGTCTGACCAGACAAGCAAATCCGTGCCCTGGAGCTTGCCTCGATTGAAACACATGGACTAGTAGACTGCCAGGGCAATTTAAATTCGACAGGAAATGCTCAGTGTCCAGAGGCCCATCGCCCTCATTCAATAGCCTTAGGACTGATTTAAATGCGAATGCTTCCATGCAAAGGTCCTGAGATGGCACTTACCTGTGTTGTGCGCACAACGACGAACACAAATGCAATTTGAGATCAGTGTGGACACTACCTGGCTGCAGAATGCCGGCATGTGAACAGGTCAAATGGATGAGCCAGCACGCAAGATGTTATCCACACTTTGTGAACACCTACATGAGCACATGCTTTTCTGTGGCCTCTGCATGGTAGCTCTCATATTTTGGGACTCCCAAGTCCATGTGATATGCCCAAGACCTCCAAAAGCTCAGGTTCAAACTTCATGAGAATCTGGCTGCAGATCTGTATGCATAATCCTGGATCTACCCAAACCACACAGAAAACAGACAGCAGGGGATCCAGATGAGAGTAAAGGGGGGATTTGGGTGAAAGGGGAAAAACCCTCCACACCTTGAGTGTTTTTGCCACACAACCCAGCTCACTTTCAGTAATGGGAAAAGAGACATCAGGAGACAAGACAGCAAGGAGGAAATTGCGGGCAGGAGAATTAGAATTATACCCCTTCTGATTTTGGCTCCATCCACCCACCTTTTGCTTTTTAAAAATTGTTACGGAATTGGGAGCAGATTCTGGCTTAAATGCACACATCTGCTAAGAGGTAAGTAACAGAACGGGGAGTGTAGAGATATTCCTACTTATGCATACTGTTCTCGGTTGCGATTCATGGGACATTGGCCCAGATGAGTCAGTTTCCGAAATAAATACCATATATCTCAACAGAATTATAGTTACACAGAAAGGTTCAAATGGTAGGCTGTGGCATCAGGATGGAGCATACATAGCATCACTGAATATGTCCAATGGACATTATTTTGGGCCTATAGGCAAAGGTTAACAGGATTAGCTATGGGCATACAGAAAAAACAGGGAACAGTTGAGTTCAGTTTGTCCCATCATATTTTGTTCGAAAGCAGCGGTGGGGAACCTGCGGCTCTCCAGATATTGCTGGACTCCAGCTCCCGTCAGGCCTGGCCAGCATGGCTAACTGTCAGGAATGATTGGAGCTGCAGTTCAGCAACATCGGGAAGGCCAAAAGGTCCCCCTATTCCTGGATTAAACCAGGAGGTCATCACAAAGCCAAGGGAAGCATGAAACGAACAGACGAAGGATAACTACCCACAGGTACTGCACAAGAAGTCCCATACCTGTTCTCCAGCAGCGTCATGCACACGACCTCTCGCACGCCAGGATTGTTGGCTTTTTCGACGGAGCAGCTCTGCAGATTCCAGGTGGCCAGCCTCAGCACAGGTTTCCCATCCCGCACACCACTAAACATCTCCACGGTGGGCCGCGTGGAGATAATCTGTGTTGGTCCTCCAGGAGGGAAATCCAAGTCCTCACTCTGGAGGCTTAGCGAGGTGGGGCTCGGGTGAGGCTTGACCATGAAATTGAGGCCGCCATTGGTATTTGTAGAAGGAGGCCTTGAGCGCTCGGCAAATATCTGGTGCCGGATTTTGTCCAAGAACGAAGAGTTGATGCAGTCCATCTTGACCATGTCCTCAATGTTCTTGAAGGGCCCGTGCTCTCGGCGGTATTCGACGATGCCGTTGGCTATTTTTTCCGTGACGCCACGGATGCTCATGAGCTGGGCAGGGGTGGCAGTGTTGATATTGATCTTCGCAGCTGAAAGGTGGTCGAGGTTCTGGTCTTTCCGTAAGGAGCTGGGCGAGTGCTGGGCCGAGTTCCCTTTGCTGCTCACGCAGATCTCAAACTTCACCTGCTCCAGCTTGGCAGCTCCGACCCCACTCACCAGGGCCAAGTCCTCCACCTTCTTGAAGCCCCCTATATACTCCCGGTATTCCACAATGCTCTGTGCAACCGTCCTGGTGACCCCGGGCAGAGTCATGAGCTCCTCCTCGGTGGCTGTGTTGATATTCAACCTCTCCTGGTTCACGAGGATGTTGCTGAAGTTGCATGCTGCGCTAAATTTGCGGCTATGGCACAGGTCCGAGGGGTCTCTGGGGATGGAGCGGTGGCAGCCAAGGTTGCCCCCCATGCTGTCTGGCTTGCCTTAGCAGTGGTGCAATAATCCACGGTCGCTCTGGAGGCGCTTGGAGGCTCTTAAGGAGACAGCTGGCCTGCACAGCAGCAGCGTGGCACTCTGCACCGTCCAGGATTCCCTCCTTCGCAGGCAGGCAACAACAAAGCCAGAGGACCTTAAGCGTCTCATTCAAGAAACTGGCAACAAAATATTCCTCCTGGGAGGGAGGGAGGGAGGGAGGCGGGCTGTAAACACCGGGCTCCAAAATCAAACTTGGCAAGCGGCTGGGATATTCGCGGGCTGCTGGACGGCACTCCAAGCGCAGGGCAAAGTTAAAAATACTCCAAATGCACACAGACGCAGGCAGGCATGCGTGCCTGCAACCGAGAAGGGCAGCCGCAAAAGCTGATGGTCAACCAGCCGGCTTCTTGCTCTGGTTTCTGCCCCGGATCAGCGGCTGCAGCGCGGAGGGGGCGCGCAATCCCGGCGGCCCTTTGCCAAAAAAATAAAATAAAAATAAATAAAAGCTGCGCTTAACGGAGCATCGCGCCGGGCTGCAGCCGAGGCTCGGCAAGCCGTGCGCGCTTCCTTTCCTTGCGCGGCGTCCCCTCCTCACGTGCGGCTCCCTTTCCTTCCTCTCTGCCCGCCGATTTTCCCCACCGCGTTGCTTTTTGGCCAAGCCAGGAAGGAGGAGGAGAGATGGGGCGCTCGGAAGGGAAGCGCCGTCCTCCGGAGGGCTTGTAACCGCTCGGCCAACCACTCCCCCCCGGGCGGCCCTATTTCGCTCCGGCTCCTACGAGGTGGGGCTGGGGGGTGTCTCCGCTGTTATCCTCCAGCCGCGCTCTGCTCCCTCCGCCGGCGCGCCCGGCTTGTTATGAGCCGGGGATCAGCAAAGCGCCGCGGCCAAGGACCGGGCGCTCGGCCCGCCCTCTCGGCAAGGCGGAGCCGGAGCCGCTGGGGCTGATACCTTCGGGGGGGCGGAGAGTCGCCTCACGCCCAGCTGCGAGAGGGAGAAGCCAGCCTTTGCCTTCCACTTGTTCCCCGTCGCAAGTCAGGAAGGAGCACCGCATCCTCCCTTCGGGCCACCTCGCCGATTTTTACGCACGGCGTGACCGGCGCATCACACCGAAGGCTTGCGCTGGGAATGCGCGCGGCAAAGGCGCAAATCCCGCGGCTTCCAAAGTAGAAGACGATCATGTGTCTCTTTTGACTCACCTCTTTTTCTCTCTCTCTGTGCTGCACGGTTAGAGCTACTCGTGTAGGAAATAGGAGGAGAATGAGTGCCTTCTATGTGCTTGGGCTGGTGGCCCAGCTGCGCTCCTATCTGGGCAGAGATAGCCTAATTTCTGTTGTCTGTGCTCCGTAACCTATAGGCTGGATTACTGCAACACGTTATATATGCAGCTGCCTCTGAAGCCGCTTCGGAAACTTCAGCTGGTGCTGAATAAAGCAGCCAGGTTGCCCACCGGGGCATGACAGAACATATTACAATGATTCTGCCCCAAGTGCACTTTCCAGGTTCAGTTTAAATGCTGCTTTTGACCTATAACGCCTTAAACGGATCAGGACCACAATACCTCCAGGACAGCCTCTCCCCATACAGTATGAACTGAACCAGACCCTGCAACCATCATCTGAGGCCCTTCTTTGTGTGCCTCCTCCACAAAGAAGTCCAGAAGGTGGCAACACAAGAAAGGGCCTTTTCTGTGGTGGCTCCCTTCTTGTGGAATGCTCTTCCCAGGGAGGCTTGTCTAGCGCCTTCATTACCTATCTTTAGGGGCCACGCAAAAGCATCCCCATTCTCCCAGGCCTTTGGCTAATTAAATAATCTATGGCCTTTTAAACTGGGCGGGAGAGGGTATTGGTTTTCTTCATTATTATGGTATGTATTTTTGTGTTTTTGTATTGTAAACTGCTCTGTGATCTTCGGATGAAGGGCATTATAGAAATTTAAATCAACAACCACAACAACAGAAGAAATAAAGAATCAGTACAGTCATATCTCCGTGTTGCGTACGTTCGAGTTATGCACCTCTGCGACCCGGAAGTCCTCCACGGAGCGCGCGGGTGTGCAGAAGCGCAAAACCCCGCAAACTTCCGGGTTTTTTCTTTTTTTCTTTTTTTTGTTCGTTCGTGTTATGTACGCCCGGGTTACGTGGCGCGACCTGGAACGGATCGTGTACGTAACATGGGGTACCACTGTATTTATTCAAGCATAAAAAGGAAGAGACAAGTGCAAATAAAATAACAGGGTATTTGTTTGTTAACGGTTAAAGCTTTTGGGCCTTACTGAAGAAGAGTTTGGATTTGATATCCCGCTTTATCACTACCCGAAGGAGTCTCAAAGCGGCTAACATTCTCCTTTCCCTTCCTCCCCCACAACAAACACTCTGTGAGGTGAGTGGGGCTGAGAGACTTCAGAGAAGTGTGACTAGCCCAAGGTCACCCAGCAGCTGCATGTGGAGGAGCGGGGAAGCGAACCCGGTTCACCAGATTACGAGACTGCACCACTACACCACACTGGCTACACCACACTGGCTGAATAAAATTTACCCCCATCCAAAAACTTAATGGCAAACTCTGAATTGGTACTGCAGTGACAGGTACACTTGGCTATTTCTAAGTCCTATGATGGATTTTGAAACGGGCAGAATGCAAATCTGTTTTGGAGACAGTGGTGTGGTTTCTTACCAATATCAAAGACTCCAGCCTTGTGCTGGCTTGTGGTGTAAATTAACTGAACCATTTTATGCATTTATTTGTTTTTAGAGCTGGAAAGCCCCGAAAAAGAGAGAGACATTGGAACTCAATGCCACAAGGGGTTGTTTCCAAATCAGCCCCAGAGTGCTCTACAGATATGATGTCTTCATGTCTGGATTTGGATCTGAATATCACTGAGCAGCTCTGGGGAAGCAGTTCGGCATCAGCCTAACCTGCCCCCACCTGTTCGTCGGAAGGGTAAAATGGAATACCCTTGCCTATGATGCCCTGAGCTTCTTGGACAAAGACGAGAATGCAGATGTGATTTGTAATCATTATCAATAGGCACATTCAGATTAACATCCTGTGCAGTGAAGTCATTCCAGGGCGAATTTTTGGAATGGGAATGATCACCCATGTGCATACGGTGTCACATTGCAAAGAAGTTGTGAGGTTGCAGCTGACTCCCTCTGGTTCCCGTTACACCATACAAAAAAATTCCTGGTGAGGTTTCCTGTTTGTTAAGAACTGCAGTAGGACTCCGGAGTACTTATCTTTCTTCTCTATATGGCCAAAGATGAAGAGTATAATTTTCATTATGCATTTCCTTTTCAGGTCCCCTGACAAGCAGAAGCAACAACAACAACAACAAGTCGTGTGTGTGTGTGTGTGTGTGTGTGTGTGTGTGTGTGTATACACACACACACACATATTCTTGGCATCTCTACATTCTTAACTATTGTTGGTTTCACATTTGACAGATACCTTCCACCAAGAGAACTTTAAATGTTCCCCTGTTCGAAACAAAATAGAAAATTCTTTCCAGTAGCACCTTAGAGACCAACTGAGTTTGTTCTTGGTATGAGCTTTCGTGTGCATGCACACTTCTTCAGATACACTGAAACAGAAGTCACCAGATCCTTAAATATAGTGAGGGAGTGGGGAGGGGTATTACTCAGAAGGGTGGTGGGAATGGGTGATCAGCTGATAGGTGTGGAAAACCTGTTGACGACTCTTAACGGCTGCAATTAGTCTTGCAGGGAAAGGCAAGGGGTGAGATGGCTAAAGATAGCTTTGTTAAGTATAATGAGATAAGAATCCAATGTCTTTGTTCAGACCAGGTTTCTCCATGGTTTTAAGTTTGGTGATTAGTTGCAATTCAGCCACTTCTCTTTCCAGTCTATTTCTGAAATTTCTTTGTATTAAGACAGCTACTGTTCCCCTGTTGTTAGTTATGTGAGAGGAATTCCCTGATCTGGACCTTGTGCAGAGTATGAAACCCATAAGCTCTCCACACCCAGAAAGTTCAAAGTTTTACTGCAAACTGTCTTTAAACTTGTTACCCCAAAAAAGTTGTAAGTACAAATGAACACATTGCTCTTAAACAGCTAGCGCTGCAGTCCAGTTTTTTTTTTTTAAGTTCCTTGCTTGTTAATATAGTCCAAGGACTATTCTTTCTCTGGTCCCAGAAAGAGATTCAGATACAGGTGAGCCAAGTTGCTTGTTCAATATAGTGGCAGCTTCTGAGAAAGACGGAGACTCCCAGGATGAGTCATCACTTAACATAAACACTGAAAGGAAGACTCCACCCCCTTCTTCCAGCTTTAGTTGCAGAAGCATCTCTGCAAAACGGACATTCTGTGAATGCAATACTCCACTAACACAACCAGTGATGCAAGGCAGTTGAGAAATCACCTTTACTGGGCAAAGCTCCTGAAATATTGCATCGTAACTGACTCGCTTGAGAAGACAGCTCAAATGCAGCAACATCCATGAAAACATTCGTATCTTCTGTTGATCTGGCCTATCAGCTGATCAGCCAGTTCTCAGAATCTGATGCATTTCTTACTTAAGTCTTTTCCCAGGCGTTCACAATGTTACATAAAAGAAAAGGAAGTTAAAGGAGCCTTCAGGTATTATTCAACAATGATAAGAAGTGCCCACAACTTACCTATTCGGTTCAAATCCACACTTGAATTTCATGCTCGGTACTATGTGCGGTTAGCTTATCTCCCAGCTATACTGTGAAAATACCAACAAAAGTTGTTTAGAGATGAGTTGTTATTCTTTTTACTTATTTATACCGCCCTTCATCTGAAGATCACAGTTAGGCTGAAAACCCATTTTGCTTTCCGATGTATTTCTTATCAATAAAAAACAGTTGGTGTGTTATGAGCAAATTTTTATTCTGAAAGTGTGGCCTGGAGAAAAAAAAAACCGAGAGCCACTAGTTAAAGGAGTAGGAATGCTGAGCCAGCCCTTTAGGCCAGGCACCCCCAAACTTGGCCCTCCAGCTGTTTTGGGACTACAGTTCCCATCACCTCTAACCACTGGTACTGTTAGCTATGGATGATGGGAGTTGTAGTCCCAAAACAGCTGAGCTTGGGGATGCCTGCTTTAGGCACACTGGTTCTGGTGGGAGATTCACATTCAGCTAACAGAACTAAGTTTCTGTGGCAGTAGTGGGGGAACTTTTTCAGCTGAAGAGCTGCATGAGCCTGGGGGCAACCTCCTTGGGGCAGAGGCAGAATGGCGAACATCCTGGGGGGGGGAGCACGGCGATGTCACCCCCCTCAGGGATGACACATGGGGTGGACCGCCCCCCACCGCACCTCCCTTCCTCCGCCACTGCCTTGGGGTCCAGAGGGGGAAAATGGGCAGAGTGAGAGATACGGCCCCTTATTTTGTCCATGCATGAAGCCCATAGCTTGAGCCTCTTGCAACAGATTTTTTTAAAAAAAATAATTTTTATTAAATATTTTCTTGGTTTACAAAAGTACGTGCGCTGTCTCTTTGCCGCATTGCGCCTCTTATGACCTCAGTTTCGAGCTCAGTTTTGGGCAACTGACAAAGATATGCAGAGAACTCATCCTGCAGACATAAACGCTCTCTGCACAGCTGTAATAGTTCTCAGTCTGTCATTCCGGAGCAGGGGTGCTCATCCAAGTGGTTAAGGCTTTCCAGAGCCATTTAGATTTACAAACTGTGGTAAAGACCGTAGCAATTATAATGCATAGATCTCAGCAGCAGAAGCTTCTGGGTGTAAGTAACATTAGCATTAATAAAAAAAACCCAAGGAGAGTGCTTTGAATAATAGGTGCTGTTTTGGAACCGGAATGAAGAGGGAATTGCTTCTCCAGAATTGAATTTCTTCTCACTGCTGCTTCTGCAGACACATAGAAATATGCCCCATTAAACATCTTGGGACTTCCTCAGTAAATATACATAAGAGTTGCACCGCACCTCATAGCATATTGCCGTGCTGAAAAATGAATTCGATAAAATCCCTAAGGCAAGAGCACGAAATCTAGGGGCTACATGCAGCCCTTAGGCATCTCTGTCTAGTGCCGAGGACACCTGAGCCAGGACACCCTGTAAGCCAAAGCCACAACTCTCACTGTCTCTGTTCTACATTCTCAAGGGCTTTTGCCAGGCTGTAATGTGTCCTTGAACTGCAGAAGTGCCTCTTGCTTACATTGGTGGTTGTGCGTTTGTGTGTGAGAGACGCAAGCCAGCAGTAGGTTGCACGATGCATATTGCAGTTAACTCTTTATTAGCAAGAACCTGATCAGCACAGCCTTGGCAGAGTGTCAGGCCTAATGAACATAGCAGTAGCTCCCTGGTAGGTCTTCCCCCATGAAACAGTTGCTGAGACTGAAGGTTCTCACCTCCCCACAGCTGCCTAAGACCCCTCCTCTCCAGAGCATTTTCCAAGCAATCGGAGACTGTGTCTGTGCATCACCAATCTTTCCTCCTCTCCTTTTAGGCCTCTACTGGTTCTGGGAGACTGGAGTGGGGTGGGGGAGCTGGTTGCAGCAGGAGGGGGAGACACCTGTGACTCTTCACCAGCCATACTCAGGTCTTAGCCTCCCTCATCCCATTCTCCTGCTTCATCTTCTGCCTCCGATTCTGGACTTCTCTCTGCCACAGACTCTCCCAGCTCACTAAACCCTGTTACATCTTCTTCCCAAACTTCTCCCTATGACCACTCATTGTCTTCTCACCACCACTCCTGGGGCTCTGAGCTTCTTCCCGAGCTGGTTCCTCCCACCATTCCTCTAGGTCCAACCAGTCCATGATTCGTGTGTGTGTGTGTGTGTGTGTGTGTGTGTGTGTTACCCACTTGCTGGATCATCACCTTGTTGTGGTGAGTGGGCTTGCACATTTCTATGACCCTTGTGAGTGAAGCCGTTGGGAATCTCATACTCCCAAGGTGGTAAGGTCAAAGGGGAGGAGCTAGACAAAGAATGATCCAAGAAGTCCTCAACGGCAGAACAGGCGGATGATAACAAGCGGTATGTTACAATGGCTGTGAAGGTGGATGAAGGCTGCAGCAGATGTGAATCTACCAGTGTGGTGTAGTGCAGTGTTTTTCAACCTTTTTGGGGCAAAGGCACACTTGTTTCATGAAAAAAATCACGAGGCACACCACCATTAGAAAATGTTAAAAAATTTAACTCTGTGCCTATATTGACTATATATAAAGTAATTTTTCAATTTTTCCCACGGCACACCAGGCAACATCTCGCGGCACACTAGTGTGCCCGGAACAGTGGTTGAAAAACACTGGTGTAGTGGTTAAGAGCAGTAGACTAATAATCTGGTGAACTGGGTTCGCTTCCCCGCTCCTCCACATGCAGCTGCTGGGTGACCTTGGGCTAGTCACACTTCTCTGAAGTCTCTCAGCCCCACTCACCTCACAGAGTGTTTGTTGTGGGGGAGGAAGGGAAAGGAGAATGTTAGCCGCTTTGAGACTCCTTCGGGTAGTGATAAAGCGGGATATCAAATCCAAACTCCTCCTCCTCCTCCTCCTCCTCCTCCTCCTCCTCCTCCTCCTCCTCCTCTTCTTCTCATGCCATCAGAATAGAGCCTTACTGAGAAGACTGGTGCGTTGGCCAGCATGCACTGATCTACACACATAAAACTAATTCACATACAGGCGTCTTCCAAAAACGCATCCTAAACCCAACCCCCCCCAAAGTCCCATGGCAATCGGCAAATGGTTACAGGGGCAGGACTGTGAAATCTGGAAGCCCCTAGTCATGAACCGGCACATGGGCGGTGCGGATACAGATTCAGTCGTTCTGACTCAAAGAACGAGGCAGTTGAGCAGTTCCACAGCTGTATCCATGACTGAGCAGTCCTTTTTAGGATCCACTCTGCTCACCCTGAAAAGGGGGAGTGGATAGAAAAGGTGCCCTAAACGTAGTCTGCCTCCCTTTTTCCCTGACTGGAAAGACTGTTTAAAGGCAAATTTAAAAAAAAAAATGTTGTATAAACACCAACAATTGGGAAACTCTTGCCTGTGAGCGCTCCAATTGGAAGAACAGCCTTTACCAAAGGTGTCATGGGCTTTGAAGACACTCGAACTCAGGACGCAAGGGAGAAACGTGCTAAGAGGAAGGCACGCTTGGCAAACCCTCACCGTGATCAACTCCCGTCCAGAAACCTATGTCCCCACTGTGGAAGGACGTGTGCAGGGGCGGAGCAATGGGGGCGGGGGGCGGTCTGCCCTGGGTACCGCCCTGGGGAGGGTGACACTCTGGGGGCAGGCCCCACCCCCACGATCGACACCGTCGGCGCGGCAACTTTTAAAAGGCTGCAACGCGCGAACAGCAGCACAGCGTCTGTGCTGCTGTTCACGCGCTGCAGCCTTAAAGGTTGCCGCACCGCACGGAAGGGGTGCCGGCCGATCGCGCCCGCCATCTTGGGTGGACTGCGCATGTCCACCCAAGATGGCGGGCGCGATCGGCCAGCACCCCTTCTGACCGGCGCCGCGCCGAGTTTGAAGGCTGCAGCGGGCGAACAGCAGCCCTTCTGACCGTCCTTAAAACTCGGCGCGGTGCGGCACGGCGCCGGTCGGAAGGGGCGCCGGCCGATCGCGCCTGCCATCTTGTCCACACATGCGCAGTCCACCCAGGAGGATGCGCACGCATTGTGATGTCACGCCGCATTAGGGCGTGTTGAATTTTTCATTTTTAAAAATCCTGATTTGAGGGGTGTTAAAAAGTTGTGGTATGATTAGGTAATTTGAAATATATTTTGGTTACTTGTAAATATTTAGGTCTTGCTTGGTAAATATCTATGTGAAAAGTTCCTACTTTTTAACATTTTAAAAAAAATTCTGTCATTTAAACGTATAGGTTATTCCCAAATTTTCATGAAAACAGATGTTGATAAGTGCCTAAAATTGATTACAAGATATTGTAGTTCTGTTATGTATGTATTGTAGTTATCTGTATTATTAATTTTAATATTATTAATATGTAGTTATCTGTATTATTAATATTGGGTATGTTTAGCCTGGAGAAGAGAAGGTTAAGGGGTGATATGATAGCCATGTTCAAATATATAAAAGGATGTCATATAGAAGAGGGAGAAAGGTTGTTTTCTGCTGCTCCAGAGAAGCGGACACGGGGCAATGGATTCAAACTACAAGAAAGAAGATTCCACCTAAACATTAGGAAGAACTTCCTGACAGTAAGAGCTGTTCGACAGTGGAATTTGCTGCCAAGGAGTGTGGTGGAGTCTCCTTCTTTGGAGGTCTTTAAGCAGAGGCTTGACAGCCATCTGTCAGGAATGCTTTGATGGTGTTTCCTGCTTGGCAGGGGGTTGGACTGGATGGCCCTTGTGGTCTCTTCCAACTCTATGATTCTATGATTCTATGATTATACAATGGTATGTGATTTCTTTTTTGCTTTCTACAACCAGTGATAACTGCTTCACTATGACTACAAAGAAGAGAACAAGGCAGGGAACATTCACACATATGAGCAACCTTATTGGAAGTGGAAGAGACATGTTGCCTTCTGAATTACCAACTTTGCGAGACGTGTTAAGATATGGACTGTTGCTGAGAGAACAAAGTAGTGAAGATATGAGAAACTATCCAGCTGCCAGTGTTGCAAAAGACATATATCCTAAAGTACTTGAAAAATGGGAATGAGCAAACTGTTCTTTTGTTTTCCCTGTTGTGAATTCAAGAGTTACAGTATTAGCAAAGATTCAAGAAAGTTGAGAGCAAGCAAAAAACATATCTCTTGGAAGGGGCAAGTTAGATATTAAAGAAGCCTTTGCTTCAAAACTTGACAAGCTCTTTGACATTCTCAATTGCCAATGTGAAATCATTATGTGCTCTGAATTTGGCTGTGCTACAGATTGCACAAAAGAAGCTCACATTAATTGTACATGCTCTAAAGACAAGAAGATCCCAGTGAAAGAACTTGCTTTCATTAAATGGCCAGAGAAACAAGATTGGTTCTATTGGACCACACCAAATTGGTTTGCCAGATTTTCCAGAACGTAACAGACTGATAAAGAAGCAAAAGTGAGGAGAAGTTGAGAGAACAAGACTTGCTGATGCTGAATATAAAAAGGAATGCTTGCAGACTTCTTCACTTCCATCACATGAAGAAAGTTCCTCCAGGGTTGGAAATGAGGAAAAAGAATCTGATACAGAAGATGGAAGTGAATCAAATTATGATTTAGCAGCTCCTTCAACTTCTAATGGAGAGAAACAGTACAATACATTAGATATACCTAATGTTACTATGCAGAGCATCAGATACGGTGTTGGTCTTCGTGCCACAGCTG
The DNA here is from genome assembly GCA_900245905.1 of Lacerta viridis. Lineage (NCBI taxonomy): Eukaryota > Metazoa > Chordata > Lepidosauria > Squamata > Lacertidae > Lacerta > Lacerta viridis. The sequence goes on from OFHU01002500.1 coordinate 241,299, forward strand.
CAATTACCACCGCTGCATTTATTGATATTGGCTTGATCACTGAAGAAAATACGAAACTTGTTGTTGACCACAATAAAGTAAAGAGAGCACAGGAGAAATTGATGTCATCATTAGACAATGAATTTGAAGAAATTCAAATTCATTGTCTAATGAATTTGAAATTCAAATTCATTGTAAGGTGGCTTACAACAGCAAACAGACTTTGTTGCTTATGGGTTTCCAAACATGGCCTAAAAGGCAAAAACCTCAAGAATTTAAGGCTGATTGTGGAATACTTCGTTGGTGTGTACTATCCGTGTTGGTTCAATATCAAAGTAAAACATTTGTGGATAGAAGGCCCACATCATTTGTTGTTTCAATTGCAACAGCTTAGACTGCAAAACAAGGCTGTAGTAAATGCTGTTTTGCCGACTGTTAAGCATTCAGCGTGGTATGCATTTAGTGAAATGTTAATTCAGACACTGCTGTGCTCAAATAATAAGGAAGAAAGGAGAGCTGGAATTCAAAAGATCATCGATTTGAGAGGTGGCAATGATGATATATTTGGAGACCTTTCAGTACGTCCAAGGAAGACACCTTCTATAAACACCTCTGCTTCAAACTTATTGGAGTTGATAGACTGGTTTGATGGAGTTTATGAACCTCCATTAACATGCAAAATGACCTTGACAGAAATAAAGGAATTTATTGACAAGCCTATGCAAGTTCCTCAGTGGCCTTGTCATGGTCAAGGGATTGAAAGATGTGTGAAACAAGTCACGGAGGCTGCAGAGAGGCCAAGAAGCAGGTCGTCGGCTTTTGTCAAGAAATGAATCAAAACAGCACTTGATGAAACTTGTTATTAATTCTAATTAATGTTATTCTTCTTTTTTTTACTATAATAGGACATTATAAGATAAAGTGATGATATGTTGTTACAGCTGGAAACAAAATTTCTTTATATTTTCGCTTGTATAAAATGATTAAAAACTTTAACTTCGCTTCAAAATGCGAGTTTTTGGCTTTTTTTAGTGTATTTCAAACAAATCTCAATTTACCAAGCTAATCATCAACCAATCATAAAAATAATTGCAGATTTGGATTCCTCATGTGCAATAACATATTTTTAGACCCCCTCATTGAGCAAATTCGCAAATACAATTTTTTCGTCCTTAAATGACACGCCCTAACGCCGCATGCTTCGTGACGTCAGGGCGCACGCGCTAGGGAGCGGTGTACCGCCCCCCAGGGGGGGTGCCTTCAAGTTTCCCACCCCGGGCGGCAAAGTGGCTCGCTATGCCGCTGGACGTGTGGATCCAGAATTGGCCTCCACAGCCACTTATGGACTCCCTGTTAAAACCGTGTTCATGGAAGACAATCTTACATGGCTATGAGAGATCGCCGAAGAAGAAGTCTCTCTCTCTCTGTGTGTGTGTCTGTGTGTGTTTGTTTAGGACAGGGGTCAGCAAACTTTTTCAGCAGGGGGTCAGTCCACTGTCCCTCAGACTGTGGGGGGGGCAGACTATATTTTTTATTGGGGGGGAAAATAAATGAATTCCTATGCCCCACAAATAACCCAGAGATGCATTTTAAATAAAAGCACACATTCTACTCATGTAAAAACACTCTGATTCCCGGACCGTCTGAGGGCCAGATTTAGAAGGCGATTGGGCCGAATCCGGCCCCTGGGCCTTAGTTTGCCTACCCCTGGTTTAGGAGTTGTAGAAACCTCTACAAAGGTTAAGATCACATGCGTTGCTCTGCCTACTTTTGTCTTTAGCCCCACCCCATACGGCCCCTGGACAGCCACTCATGGTGGGGTGCAGCTCTCAGAATGAACAACGTTTTGTGTGCTGCCTACCGGTTTCCTATCCATAAGGTGTTCCTCTCATGCGGTTGGATTTCCATCTCCATTTGTCACAAAAGAGTATCTGCGAACAGCATCGGAAGGTTGAGATAAATATATCTGAGTGAAAAGGAATGACTCAGTTAGCTGGTTCAATCTACAACTCATGTGCAGGGGAAAAAAACAAAACCCCTAAACAATATTTCTGCACCAGGGAAAGTAGAACGTTGCAAAATTCATAAATAATGGAAATTTATGGGAAAGTTCATAATTCTTCTGTTTTTACTCTTTTGCAAAATTTATTCTGCCTTTGGCAGGGTGGGGTGTGTGTGGCAGCACTGGGGATGTTATTCAGCAATCCGTTAAATTTCTACAGGGCCCCAAAACTTTGAGGCGTACCTCTGCAAGCACGAAGGGTAGAATCTTCCTTTAAGAACCTTCCTTTAAAAAATAGCAGGGATTTCCAGGAAAGTGCAGAAAACAAAAATGAAAGTATCATCCAACTACAGGGCAAGATGAGGCAGCTGCCGTGGGACCCATTACAAAACTGCCCACCTTTAAAAACTTTCCTTAGGATGAATGCCATTGAACCGAATAGGACTTACTCTGGAACAGGGAATATGGCTGTGCTCACATTTCTGTTTACGGTGAACTCACTAAGTTCCCAGTGCTGGATTTGTAAATCGGTTCTCACGTGACGTTATCCAAAACGCATAGGTGTCTGGTACTTGGTCATAAGATGCTGCTGTTTGATATTGTGGGAATGTTGAGGGATGTGGGAGAGGATATATTTGTTTTAGATATCCTATCCCAACTTGCGTTTACAAGCTCGATAATATCAGCAGAGCTAACATTCCCTTTTTACCTCACATGCACAGCGGATAGTTTGCATAGACTCGCTAGAGTCATAAAAATGTTATCCTGGTGTCTTCCCCTTTTTATCCCTCTTTCAATAAGACACTTCACAGTCTTCGGTCAAGTGAAAAACGTTTACTCACAAGTAATCATCTAGTCACATACAGGATCCTAGAGGCAGGCTTAAAAGTTGCTAAACAATATACGTGTGGTGACTTTCTCCTTATGAGAGAAAGTCCCCCTTTTCTACTCTTGGCCTAGTGCCAACGGTACATTTTTAGTAATGCTGCTTTTAAACTGTCAGAGAGAGAGATCAACACGACAACTGACCAGCGACAAAATGGAGCCCGGCCTGAGCTACAGTTGGCCGCTCCCAACTGTGGAGTTCGCTCCCAACTGTAGAGTTCCATATAAGGAAGTTTTGTCTCAGTCCAGGAAGACAGGAAGTTCCGGCTTGAGGACTGAGACAACCTTCTAGAAAAAGTTGGGTTTGACTGCCCCTGTTCTTTTTACATCCCACAGATATGTTGTTTCTCAGACTAGCTTCACGACAATTGGAGTTCCTTAAGCTATTCCTAGTTCGTCTCTAGCCAAGGTGTGAGCCCCTTTGCATAGGGTAGAGACATCGCTGCCCTTTTCAACGCTCCCCACCCACCCAGTGTGGACCCTAACAGAAACAATTCTGGCACTATTTAAGCTGTTTTGATGTTGAATGGGGGGGGGGCTGTGAAATGCTGGGTGGAAACAGGACAACGACAGCAGCTTCACTGCACTCCAAGGTGGTCATTTGAACACAGCCTTGGACTGTATCTCAGCAGCTGCTCCTAGACTTTGGAGCTCCTTCCCAGGAGACGCCAGACTGGCTCCCTCCTTGTTGTCTTTCCACTGGCAGGTGAAGACCTTCTTGTTCCAACAGCCTTTGGGGAACTGACTGCCTTTATTGTGGGGAGCGTGGCTGGGGCTGTGCTGTTTTAGTTTCACTTGTAAGCTTTTCATATATCTTATATCTATATCATAGGATCATAAAATTGTAGAGTTGGGAGGGATCCTGAGTTTCATCTAGTAGTCCAAACGCCTACAATGCAGGAATCCTGCCCACAGCCATCCCTGGGGTGTGTGTGTGTGTGTTTGTGTGTATACACACACATGCACACGTCTATTAATGCTTAATTGTTTTTTAATGATTGTTTCCCCCAGCTTCATGTTTTTAGCCTTTCTTATTTTATCTGTGGGACCCAGGTGGCACTGTGGGTTAAACCACAGAGTCTAGGGCTTGCCGATCAGAAGGTTGGCGGTTCGAATCCCTGACAGGGTGAGCTCCCGTTGTTCGGTCCCAGCTCCTGCCCACCTAGCAGTTTGAAAGCACGTCAAAGTGCAAGTAGATAAATAGGGACCGCTCCGGCGGGAAGGTAAACGGCGTTTCCGTGTGCTGCTCTGGTTCGCCAGAAGCAGCTTAGTCATGCTGGCCACATGACTCAGAAGCTGTACGCCAGCTCCCTCGGCTTATAGAGATGAGCACCGCAACCCCAGAGTCGGACACGACTGGTCAGGGGTCCCTTTACCTTTACCTTTATTTTATCTGTAAGCTGTCTTGAGTCCCATCAGGGAAAAAGGTGAGGTAGTGATAAATAATAATAATAATAATAATAATAATAATAATAATAATAATATCAGAATAATATCATCGTCTGTCAGAAGTTGGAGAGGAACCCAGCAGAAGGGATTGTTGACGTCTTTTCGGCAGCTGCTGTTTCTCTGCTAGAGCAACACGCCTTCGCAATGTTTCTTGCACAGACTTTGATTGGCTCATCATTCCTAGCATGCTGGGAAGGGTGATAAAAGGATAACCTTTCTAACAGGTAAATCAGCCAGCTGAGTTGACTGAGAGAACAGGTATTACTCGATTGCAGTATTTCCCTGTGATTCATCTTGTTAACATAGGTCTGGTTCTCACCGGGGGAGTAAGCTTCTGTCCGAAACCACAGATGAAAACGACCTGCTTTGTTAGTAGTATACAGCACCGGTTTTTTCAAGACCACTTGAAAATCACTTGTTTTTATTGTGGCTTACGCAAAGATGGCCAGTGGTCTGCGCACTGGTAGCAGCACTCCAGGGTTTTGGACATGGATTCTGCCTAGCCGTGCCTGGAGGTGCTACAGATGCATGCCGGGGCTTTTACAGACATCATGTGACGTGCTACTGATCCACAGGTAAAACTGCGATGGAGTTCACGGTGGTTCATTTTTAAGTGCTTAATTGTGAAAGGTGATCTCAAAATGCAGCTCAAAGGTAATCCCAGCTGGGAAAGAAGAAAAGCACTCCACCAGAAGCCCTGCTGTTTGCGAGGAAATGCTTCAAATTGCTGGCGTTTAATTAAGGCAATGATTAATCTTATGATTGTATCAAAAGAATTCTATCGTAGTACCGTACTGAGAATTGCACAGATGATATCGTAGGGGAGGCACAACCACAAATCATTGCTTTACGCCTGCTTGGTCATTCAGACAGCAGGCTAATTGTGTTAATTGCTTATGCACATGTTATGCCTATGAACTGCATTGTTAAAACTCATGATAGATCTCTGCAGTGGCTTCCTGAGTTGTCTCATCATGTTGTACTCGAAGCATCATACACCTGTTTGCTAATTTTATGGCACACCTTGTTTTGTCTCTGCGTTCTACTGTTTGGAGAAAGCGCATGTGTGAAAAAATTAAAACCAGAATTGTGCAGGAGTTGGCCAAACCCGGTCATGCCATAACAACAACAACAACAACAACAACAACAACAACAACAACAACAACAAGTAATTTCCACTCTGCCCATCTGGCTGGGTTTCCCCAGCCACCCTGGGCGGCTTCCAACAAAAGATTAAAAATACATCAAAACATCAGTTACAGGTAGGTAGCCGTGTTGGTCTGCCATAGTCGAAACAAAATAAAATAAAAAAGTAGCACCTTAGAGACCAACTAAGTTTGTTCTTGGTATGAGCTTTCATGTGCATGCACACTTCTTCAGATACACACGGTCTGTAGATGTGCAAGTTTCTTGGTGAGGTTGATGGACTTCCATTTCATGCAGCTCAATGTGGTGCCTTCCATAGTTCCAGTTACAGGTAGGTAGCCATGTTGGTCTGCCATAGTCAAAACAAAATAAAATAAAAAATTCCTTCCAGTAGCACCTTAGAGACCAACTAAGTTTGTTCTTGGTATGAGCTTTCGTGTGTGCATGCACACGAAAGCTCATACCAAGAACAAACTTAGTTGGTCTCTAAGGTGCTACTGGAAGGAATTTTTTATTTTATTTTATAAAACATCAGTCATTAAAAACTTCCCTAAACAGGGCTGCCTTCAGGTGTCTTCTAAAAGTCAGATAATTGTTTATTTCCTTGACATCTGATGGGAGGGCATTCCACAGCGAGGGCGCCACTACCGAGAAGGCCCTGTGCCTGGTTCCCTGTAACCCCACTTCTCGCAGGGAGGGAACCACCAGAAGGCCATCGGAGCTGGACCTCAGTGTCCGGGCTGGGGGTGGAGACGCTCCTTCAGGTATACTGGGCCGAGGTACAACTTTGTTTGCAGCCAATCTGTCTTTTGTGAAGCAATCTCCTCGGGGCATAAGCCTGAGCAGTGGGCATGGAGGCCCTGGGCTGCCCCATCTCGGCCTCACTGATGTGGAGCAAAGGAAAACAGAGCAATATGTTTGGCACCAGCTTGGCTGCAGGAGTTGCTAGAAGGAGGTGTGCAAGCTGCCATCCAATCAGGGCCGCAGCTAGGGGGTGGTGAGGTGGGCTCCTGCCAGGGTCACAGGCGAGGGGGCATGCGCAAAATTGGCTAAAAAATATGTCCATAAAGATGTCTATAAATAAAAATATTGATTATTGCCTCATATGAAAAGGTTTTTAATAGAGGGTGAATTCAACGCTGACACCAAACCCTATATATATTAAGTAATTTAGAAACATCGTCACCCCACCCATCTCTCCACCCCGCCCATCCCTTTCCCCCTTTTCTTCCTAATGTCTCAATAAACGAAACAGATTTGTAAAAATGTTACATGGAAAAAATACGAGAGAGACATTGCGCACACCTTTGTAAATCAAGAAAATCTTTAATAATAAAAAAATGCTAAAAAAGAAAAAAGAAAAAAAGAGGGTGAATTGAATTGTTGGAGGAGAGGCGGAAAGAAGAGCTAATTTGTCAGTGGCTGGGGGCGTAATCTGGACAGTTCTGCCAGGGGCGCAAGATCACCTAGCTACGGCTCCCCATCCAAACCATCTTAGGGACTCCACTCCAGATTTGTGTAGGGTTTACTCCTGAGCTTTTTCTTCACTTCCCTCTACAGCACCTGCAGAAACTGCCTCCTTGGCCATTGGGCCCCCTATTCATCCCATCTTCTCAATCCACCAGAGCCTGGTGTTGTATTCTATCTTTACTTTTAAGAGAGAACAAGGGGAATATACCAGGAATATAGCTGGCTTAAGCAAGCCTATGCAAACGTTTTCTGCTGTGTTTTAAAAGGGAATGTAACTCTGCTAAGTTTGGAGCTTGCTCACACAAGCTGGGATTGAGATATATAAATAATATATACTCATCCACACTCCTAAACATTCCCACAGTCTTCCCATGCAGGGGAAGTCCCTAGCTCACTGAGGGTTTGAGACCCATCGGCTACCCTCACCTGGTTTAGCCAGCCAGTCAAAAAGCCGTTCCCGGGGTGTGGCTGCTGTCAGATGCTGACAGCATCTAGGAGCCATAAGTGAGAGCTGAGTGCAAGGTGTGTGGGGCAAAGGTGGGCAAGCTATGCCAGAAAGAGCACAACGTGTCTCCCACCAGAGGTACTACCGCTCCCCCAACACCCCACACGCCCCTTTCATTTGTGCCCTATGTCATAAGAATTTATAATGCCGAATGATAGAGGTGTCTTCACAGAGGCAAAAACTCCTGTGAAATTCCTTTCTGGTCCTGTTAACCTGAATGCCCAGCAAAGGTACCAGAACAAAGGGTATTACTAGAAGCACAAGGTCCAAATGGTCCCATCTGTGAACAGGCACCTGCTTTTAACCCCCGCCCGCCCCCCCCTGAGATCTCTTACACGATCCCACAGCCCTCTTGTGGGAGCATGCAAGGACCCGCCAGGGAGACTGAAGAATTCCCAGAATCAGCATTAGTCTTGCAAATTTGGGCATAGTCCATTCAATATTGCATAAATGTTTCATCATTTGGAAAGTGAGGCAGGAGCTGGGCAGAATTCCATTTAGCAAACGCGAAACATTGCATCACTTGAGATTTTGATTTTTTTTTAAAAAAAAAAAAAAGTTCTGCAAACTCTTCTCAACCTGGATAGAAAATCGTTTTGGAGTATAGGGACCCAGGTGGCGCTGTGGGTTAAACCACAGAGTCTAGGGCTTGCTGATCAGAAGGTCGGCGGTTCGAATCCCTGCCACAGGGTGAGCTCCCGTTGCTCGGTCCCAGCTCCTGCCCACCTAGCAGTTCGAAAGCACATCAAAGTGCAAGTAGATAAATAGGGACCGCTCCAGCGGGAAGGTAAACGGCGTTTCCGTGCGCTGCTCTGGTTCGCCAGAAGCGGCTTTGTCATGCTGGCCACATGACCCGGAAGCTGTCTGTGGACAAACGCCGGCTCCCTTGGCCTATAGAGCGAGATGAGCGCCGCAACCCCAGAGTCGGACACGACTGGACCTGATGGTCAGGGGTCCCTTTACCTTTACCTAGTGTCAAGAGAAACAAGAGGGGAGACTCGGGAACTGTATACAGTGGTACCTCGGTTCTCAAACTTAATCCGTTCCGGAAGTCTGTTCCAAAACCAAAGTGTTCCAAAACCAAGGCACGCTTTCCCATAGAAAGTAATGCAAAATGGATTAATCCATTCCAGACTTTTAAAAACAACCCCTAAAACAGCAATTTAACATGAATTTTACTATCTAACGAGACCATTGATCCATAAAATGAAAGCAATAAACAATGTACTGCAGTCACACAATCAATCAGTAGCTGAACTGGGTTCCACACAGTCACAGAAACAAAACGAGAAAGAGCTGCAGAATAAAACGCAGAATAAATAGCAAAAGCCGGCAGACCTCAGCGTGACACTCAAAACAGAGAACGTTTGGCTTCCGAAAAAGGTTCGCAAACCGGAACACTTACTTCTCAGTTTGCAGTGCTTGGGTTTCAAGTTGTTTGGGTACCAGGGCATTTTTAGAACCAAGGTACCACTGTAGTTGTAATGGTTAGAGTGCTGGGCTGGGATCCGGGAGACCAGGGTTCAAATCCCCACTTGGCCATGAAGCTCACTGGGGGACGTTGGACCAGTCACTCTCTCTCAGCTTAGCCTACCTTGCAGGGTTGTTCTGAGGATAAAAATGAAGCGGGGGAGAAATTTGTACACTGCCTTGAGCTCATTGGAGAAAAGGAAATGTAACAACAACAACAACAACAACAACAACAACAACAACAACAACAACAACAGGTAAGACCTTGTGTTGGGACCGCATGCAAAGTGCCATTCAACCCAACGGAAGATTCACAGTGATGAAAAACAGCAATGCTGGTTTGTGTGCAACAGTGGTAGAAAGTCCAATCCCTCCTCTATGGGATCTCAACCCTTGCCTCTTTGAAAACAGGAAGACGATGTGACATTTCCAAGATACTTTCAAATATTATATATGACCACAGGCAACAGAATATGAATAGCTATTTACACCACCACCACCCCGGCTTGTAACCCCTCAAAATGATGACAGCCACTGGCGTAGGAAGGGTGGGGCGCCCCGGGCAGCAGGATCCCGATAGGGTTCCATCTCGGTGCGCTCCGCCCCCAGAACACACGCCAGCCCCACCCCCGCCTGCTTCCCACCCCCGGTGCCAGAGCATGAAGCTCCGCCACTGACGACAGCCCGCTGGCCAGGGCTAGTGATTCAATTCTATTGCATGCCACCTCAATCTCTGATAGGTGCGAGATTCCAGGGTTCATTTTTCCTTTTGGAATGTGGCACAGTGGAGACTGTAGTGTTTTTATGATGAATGGTTTATTTGCACGTCTATACAACCTGAGCATCTGACGGAGGGGTTCACAGCATTAATACCCCCAAAAGGTCATGTTTCTCCCACAGGCACAGCCTTGGATTCAAGCACAAATCAAATATTTCTCTCTCTCCCCAGCTTGCTGCTTTACTTCTAGATCACATCCTTGCCCCTTTTAGCTCTTAACTCAGGCTTCGTCCTTCTAACTATCTCTTGAGTTGAGGGAGGGATTTGCCCCCACCCATTTTTCGTCTCACACAGAGCCCTTTCCTTTGTTCTCTTAATGGCCCATCACCCAGGTGATCGCCTCAACACAGGAAGCTAGTCTGGCTTATATTTTAACACTTGCTGGATCCAGGGGTTCAAAGGGGTTCAACTCCCCCCCCCACTGCCTCAGGGTTTGGAAACAGGGTTTGTCAATGAGTTCACAGGCCACTATTCATGGGTAATGGGCATTTGGCTTGGCAGGTCAGAAAATGTGAAGGCTGCCCATGTCTGGCTAGCTGTAATCTGGACAAATGATAAGATGTGAGCATATGAAAAGCAAAAAATGACCCTCCTTTTGGTGGAGCAAAATATGGGAACCACATTACCTTATGTTACATCTAAAGTTATATATTTCATGAGTGCTCTGAGAAATAATGGTATATACATGAGTCAGTTGGTATGTTTAGTTTTAGCCTTACATTCCAGTAAGACGTATGGAATGAGATAAGCACCATTCCTATCCTCGGATGCAACACTCCCTCTAATAGCAAACTAACATGGTGCGTGCCAACAGAAATGGAGCCAAAATGGGTAGGGAGGCCTCATTCTGTTCAGGGGGACCCCTGAGTTTCCAGAAATACAAAAGAAAACTGGGTGGGTGGGGCAGCCCAGGAATGAATTGAGCTCCTTGCAGATTATATCAACCTGAAGCTGGCTGACTAATTTGCTGACTAATTTGCTGAAAATGAACAATCCTGACAGGAGGTGAATCTGACAACACCGGGTTCAATTCAATTTTTTGTCTCTAGCCAAAGGCCTTCACAATGAACAGTACAGGGCAAAAAGCGAAACATTCCTCTGAAATCACGCAACATGTGCCTATAATTTAGCATAACATCTAAAATCACAATGCATCAACATAACCAGACTGAAGCTTCTTAGCTGCCAGAGCAAATTTGGCTCCCAGATGTGGCATTTGTAGGCATTTATCGGCTAAGAGTTCAACCATCACTTCCTGGGGGCATCGATCTGAGAACCAATAGAGAACAGGAGATTAAAAAATCATAATTCTGGGCACCATATATCAACATATAGTGCATGATATCCTCAACCTGACTACATCCATAAATGTATTTCCCCCTTTCCATGTGTGCTGAGGGCATCGGACAACCCTGGGTTACTATCACAGGTCTCTACGTGAGCCTCCTTCTTCTTTTAAAATTAAAAAAACAGCAGCACCACACGGGGGGAAATATTGGGACACTGAAGGGAATGTTATGAGCCACACAGAACACGTGGTCTTGGGTTGGTGGGTTCTGACTGTGGAGAAGGATGGCCTTATGTTCTCGACTGGACAAATTCATGGTGGTTGAGGCCTTCAGTGTCTGCCAGCCATGATGGCTGTGTGCTTTGGAGTACCAGCTGCTGGAGGGAAGAGGTTCTCCTGTGCTTAAGTCCTGCTTGCAGGTTTCCCACAGGTATCTTGTTGGCCACCGTGAGAACAGGATGTCGGACTAGATGGCCTTTGGCCTGATCCAGCAGGCTCTTCTCATGCTTTTATAAAAAAAGGTAAGAGAGCGGAGGTCTGCATTGTGGAGGACAGAGAAGTTCTCCCCTTTCCACATTGACTTCAGTTGCTTTGGAAAGAGGAGCAGGGATGCTAACTACCCCCTCATTCATTTGTACTATCTCATGCCAGTCCCCAGTCCGTCTGTCCCCGGTATATATATGTGCCTCCTTAGGTGAAGACCACTGCCCTTAGGTGAAGACCACTGCCCTAAGCCATGGTTCACTCAAGCCGTGAGAGCCTATGACTCTGATTACATCAAAAGGACCTTCTGAAAAGTCCCTTAAGGCCATTCACCTTTCGCTGAAGTTGAGGACAACCCTGAGCTTCAAGTCCTTGGAAATGCTGGTCGAACTTGTTCCCCTGTTAAAGTGTGAACTCTCGTAACACCATCCTCTATGCTGCATGTGTTCTTTATGTAACCTGGGTCCAGTTTAGCCAGCTTTGCCTCAGTGTAGGTGGTGACATTTCAGGAACGGCAAAATATGAGGTTAATCTGCCAAGTGGTTCAACAGCATTCAGGGTAAACTAGGGCTATGAAACTGAGCATTGTAAGGGTGGATTTACTTGACCATTTTGGTAAACAACCTGATCCAGAGTCCTAGGTGCATTCTTGTCATGGTGGGATACCAGTCCTTGTAAGGAGTCCCATTTTATTTCTGCTGTACTTTTTACTTGAAATCAAAGAGGTCAGTTGTCTTGGGCAGAACCTTGCCAGGAATGCATTAGAGTTGCCCAGAGTGCTTGCTGGATCAGGCTGAGATGCTGAAACATGCAACTTGTGTTTCATTTGGACCAATCTAATATCCACAATATAAATTTCATCAGCAGATATTTGAGTGGGAAAGAATCCTGTATGATACAGGGAAGCACCTGAGAACAATGGGAACAGGGCCGTCTTAAGCATATCCAGCGCCATGGTGCAAAGATCCCTCTGGCATGCCCCCCTCCATTTCTCAGAGTTGTTGACCTTTTTAAGAGGGGGGGAATCCCAAAGGGCTGGGCAGCTGGGCACAATGGGGGTGGCATGGGAGGCAGGCAGGGGTCTCGTCTGGGCAGGGACAAGCAAAGCAAGCTGGGCCATCCGCGTCGACGCAGCAGAGAACCTTGCTCACTCAGCTGCAGTCTGTCTTGCTGTCCTTGGGGAGAAAGCGGGGGGGGGGAGAGTGTGACTGGGAAGGGATTGGGCAGGGGAAGGAAACGCAGTTCGTGTGAAGGAGTGCAGAGGTGGTGGGGGTTAGCGGGAGGAGGCAGGCTCTGTGCAAGGCGGTGGAGAAGCAGGGGAAGGAGGGAGGGGCACTGGGGGCAGCAGTTGCAGCATGCGGCCTCAAGCGCGGGGATCTTTTGAGGTAGAGGGGACGAGGGGAGCAGTGGTAGAGTCACGCAGGGCCGTCTTAAGAAGATCGGCCACCGTGGCGCAGTGATTCCGCCAGCGCCCCCCGCGTACCGCCTCTCCGCTGCCTCCCTCTTGCGCTTGCCGCCCCTCAGGAGGGGGGGGTGGGCGAGCAGGGGATGAGGGGCGTGGCGCTGGAGCGGCGCAGGGCTCTGTGCGCCCTTCCAGGGCTCCCGGTATGGGAGGCAAGGGCAGCCGGTGGGCTTGATCCTTCCGGCGCCCCCATGCATCCGGGGCGTCCAGGGGAAAGCGCTGGTGGTGCAAGCACCCGGCCACCTGTGGGGGCGGGGGGAGGCCACCGGTGGGACCGTGCTACTCCCCCCCTGCTCGCTGTGCTCGAAGACGGGGCTGTGCCGCTGGAGCACGAGCGCCCGCCCACCCACCCGAAGGGTCGGGTTGGGGAGGGGGCGCCAGGTATGCCAGCGGGCTCGCAGGGGCACCCCCGGCAGCCCGGCGCCCTGGTGCGCAGCGCCACCAGGCCAAATGGACGAGACGGCCCTGGAGTCACATTTCTTATGCACAGAGCTTGGGATGCAAGCACACACCATGCAGCCAAGGAGGTGGTGTGTCGTGGAGCCAGCGAAGAGAGCTCCTGACTGCAGGAAAGCATCCGGAGCCTTCCCGCCTCTGATGGGCGCTGGAGGCACGCAGGCACCAAGCCCCTGTTCCGTCTCGCTCTCCCCGCCCAGGACTCTCCCTGGACTCTCCGCCTGGCACCCTCCACTGCTTAGCGCCCTGGCTCACCCAACGGTAAAGACGTCCCTGAACGGGAGCTATGAATTAGGCCTTGTAAAATCCTCCCCAAAAGAAGATTGTCTGGCTCGCCTTCCAAGTGTTGCATCATTTTATCTAGTGATCCATAATAACAGTCCAAATATCATATTGCACCTAGAGACCTGCTCCAAGAAACTGAGGCCATGCACCTGGGAGGTCTGTAGGAGTTCTCTGTTGTTGATCCTTTGCGCAGGGTTGTATATGGGATGAAGGAAACAAGCTACAGTTTCAGACTTTGGGCTGATCCAGACTTGCTGAAAAATGCAGACTTCCACTTTTTATTTTTCACCCTGGAATGGGCACCCTTGGCCCATGGCTCAGACATGGGAGTGGCAGGGGAAGTAGCAGCTGTAGCCTTGACCTCAACTTGGCCCTATAGGTGCAGCCCTTTGCCTTCTCCCCTATAAGTGTTTGGGATCCATTTAGTGCCACACTTGGGTACAATGACGCCTCTTCTGATCTTGGGTATTGCAAAATATCCAAAAGAAATGAAGTTTCTTACCTATTTTTTTCAGGAAAATTGCGGGGGGAAAGCCACACCTCCGATATGGACTGCCATATGCCCGGTTTTCCTTGGACATTTTTGCCGCTTTCTGGAAATTACGCCCAGACACCATTTCCGAAGGACAAATCCCATATGGCAGCCCTGATAATGATAGGCATTTTGATGGTTAGTAAGAAATGTGAAATCCTTCACTAGACTGTAAAAGACACAGCTTCAAGGTGGACTCTATGGGTCACTCATTCTTGCTGAGCAGTGTTTGCACACCCTAACAGTCCAATGGACTTCAGGTGCTAAATAAAAGCAATAAGCATGGTGTAATTTGGGACGTGGGTGGCGCTGTGGTCTATACCACTGAGCCTCTTGGGCTTGCCGATCGGAAGGTTGGCGGTTCGAATCCCCGCGACGGGGTGAGCTCCCGTTGCTCGGTCCCTGCTCCTGCCAACCTAGCAGTTCAAAAGCACATCAAAGTGCAAGTAGATAAATAGGTACCACTCCAGCGGGAAGGTAAACGCTGTTTCTATGCACTGCTCTGGTTTTGCCAGAAGTGGCTTAGTCCTGCTGGCCACATGACCTGGAAAAACTGTCTGCAGACAAACGTCGGCTCCCTCAGCCAGTAAAACGAGATGAGCGCCGCAACCCCAGAGTCGTTCGCAACTGGACTTAACTGCAGGGGTCCTTTACCTTTACCTTTATGGTGTAATTTGGCCCCAAGATTGTGATCAGTTGTGGAATGAACTGTGCATTTCTTTGTTTTTGTACATCACTGGGTGAGTAAGAATATTTTTTTAACCATACTTCTAAGCATAATCTTGCCTGTTGCAATTGCACATTATACAATTATCATTGTTAGTATATTAAACTACACACACACTATGGCATCATCATGGTTATGATAACAGAAACTAATAATGCAGCAACGATGCAGCAGGTGATTGTACATACAATGCTTGCGTAATGCATCACTTATTGCCGAAGCTCTTTGGAGCGTACAAAATGTTTAATACTTTTATGTTATTTATCTTCCTATTAGCCTGTGTTGTTTCATTAATAGTGAAACTGCACCACACAATTATCACACATTCCTGCTGTGATTCATAACAGCGTCACCCAAAGCCCTGTCTTCACACTCACAATTATTTTATTTTTTATTTTTTAAGCCAGGTGGATTCCAAGGGAGCAGAGATCAAACTCGTTCAATGTCCTGGAAAGCCCCAGGATTGTTTTAGATTATACTGTGTGATTCGCAGATGATTGCGGAAAATATGTTACAAGTAATGGTAAGCATCAGGAATGGGCCCCAGTGGTAATCTGGTTCTGTAGCTGCCCAGGAGTGCATCAAAACAAGCGCTCTCTTCTACACAACTACTGTATACTCTGGCGTATAAGACTACTTTTTAATCTGGGAAAATCTTCTAAAAAATCAGGGGTCGTCTTATACGCCCAGTCGTTTTATATGCCGGAAAATACGGTATTCATGGGGCAGGAGTTTGTCCACCTCAGCATTTGCCCCTGGAATGGATGTGGGTGGGGAAAGGAAGTGAGGCTCATAGAGAAGAGAGAGAGAGATGCCTTTTGGTGTTTGTGATCACAATTGAAAGTTTCGTGAAAGAGTGTGATGGTCACAGATGCAGTTCTGCTCAGGAACCAGACGAAGTCTCAGTAAACAACAATATCCTTTCACTGCGGATACTGAGGTGATAATTGAAAGCAAAGTTTTGCAGTTTCTCCCACTTCATCAAAGATGCATACGTAGGAAAAACACCCCCGTTGCCAGGTACATGCGGGGAAATCCTCTGAATAATGCCTTTCCATAATGTGCTTGTAGCATTTATATAGGCTGCGTACACATTGCTGGCTTAAAACACTGCCAGTTGCTCTTTTTCTCAATTCAGATTTAAACTGGTTTGTGGGGGAGGCACTTCGAAGCACAGAGAGGGGCAGAGGATAGATTCAGGATAAGTATGGCTAATGTCTTGTGCCTCCCAAGCCAGCAGTGGGAGCATACTGGATGCAGAGTAAACTGGAGCGTGTACACAGTCTCAGCCCTTAGTTCTTTTTTTCCTTCAAACTGTGGGTCTGAACCTGCCATTCTGATTTCAAATTATAATCCCAGGTGGCCACAGCAATTTTTGCCAGCTTTGGCAGGTAAGACAGCTACAACCATTTATGGACCAGGATAGCCTAACCGCTGTCGCCCATCCATTAGTAACCTCCAGATATAATAATAATAATTTATTATTTGTACCCCGCCCATCTGCCTGAGTTTCCCCAGCCACTCTGGGCGGCTTCCAATTGAGTGTTAAAACAATACAGATTGAATTTCCACAGCACGCACTATACAAGGCTGACCTTGTAGTTGTGAAAAATGTAGCAGCTTAACTGTGCACTGTGCCACAATATCGCCATCGTATCATTTAGAGACTGAAAGCATTTTGTTTTATCTTTACCTGTTATGTTAATAAATGTGAGTAAGTGGAAATGTGTATATACCCCAAGTGTCTTGTACCCACCATACAAATTCACAGATTGTGTAGCAGGAGCTTTTGTGGGCTACAGCCCACTGCATCAGATGCATGGTCTAGAAAGCTGGTAGGCATATCATACAGGTGTACATACGGAATATCCTTCTTGTCCGTTTTTCTTTTCTTTTCTCTCAGTTGGGACAAAAGGCCAAGAGCTAGAAGTAAACATTTGACTGGTCTATGCAGAGAAAAAAATAATTCCAAATATAGGTTAAAGGTAAATGACCCCTGGACGGTTAAGTCCAGTCAAGGGCAACTATGGGGTTGCAGCACTCATCTCACTTTCAGGCCGAGGGAGCCAGTGTTTGTTCACAGACAGCTTTCCAGGTCATGTGGCCAGCATGACTAAACCACTTCTGGTGCAACAGAACGCCTTGATGACTTCCAGAGCACACGGAAATGCCATTTACCTTCCTGCCACAGTGGTACCTATTTATCTACTTGGACTGGTATGCTTTCGAACTGCTAGGTTGGCAGAAGCTGGGAGAGAGCAACGGGAGCTCACCCCGTTGCGGGGATTCAAACTGCCTACCTTATAATTGGCAAGCCCAAAAGGTTCAGTGGTATAGACTACAGCACCACCCACACCCCAATTCCAAATATACTTAGTACGGGGTGCCCTAACTCACTACAGGAAGAAAGCACAGACTACACTCTGGCCAATTTCAATATGGAATCCACCTTTTGTGAAGCTGCTTTGGAGAGATCATTTTAGTTAAATGGAAGGTACCCAAACAATCTTCTATCTGCTTCAAGCTGAGGAACTGCTAAATAATTCAAACCTGTGCATGCTGGAAAATAGAGAGATGGGCAAAATCGATCAGGGCTGTAAGTGTTTTGTTGGCTGAAGACCTAATTCACATGCTTAACCTTACAGATCTGATGAGCCTTAATGACTTCCCTGAACATCACTTCAGTTAGTAAGTACTTTGTTGATAAAAGGCCTCCGCTGGAAAGATTGCTGCTCCTTAGAACCTTGTGTGCTATAAAACAGTCTTCCAGATCACTCAGAACATTGTTTTTTGTTTGTTAAAAAAAAAAAACCACACAAACAGAAGAATTTGGAAAATAATGTCACTATAGTTCTCCTCAATGGGTGGAAGACCCTGTTAAGCAGACGACAAAGGGATGTGGCACATGTTTCCATTTCTGAATGGATAACGCATTAAAATGCAATAGGTTATAATTACCATTCAGTTGCTTGCACTCGGCCAGAAAATGATTTCCGATATGAAAAAGGTTTTTATGTGGGGATTATGGTCAGATTGGCCCTGGCAAGCCACGTCAATTCTGCGAAGGTTGGAAAAACAGCACTGGCAAGCCACGTTGACAGGAGCGCCAGGATGGGGATGCACGTGTTGGCAAGGACAGGAGAGCAAAGGGATGGTTGGAAAAATACTGGAAAGTCACAAGATGAGCAGCGGGAGGGGCGCATGCAGAGAGAGGCGTGGAGGAAAAGCAGGTACGCAATGGAGGAACCCAGGGCAGGAGCATTTCCTTATATGGTGTGGACGTCCCACCTTTGGCTGAGGGGTTTCCTTATTTGGTTCGTGAAACTGTGTCTATGGAACTAATCATTAACCTGTGTGAGATTGCCAATAAAAGGGAGCCCGCGGGCGCTGCTCGTGGTTCGCCTTCCTGTTGATACCATCCTGTCCATCGCGTCGTTCTTTGCCAGCGCAACAGTTTTAACTTCTTCAGGAAGTTTCAGAAGTTACATACTAGCATTTTTTCAACTCTGGCGCAGTGCCCATAATCCTAATTCATGCCAATTTTGCAACATATGGGGCTAGGAATAGGTGAATCTGTCCACTTTCAAAACCTGTGAAACAGCCTTTAAGTTGAAAGGTTTAATCCTCGTTGATAATAATAATAAGAATAATAATTTTAGTTACAGGTGGGTAGCTGTGTTGGTCTGCCATAGTCAAAACAAAATTAAAAATTAAAAATTCTTTCCAGTAGCACCTTAGAGACCAACTAAGTTTGTTCTTGGTATGAGCTTTCGTGTGCATGCATCTGAAGAAGTGTGCATGCACACGAAAGCTCATACCAAGAACAAACTTAGTTGGTCTCTAAGGTTTTACTGGAAAGAATTTTTAATTTTGTTTTTAATAATAATTTTATTATTTATACCCCACCCATCTGGCTGGGTTGCTCCACAAAATCTCTGTTGCGATAGGTAGGAGAGGATACTATTTATTAATTATCCTTCCACTTACACACTTGAGTGAGATTAACATCCAGTTAGCAGAGGTTACATATCTGCCATCCTTTGCAGCATCAAATGTGAAAGCTCAGAGACTCAGGCTGGACCAGACACCATCTCTCTGCATAACCTACAGGGTGGTGATGAGGAGAAAATTCTGGGACAGGAGCGGATTGTCCCTAATCCCAGAGCGGCCCCAGAAGCGACTTTAGTTCACATTGCTTAAAGATTTTGGGTCAAGTAGACCCAGTTAGAGTCACATGACTCAAATTGATTTTCATTTTGTATATATTTCAACAATCCCGAAGTTTGAGAGTCAGTAGCACAGATTTTGTAAAGGTGTAGCCATCTGCTGTGGAGCAACCCTATTGAAGAACGAAACGGGATACCCAGACCTCATTGCCGGTTGTTCAGGGGCCCCCATGACAGTTCAAGCTTCAGGGCCCCCAAAATGTAGGTCTGCCACTGTATTGGGGTGGAGGGTCATGACTTCTAAGTCATTTTGAGCTCTTTGGATGAAGGACAGGATAAAAATAGAATTAAAAAATTATTCCTGGCTCGAAAACGTGTTTCAACACCAATTGCTTGAAAGCTTTATGTCACAACAACTTTTCTTTCTAAGTGCTTGCTCAATTCATGTTTTCTGGGTAACCCCAAAGCTTATTCTAGAATTTTCAACTTTAGTCCAGTACAGTCCTTGACTTCCAAAATGTTCAGAAACCAAAGCGTGGCTTCTGATTAGCTGCAGGAAACTCCTGCAGCCAATCGGAAGCTGAGGAAGCCATGCCAGATATTTGGCTTCTGAAAATCATTCAAAAACCAGAACACTCACTTCTGGTTTTTGATCGTTCGAGAGCTGAAACGTACAAGTTCCAAGGTGTTCTGCAACCAAGGTATGAATGTATTATTGTTTCTTCCTGAGCATGGGTAGTTAGTATTTTGCCCTCCAGATGTTGCTGGACTACAATTTTCATCAGCCCCAGCAAGCATACCTGTTATTAGGTACAGCATTTGTGTGGTCCTGCATCCAAATAGTTTGCCTGCCTTAGAAGAGCACATATATCTAGCTCCAGGTGTCTTGCTTTTGTGCAAATAAAGGCTGTCACTGCCTCTTAAATCCCATGTTAATTATCCTACACAGAGTGGGAGCAATTAAGAACTGATGGACACAAACTTGCACCAGTGCTAATGTTCATAAACCAAAAATTATTATAGTAGGACTAGGAGTAAATTACTCAGTGCAAGGTGGTATCCTGTGTAAGGTAAAGGTAAAGGGACCCCTGACTGTTAGGTCCAGTCGCAGACGACTCTGGGGTTGCGGCGCTCATCTCGCTTTATTGGCTGAGGGAGCCGGCGTACAGCTTCCGGGTCATGTGGCCAGCATGACTAAGCCGCTTCTGGCAAACCAGAGCAGCGCATGGAAATGCCGTTTACCTTCCCGCCGGAGTGGTACCTATTTATCTACTTGCACTTGATGTGCTTTCGAACTGCTAGGTTGGCAGGAGCAGGGACCGAGCAACGGGAGCTCACCCCGTCGCGGGGATTCGAACTGCCAACCTTCCGATTGGCAAGCCCTAGGCTCTGTGGTTTAACCCACAGCGTCACCTGCGTCCCGGTATCCTGTGTAGATGAGGCTTAACACTGTGCAAAAATCCAAATAGGTCATCTTAAGCAGGACACCTGCAGATCGCTGTGCATCCATTGTGTTAAAAAGGCCATGTCAGAAAATGATTAGTTAATCTCAATGTTACTTTGGAAGTAGTTAAATTCGCAAATATTGGTATTAACACTATGGTATTAACCACTTCACACATTCATTAATCTGAAGCATGCTGGTTATATGAGGCTGGTTAACCCCCAATATACATTTGTGCGCACAGAGCTTCTTCATGTGCACAGGAAGTGCCATCAATCTGGGTTTCCATATCTGTGGAAGAGACCTATGCATATGCATCTGTGTGCACACAGGATTCCTTACTTTGATGCCAAACCCATGTTCCTCCTTGGGGCATGGTCAACTTCCACATCAGTGTGGTGGCGTGTGCGGTTAGAAGACAGAATCCCACTACAGTGGTACCTCTGGTTACGAACTTAATTTGTTCCAGAGGTCCGCTCTTAACCTGAAGCACCACTTTAGCTAATGGGGCCTCCCGCTGCTGCCGCCGCCATACAATTTCTGTTCTCATCCTGGGGCAAAGTTCTTGACCCAAGGTACTACTTCCGGGTTAGCGGAGTCTGTAACCCGAAGTGTTTGTAACCCGAGGTACCACTGTACAACCTTTTATGTTAAAACTCCAAATCTTAAAACCACCTTGCCAGGTAATTAAATCGGCACGAATGTCTCTGAATCGTAACCTAGGCATCACCGTGAATGGGGCAACTTACCTACGCAGTTGTGTCGTCTTTGCTTACCCTACACAGACAGGTGCAGTTAAAACTGGTTTTGCCAACATCGCTAGAAGGCAGGAATATCCATCCTTTTGGTGCTTTTGTTTCCCTGGCCAGACTTCTATATCTGAATGAAATGGAAGGTTAACAAAAGGTATTTGTGCAAATCAGGCAAACACACACCCACCCTCCCGCTTCTTTTTACATCAGTTTCTCCAGTTAAGCATCTCTCATTTATGGGTGGGTTACAAGCACCTGTAGCTGGCAGATTAAAAGAGCCAATGTCTGATGTGACTTGGTGCAAAGATATTTGAGTGATTCCTGGAGACATGGATCTTGAGCTGGGACTTTATGAAGATGGGGGTGTGTGTGGTGGTGACTTGATAGAGAAGAGGAGCCTATTCCAGGAACGTGGAATGGAAAAAGCAAAATGTATGGTGATTAAGTAAAAGTGATAAAGTAAAAGTTAGCTTCCCCCCCCCCCAGCATTACTAACCGTAGCATTACTTAGAGTGTGTAAACTGCTGCTGTTGCTGCTCTTGTGAGTGTTTGAGAAGACTGCTCCCTCCTCCGGCCAACTCCATCGGGCCTACACTCACCACCACATCTTAAGAGGCGCCGAGAAGGGCAGCCTCAGCTCTTGCTCTGTAATGTACTAGTGTTTGTATATTTTTACATTGCAATGTAGCCAAAGCAAATTCCAAGTATGTTGGAAAATGTACTTGGCCAATAAAATTATTCCTATTCCTTATTCCTTATTCCTAAACAGGAGTCACCTCTCAGGAAACCCAGTTGACCCACCCACCATTGTCTGCTCCCCATTTAATCAACACCCATTGTTTACCCTTCATTCCCAGGGGGCTAAGTGAATTTGTGCCACACACCCTGACACCACTGGCTCCTACAGGAACTAGTACAGTATAGCAATTCATTCATGGCTGAGGTGAGACTCACAGTGGCTCACAGTGCATACTCTCAGTTGCTATGCTATGTTTGCACCAATTGGGATAATATTACCTCAGGCACTCATTTGCCTGCAGAAAATGTGACCATGAGATTAGTTTGACATCACACAGGTGCATAACTGAATTATAGAATCATAGAATTGTGGGGTTGGAAGGGAGCCCCAGGGTCATCTAGTCCAACCCCTGCAATGCAGGAAATCTCAAGACATGGTCTTGCATCCAACCTGAAACCACACCGCTTTGCAAATGTGCTGGCAGTTTTATTGCTGCACCACTGGTAAACAATACCTTGAGTTTTGTTCTGTCACTTCATTCCCCAAAGAACAGGAGGCTGGAAGCTTTAAAGTGATCCAACAGTCGTAATTTTCCAGATTATATAATATCTATTTAATCTTTTATGTAACCAGCACAGGGATTATGTTCCTGTGAGTGACTATGAGCGGGATTCCTTCTGTCCTAGGCGGGTGTGGGTGGATGATACTTGCAGAATGTGGACACGAATGATCTGAAAACCATGTAAAAACTAGTAGGCAGGCAACTCCTTCAGGTAAGAAGGAGATGGATAGGACTGGGAGTTAATCTGCATGCCCTATTTGCATATAATTAACATCCTGTGAAGCAGCCAGCTTGATTTTGAAGGAAATGGATCTTTGAAAGAGTAGCAAGAGGGAGTCCAGCCCCTATTTGTTTCCCCCACCTGTGACTTCCTTCCTGCAGTTAATTCTAGATCAATATTTTTGAGGTAAACAACATGGGACTATGCAGAGGAGGAGCAGTTTAGCAGTAAGTTTCTAAGGGAAAGCAGTTTCCTCATGGAAAATGGACTCCTCTGGTTGACACATTGCAAGGGGGAAGTGGCTGTCAGGCTCTGAAAGCAGCACATGGGGGAAAGAATGCAGGTAACTACAGAACACCGTATAAACTATACAGATAAATCCATTTCTGTTTTACGCAGTTTCCAAAGTTCAGAGGTGAATGTAGCCAAGAAGGCACTAGCCATGCCCAAGAGAAACGCATGAACTGCGTAGAGCTTTTACCACAACCAAGAGGTATATAAATATGGCAAAATAAATAGATTAGTATGCTTGGTGAGCCCCAAGGTCTGCAGAAATAAGAAAAGAAAAGAAAAACGTTTTGGGGGAAACTGAGTGGAACTATGAGGACTGACCATGCTCATTGTGGCCTCCAAACTCTGGCTGACCATTGAAGGAGGGAGAATTAGAAATCATGGGAGGCAGGGAATGGAACGGAGTATTCTGGGTGTGGGGCATGATTGTCTGAAAGAAGGCATGGCTGGCTGGAACCCTGAGCAGCTGCATTGCACATTTTCTGTTATAGGTCCCACTTGCAGCATGTAATACATGAATTTGATGCAACATGGTTGAACTTGCAAAACATCACTCTACAAGCTAGATAAAGGCAGCTCTTTAGTAGAATGAAGTTTTACCGGTAAGTCGGTGACTTACTGCGCTGCATATTGATGACATATAAATAACCCACAAATAACAGTGGCCATAAAAATCAAGGCTGAAGGAGTTAAGGCAGAAACGGGAGTGCCGGGCTATGTATGGCAGTACGTTTGGCCTAATTAAAACCAGCAGGATTTATTTCCCCATCAATATGTTTAGGAGTAGGTATTAGCTGGTTCAATCGATGCAGCAGTAGCACACCAAACATTGCAACCTTCTCATCAGATGTTTGTTTTCATGCATCCTAATCACCTGGCCATAAATAAAAATTAAGTTTCACTGGATTCAGTGGAAAGGTTGAAAGAGATGTGGCATGATGTCAGGATGCTGTCAGCAGCTCCCGGCTGGTTGCCCAGAAAAGTATAAAGACAATGAATGGTTTCTTGCAGTCCTTTTTCATTTCAATCTTTGCAGAGAGAGGCTATAGAAACCAGCCTCTTGGATAATGGCGTTGTCCCGAGTGAATCTTCACCCCCTGTCTCTCCCACTTCCTCCTCTAGGGGTGCTGCTACATGCCCTCTGTCTTTCAGCTCTTTGCTCTCCTACTTTTAAGGCTCGCCAGGTTCTGGGAGATGGAGGGCGTGGGGTGCTTTCTAGGGACAATGTGTCAGCCAGCTGCCACTCCACTTCTGCCTCCTCCTCCTCCTCTCCCATGATTTCCCAACTTTCCCCCTCATCTGCCTCCGAGCTGTGACCTCCCTCAAACCCCTGTTGTAAATTTCTACTGTCTTCCTTTTCCTCCTCCCTGGGAGGGTCAGGTTGGGGAGGCTGTCTCCACCACTCCTCCTCTGCCCAGTCCCTGACACATGAGCTCTCTTCAGCTGTTTCTCTCCATACCGTTGAGATGTGGTGGGGAGAGGAGCAGTGACGTCACATGTACATAGCTGTAAACTTTCCCTTTTTTGCGAGAAATTCCCTTATTCCAACGCCATTTCCCATTGCAAAAAAGGGGAAAGTTGACAGCTCTGCACCCTGTGAGCTGGAATCCTGAGTGCCAGGGTTCCAGATCACATGGGCATGCTGCAGGTGCTCACCAGGCTTCCCTTGACCCCTGACCTTTTGCAACACATGGACAGCATGGGTGCAATTGTGGTGGCAGTCATTTTGTGCACTGCCCTGCTGTCCACCACAGGGAGATGAACATCTGAAGAGGTCTCCGGATATCTGTGATTAGATTTCCTTTAAAAAACAACAACAAACAAACAAACAAACCAAAAACCAACTTTACACATGGATGTGCTTTTCTTCCACCTACTATTTCCACCAGTTAAATTACCTGCTGAAAGCTACCGTTGGCACCATAGCAGGAAAAAGGCAGGCGTGAGACTGGTACTCCCCTGCCTTCTGCTGTGGAACCAGGGACAGAGCAAGGGGGGCAGGCTGTCCTGGGTACCACCCTGGGGGGTGACACTCAGGGTGGCACCCCGCCCCCGCGATCGGCGCCACCGGCGCGCATGGGGCGCGACAACTTTTAAGCCAGCAGCGTGCAAATAGCAGCACAGCGTCTGTGCTGCTGTTTGTGCGCTGCAGCCTTAAAACTGCAGCCTGGTCGGGAGGGGTGCCGGCCGCTCGCGCCCGCCATCTTGGGTGGACTGCGCATGTCCGCACATGTGCAGTCCACCCGGGATGCTGGAAGCACTAGGGAGCAGCACCCTGCCCCCTGGGGGGTTCCCCTGCGTTTTCCACCCCAGGCGGCAAAGCGGCTCCCTACGCCCCTGTGTGGAACTAAAGTGAAACTCCAGGAGCTAGATAAAGGGAAATGGTGCATGAGAAAAAAAAGAGTTAAACGCGCTCTTCCCCAGTGCTGTGGGTTCCTATTAAAATAGGAGATCTCTGTGGCTGCTTTAAGGTTAAAAAAAATTAAAGTTAGGTGGTGAGATTCAGTCACAGATTTCCAATCAGCATGGCCAGCTGCTTCCCAACACTGCCTCGCTGCCGGTTACTGCGAGGGAAACCGGGAGGAGCATGGAAGTCAGTGCGGACACAGGAGCGGGAACTTTGAATCAGCTTCACTGCTGCACCCGCACTGAACATAAATCCCTGCTGTCTTGGCCCAGTAACTTGCTCCACCATAACTGGTACCAACACGCAGCACTGGGAAGCCATTTTAGCAAGGCAGCCCTGCTGTCTCATACAGTCTCCAGCCATGTATGGTCACAACTCCTAGGTTAAGCATGCATAGGTTTGAAGCCTTACTTTCCGGATTTCCTGTCAGGAATAGGGGAGAAATCCAGCTCATTTTGCATTCAAAGGCGGACCTATCTGACTCGCACTTTCCGAAACGATCCTCGAACTGAAACGACAACGCCTTTTGAAGGGCACACGTTTCTGATTTTGCAATGCAGTTCTCCAACTCCGTAATGTGGGGAGCGCATTCTAGGGTTGAGTGCACAATTTTTTAAAAAATGCATGCATCAGTGAGGTCAACATGCAATAATGCGTCATAAAAAGAAATATTGCTTTGCGATAAAATTAATTAGAAAATTGGAGTCTTTTTTTTTTTTTAAAAGTTTTTTATTGCTTTTATTAATTACTTCAACGAATTCACATAATATTAAACATAATTCCATGACTTATTACAAACAATTATGCATTCAAATATTTTCTTTGTGTATCCCTATACTCTGCCGAGTATTGTGACTTCCCTCCCTTCCATCCCTGGGTTTCAGTCTTCTCATCATTCTCTCGCTTTAATTATTGTTCATTCCCCATATGTACATTCTTAATTTGTTCTTATCTACATCTGTTATCGAATATTTTCACATTGCAAGTATTTTGTTAAATCCTGTTGGTGTTATCGTTTTATTATCAGACTTTTTTAAATACTCAATAAATTTACTCCAATCTGTTGTGACCTTTTGGTCTCTCTGGTTTCTTATCCTTCCTGTTAGTCTAGCTAATTCCAAATATTCTATTAATTTGTTCCGCCAATCTTCAATTGTAGGTAGGTCCGGCGTTTTCCATTTTTGGGCCAGCAAAATTCTTGCCGCCGTGGTAGCATAAAGGAATATCTTTTGGTCATTCTTTGTGATGTCACTTCCCATTAATCCTAATAAAAAGGCTTCCGGTATTTTGTGAAAGGTATATTGCAACATCTTTTTTAGCTCATTATATATTGCTTCCCAGTATTGCTTTACTTTCTCACACCCCCACCACATATGGAAGAAGTCCCCATCTTTCATCTTACACTTCCAACATTTTTTGTTTCCTGTTCTATACATTTTGGCTAATTTGGTTGGGGTTATATACCAACGGTATAACATTTTCATCAGATTCTCTGGAACATAAATGGCTTAAACAATAAAAGGAAGAGAAATAAAGTACAACATGTTTTGATAAAACAAAAGTTAGATGTCATTTGTTTACAAGAGACACACGTCGCAAAAAAACACAAAAATTTTGATAAATAAGAAATTAGGAGAAGAATTTATAGCTGCAGATGTTACAAAAAAGCGAGGTGTGATAATTTATATCAAGAAAAAATTCGAACCAAAATTGATTTTTAAAGATGAAGAGGGAAGAGTAATAATCACACAGGTGACATTTCAAGGCGAAAAATTGCTAATAGCGGGGATTTATGCCCCAAATGGTAAAAAGACAGAGTTTTTCAGAACATTAGAAGAAATATTATTCGAATATATGGATCAGAGGATAATCATAATGGGAGATCTGAATGGAGTGGTAAATCCAACGATAGACAGGTCGGCAAGGAAAGGGAATTCGGCACAAGGAAAATTACCTAAAACATTCTTTGCATTAAGAGATAATTTAGAACTTGTAGATACCTGGAGATACAAACACCCAATCACAAAACAATTCACACACTACTCAGAGCCAAATAGAAGTTCAGGGAGAATAGATTATGTATGGTCATCTCAAGAGATAGCTGACAGGGTGAACAAAGTTGAAATTCTCCCAAGAACACTATCTGACCACAACCCGATATATCTGGAAATTAAAGGAGAGAAAGTGCAAACAAGATGGAGGATGAATGAAAGTCTATTCAATGATCAGGAAATAGTGGAAAAAACAAGAAAATCATTAAAAGAATATTTTGAACTGAATTTGGATAAAGGAACAGATATAAACATAGTGTGGGATGCAAGTAAAGCAGTCCTAAGGGGCTTCTTGATCTTGCAAAATAACATAAAAAAGAAGGAAAGAGAAAAGAAAAAAGAGGAAATAGAGAAAATGTTATTAGAAAAAGAAAAACAGTTAAACAATAACCCTGAAGATAGAGAGCTAAAACAAAGCATCAAAATATTACAAACACAATATTCAATGTTAGTGACCCAAGAAATCGAATGGAAGATGAAATGGAATAAACAAAAAAACTTTGAATACGCTAACAAAACAGGCAAACTGCTAGCGTGGCAGTTAAAAAAAAGACAGAGACAAAATACAATAAATAAAATCAGGAAAGATGATAAAATAACAGAAAAAAGAAAAGATATAGAAGAAGCATTTTTAAATTATTATTCTGGCTTATATCAAAAAGGGCAAGAGGAGGAGGAAAAGATGAGTATATACATAAATAACCAGAATGTGAAGAAGATTACAAAGGAAGATCAAGAATTTTTGAATACACCAATTTCATCCTCAGAGCTACAGCAGGCAATCCAAGATTTAAAAATAGGGAAAGCCCCGGGTCCAGATGGACTGTCGGCAAGGTACTATAAAGATTTGATAGCCCAGCTAAGCCCAACATTATTGGAAGTTATGAATAACATACTAAGGAAAGGACAAATTCCAAATTCTTGGAAAGAAGCGTATATTACATTAATCGCAAAACAAGATACGGACTTATTTGATGTCAAAAACTACCGCCCAATTTCTCTGTTAAACTTAGATTATAAGCTCTTTACAAATATCTTGGCTAATAGGTTAAAAACAGTGGTAAACAAAGTAATACATAAAGACCAAACAGGTTTCCTACCGGGTCGACAAATGAAAGAAAATATTAGAACCATAGTAGACATAATTGAGTATTTAGAAATAAAAATAAATTAAAAAGCTGCATTAATCTTCATAGATGCCGAAAAGGCATTTGATAACGTGTCGTGGATATTCATGGAGAAGACCTTGGAGAAGATGGAAATCAGAGGGAACTTTCTGAGAGGAATCAGCGCAATATATAGTGAGCAAAAAGCAAAACTAATTATCAACAATGCACTATCAAAGACATTTAATATTACAAAGGGCACCAGGCAGGGGTGCCCACTCTCACCACTTTTGTTTATTATGGTTCTAGAAGTATTAGCAAACAAAATAAGAGATACCGACACAATTAAAGGTATCAAGGTGGGAAAGAAAGAATTTAAAATCAAAGCGTTTGCTGATGACCTGGTAATTACATTGGAGGAACCTCAAGAGAGCATTATAGAAATGTTGGAAAAAATAAAGGAATTTGGAGAATTGGCAGGATTTAAATTGAACAAAAGAAAAACAAAAATGCTGGTTAAAAATATGAACAGAACTGAAATTGAGGAGCTAGAAAAAAAATTCGGGCTGTCAGTGGTTAAACAGATAAAATATCTCGGTATCAATTTAACAGCGAAAAACATAAATCTATTTAACGATAACTATTTACCAATTTGGAAAGAAATTAAAAAAGATATAGAGGTGTGGGGAAGATTGAACTTGTCATTTTGGGGAAGAATCTCAGCTATCAAAATGAGTGTGTTACCCAGACTATTGTTTTTCTTTCAAATGATACCAGTAATTAAAGGCACAAAAATTTTCAAAGATTGGCAAAAAATACTATCCACATTTATATGGCAAGGAAAACGGCCTAGGATAAAACAAAAAATATTAGTAGACAGGAGAGAAAGAGGAGGCTTTGGATTACCAGACCTGAAAATATATTACGAAGCCTCATGTCTAATATGGGTGAGAGAATGGATCTTGCTGGAAAATACAGATATATTGGACCTAGAAGGGTTTAACAACAGGTTTGGGTGGCATGCGTATCTGTGGAGGGAAAAAGTTAAAGTTCATAAAGAATTCCTAACACATGTATTTAAAAAATCCTTGTACGAAGTCTGGGAAAGATATAAAAACTTATTAGAAAGGAAGACGCCAAAATGGTTATCCCCAACAGAGATACTGACAGTGAAAAAAGTAAATATGGCAGGGATCTGGATCACATATGAAGACCTATTGGTAGATTCAGATAAAGGATGGAAGTTAAAACCTTATGAGGCTGTAATGGATAAAATGACTGGATGGATACAATATCATCAGGTGAATGAAATATTTAAGGAGGATAAAAGAAAAGGCGGTTTTGAAAAAAGCAAATCTAAATTTCAAATGGAGATTGTGGAAGGGAAAGGGAAATTGCTGACCAAAATGTATGACTACTTATTAGAGTGGTACACAAAGGATGAACTTGTGAAAGAGGCCATGATAAAATGGGCGGTGGATTTGGGGTATAACATTCAGTATGATAGATGGCAGAAATTATGGAATCACACCATTAAATTTACGGCATGTACAGTATTAGAAAATTGGAGTCCTTGGAGAATACAGGAAATAAAGTAGAAAGGTTGCAAGGACTCAGGCCAGGACGGCAATTGTTAACTCCAGGACAAGGCCCTGTTTCGTTTATTCTTCATCAGCTATCGTTTCTTAGTTTTATGGTCAAAGTACACCAACTTGTCCTGGAGTTAACAATCGTAACTGGAATTTGTTTTATACTTTCAACAACAAAAATAGAGAAAACCATTGTTTATTGCCGTCCTGGCCTGAGTCCTTGCAACCTTTCTACTTTATTTCTTGCGATAAAATTAGGCAAAATTGCCAGAGCCGGCCCACTGATGAGGTGGGGCGAAGCATGTGCCTCAGGCGGTGGAAGCTGAAGAAGTGGTGCCCCGCCTGCTCAGCTGCTTTCCACTGGTGGCAGAATGGCCCCCTATCACTGGCAAGAGGGAGGTATTCCACTACACGACATTGCAACTTCTCTGGAAGAGGGAAGACAAGCTGCAACACCTTGCGGGGCGCCCCGTCTCTCGCCAAATTCGGCAAGAGGAGGGGCATTCCACCAGTGGTAGAAGTGGGGTGGGACACGGCAGCAGGGTGGCGGGCAGTGACACATTCCCATTTCGCCTCAGATGGGAAAACAAGACGGGCCACCCCTGAAAATTGCATGCGGAAATGTTCCTATTGGGTGAAATTTGTACTAAAATGCTGGTGACGTTCCATGAGGACTTAAAAAAACCACAACCAAACGTAACTGATGTGCAAATGTGAAAAATTGAACTGGATTGAAGAAATAAGAAAGAGAGAAAGTGAAACTGACAGATCGCTCCATCCGTATTTCCTTGATGCCAACCTTCTCATTAATAAGGGAACAGAAAGGGGAGTAGGTAGAGAAATACATATGTCTGTGTTGAACTTTTAAACCCCAGAATATTTGAGTGGATCTGAAATTAGGTCAGGAATGCACCCGACCACACTATGTAGGATAAAAGGCATAGAGAGGATAAAGTATTTGCTTGCAGAGCTGAAATGGAACAGAGAACTGGCATGTATTAAGTGGATGAAAACCATGCATTGCAATTGAGCGGCAAGTAAATGATTCTGAACAATGTAGGGTTTCAGTTTCCCTTCTCTTTATGCAGATTGAAGTGGATGAGGCCCTGCACTACCTTGTTGAAGGTATTCAAAGGCAGTGCCCATGTGCACCACCTTTGATTCTGTGATGAAGGAAAGGCAGGATATAAACATTAGAAAATACATGAAATCTTGTAGCACACTGAAGGCAAATTAGGTTGGGAAAGCTTCCCTGGAAGCAGGTTTGCTAAGGGGTCAAGAACAGCACCGGATGACTTAGGAACAAACAACAACAACAACAACAACAACAACAACAACAACAACAACAACAATTTATTATTTGTACCCTGCCCATCTGACTGGGTTGTCCTAGCCACTCTAGGTGGCTTGCGATATATATATATGGACCCCTGAACCATTAGGTCCAGTCGCGGACGACTCTGGGGTTGCGGCGCTCATCTCGCTTTACTGGCCAAGGGAGCCGGTGTACAGCTTCTGGGTCATGTGGCCAGCATGACTAAGCCGCTTCTGGCGAACCAGAGCAGCACACGGAAACACCGTTTACCTTCCCGCCGGAGTGGTACCTATTTATCTACTTGCACTTTGATGTGCTTTCGAACTGCTAGGTTGACAGGAGCAGGGACCGAGCAACAGGAGCCCACCCCGTCGCGGGGATTCGAACCGCCAGCCTTCCGATCGGCAAGCCCTAGGCTCAGTAGTTTAACCCACAGCGCCACCCGCATCCCTATATGAAAACATAATAAAACCTTAAACCTTTAAAAGCTGCCTTCAAATGTCTTCTGAAGGTTGTATGGTTACATATCTCCTTGACATCTGATGGGAGGGCATTCCACAGGGTGGGTTCCATTATCGAGAAGGCCCTCTGCCTGGTTCCCTGTAGCTTCACCTCTCGCTGTGAACAGTAATGTGTTTCACTGCCAGGTGCTGGGAAATCTACCTACAGCGGTTAATATTTTCCCCTAGAACAGCTTGTGTGCTGACGGCATTTTCCACACCCATCACAAGGCCTTCCCAAGCAGGACAGGCTGAGATGTTTTGCTGCCAAAAGCAAGGTAACAAGATGGTTGCTCTGTCCCCCCACATATTCCACACACAGAAGCCGGATAGCCAGACCAGCCGTTGAATGTTCCTTCAGCATTGATGGGGTGGCAGCAAGCTGGCTGAACGGGTGCAAGGCATGGGTCGTGTGGCACATGCAGCTCTGGCATCCAACAGAGGGAAATGGTTATGGGACCTCAGAAGGAATGGGCACGAGGCAGCGCCGGCCTGTCCATGAGGCAGACCGAGGTAGCCGTTTCAGGCGGCAGAAACCAAGGGGCACCTCTGTGCCACTGCTTCTTGAGATCTTGCCGGAACGCGGAAGCCACAGTCATGCAACCACGATAAGCAAGACTTTAGTAGGGGCAGTAATGAGTGGCCGAGCAGCATCTTCCCTTTTCACCTCGGGTGGCAAAATGGGACAGGCCACCCTTGCCACTAGGGCTGCTGTTGCCGCACCTCTTCCTTCCTTCCTTCCTTCCTTCCTTCCTTCCTTCCTTCCTTCCTTCCTTCCTTCCTTCCTTCCTTTCTCACATACACACCTGGTATGTAGCACCCACAGCCTGAGGCAGTTATCTCACTGCCTATTGACCTGATTCCCAGCACACCCTTCCTCATGGAGTACACACGAATTCCTTTAAATATATTTACCTCACAAATATTTTTCTTCCACTCTGCTCTGTAGAGGTTTTACTGTTTTGATATATTAGCTCCTCTTGTTTTTTTCATGTCAATTTCATGCTTGCAACATGAGTTTGTAATAGTGTGTGTGTGTTTAATTTGTAAGCTGCTCTGGGAGATGTATATATATGTGTGTTTATACAGTGGATGCTTGGGTTGCGAACGTGATCCGTGCGGGAGGCACGTTTGCAACCCGCAGCATTTGCAACCTGCCACGTCTGCGCATGCGTTGGTCATGATTCAGCACTTCTGCGCATGTGCAAAGAACGATTTAGTGATTCTACGCATGCGTGAGCACCAAAACCCGGAAGTAACCCATTCCGGTACTTCCGGGTTCGGCGCGGTGCGCAACCCGAAAACATGCAGCCTGAAGCGGCCATAACCCGAGGTATGACTGTGTATGCAATAAATAAAAATAAAATTTATTCTCAGCCATAAGGACTTGATTTAGAGCTTTTGCTTCTGGTATTACTTTTTTTAAAAAAAAAATAATAATAATTTTAAAAATCAAATATTGAAGCTGGGCTTTTCTGAATGGTAGGATTTGTTTATTAAATTTTATGTTATCATATGCTTCTGTCAATGTCTCAATAAGGCACCTGAATAGAGCACAAGAAATATGTAATTTAATTTACATTTAACGAAACCAGACAGTCATACGGCAGAAGATGCCAGCCATTATTAAACTAGTTGACAGTCCAATTTTCTCTCGCTTCGCAATTTATTTCTTATTTAAAAATGTAGCCCTTCTAGGCTTGATGCATCTTTCAACAAGCGAAAAACAGCGAAGCAAAATTTAAGTTGACCGTATCATCAACAGCATCGAGTGATAATAATACAATCCACAGCAGGAGTAACGCAGGCCTGTAATTCATTTTTTCTTAAAGGCGCTTTAAAAAAAATGCCTTAAATAAATAAATAACTCTGCCTTATGCCGTTTCCAAAACTCCGAAAGATCTGAGCGACTCTAGACTGCGCTGGGGAGCTCGAGGCAATTGAATTGAAGGTCTGCCCGTCGCCTCTCAAAGAAGGTGAAAAGCATTCCGTTTTTAATAACAGTGGCATCCGAAAGCAATTTAAGCAGCAGCCTCTTAATCTGGGCTGCATGCCCTTTGCTCCCGATTCTGTTTAATTGCACCCTTCGACCGCTGCAAAAAGAAAAAAAGAGGTTCTCTGGGAATTTAAACCTCTTTTTTTATATTCTGCCGAAACGCTCTTTTAAATCCGAGGGGAGACGTGTCAGAAAATGGCAACGTTCTCATTAGATAAGAGGGGGGGGGAATATTCTGTTCCAAATTGCCTTGTGGCATTTATTGACCTATTTTTTTAACAACCCCCCCCCCCACTGTTTTATTTCCTCTTCTGCAGACCTGGATTAGCATCTGGCATACCGGGTATTTTGCTGGAGTCCTTGCACTCTGGCAGGGGTGGGGGGGGCACCTATCTGATGTCTTGTCTTCATCTTCTGGTTCCGGTGTCTCTGACGCCTCCATCATCCCCTCCCCATTGTATTTGCAAGCAAGGGGGCTTGCCTGCTGCTAGTCCTGCAATGGACAGGGAGTCAAGGGTCTGTTTGGCCCCAATCCGTACCCGATGGCTGCCACATTTTGTTTCCCACAGCGCTGTGGGCATGAATGGGGGAGAAAATGGATTCAGTCTGCATTTAAAATTAAACTTAATAAATTCGCAATATGTAGACAGAAACACAGCCAGCCACCCCTCGAAATTTGCACTTCTCTGAATTTTGCAGTGCAGTTTTCCAGCCAAATCATGTACCCCCAAAATGCATAGGCTATGGTTGTGGCACCCCAAATTCCTTTCCCCATGGACCACTTGAACATTGCTAATGGTTGGTGGTCCATTTAATTATTTTCCTTGCTGTTGTAGCAACAGTAATGCACTGTGCTAGATCCTATGATTTGAAAATTTATTTTTATTGCTTATTTTATTTTTTCAGATTGTATTTTATCACATAAGGCTTCTCTCACCCACTAGCAGCCCTGAAATAAAATCGGTGTTCTCTTGCAAGTGTCCCCCCCAGGAAAGCAACAGAGAGCATCAATCCCAGGAAAAGGATGGAGAGAAATCTCATCATACTCTCTTTTCATTATGTTTCATCAATTACATCCTCTAGTTGCAGAAACAGATTTCTTTCCTCCAGCAGACATCTGTTTCGATATTTTAGAATGTGGAATATATTCTCGATCCCCAAAATAAGAAGAAGGTACTGTACATTTTTTCCATGACGAAATTTGCTTCCAGGTTATTCTTCATATATTGAGTGCCCCTTAGTTCTTCGAAGTACCCTGCCATACCATAATAGTAGCTAAAGGAGGATTATTTTCAGGACCACTTATCAATAGCAAAGAGCAAAAACTATAGGAGCCACACAGGAATCCAGGTGCAGTCCAAATGTACCACCACCACAGAGCAAAAAACTATTCTTTGCATGTGTGTGATTTTGCTTATTTAAGCAAGGTGTAGATAACACTTCTGAACTTAAGATAACTCCTCATTCAACATGTGTGCTTGATACCAATCATTCCTGCTTACACAAAACACACATTCACACTTTGTCTTGGTGAGAGGGTTGTAGAAGTCATGGTGTTCCAGACATACATTTGAAAGCCAAAAATGAAAATCTGACAGCTCAGCCCAAGGACGAAGACTGGCTGGCTGGCTTTGACTTTTCTCCTTTCTTCATGCCAAATTCTCCACCTACCCTTTGTTTAGGCCTCTCGATCCTTTTCCTATTCTGCACTCTTACATCAGCCTCCTGCTCCCCTGCCCTGGATACCTGTCTCTTAGCTTCTCTTTGCTTTAGGAACCCTCTCTAGAGAGCCAGTGTGGTGTAGTGGTTAAGAGCGGTAGACTCGTAATCTGGTGAACCGGGTTCGCTTCCCCACTCCTCCACATGCAGCTGCTGGGTGACCTTGGGCTAGTCACACTTCTTTGAAGTCTCTCAGCCCCACTCACCTCACAGAGTGTTTGTTGTGGGGGAGGAAGGGAAAGGAGATTGTTAGCCGCTTTGAGACTCCTTCGGATAGTAATAAAGCGGGATATCAAATCCAAACACTTCTTCTTCTCTAGTCCTCTGCTAGAGGTTTAAATTATTTCCAAACTGACCACATTTTCTTCTCACATATAATCCGGAGAGCACACTGGTTAATTCCCAAAGAAACTCAACGTTCAGAACAACTGCGTCACTTACAGCCAGTCTCAGTGAAATATAATATAGATGATTTGTAGTTTTGCGCATAACTGGGTCTTACCGGTACTTTACAGATAACCCAAGGACAGCCTTGAGGAATCTCAGCGGCTGCTTTCAATACATGCAGCCACTCACCTGGTGTGTTTGGTTTGTGGTCTTAAGAACTGAATTAGGACCAGAGATGATATTTAACGTTGTAAGTGACCTTTTAAGAAGCGACATTGCCTTTCAGGGAGTTGCCTTTGGGGCTGGGGTGTGTGTGGAGGAAACCAACAAATGTTCTGTTTAAACCAGAAATGCTTTTAGAGCAATAAAAGATCCAGCGGCGGGGAGGAACGCAAATGACATTTCACTGCTATTCCTTGTGGTGTAGTAATGCTACTGCTTTCTGTGTTTCTGATCAAGGGAAGATGATGCTTTGCAAAGCCTGTGAGGTCTTTGCAGCTGCTGGATATGGGCATATCTGTTCAGGAGATCACTGCATCTCAAAGCGACACGCAGCTGGTGGCTTCTGCAACAAATATACCTAGCCTTCCAGAGTCCCTGCTGCTGTTCCTGAAATCAAGGCCAGGGGAGGGGGGGGTCCCTTGAAATAATCCCCATCTGCCATGTAGTTTGCTGGGAAGCCAAACACACAAAGATCGTAACCGGCTGATAAAGTAATCACATTCTCATCAATTGCACATATAAACAAGTGTAATATAAATCTCAAACATAATAATAGATAGGTACAACCATTCAACTGTAAATATATGCCATCAACATGTGTCCATAAGTATCATGGGATCCACATATTACAGATCAAGGTCCCAAGGCAAACAAAAATAAAGCATGGATGTAATTTGTTGTTGTTCAGTCGTTCAGTCGTGTCCGACTCTTTGTGACCCCATGGACCAGAGCACGCCAGGCACGCCTATCCTTCACTGCCTCCCGCAGTTTGGCCAAACTCATGTTAGTAGCTTCGAGAACACTGTCCAACCATCTCATCCTCTGTCGTCCCCTTCTCCTTGTGCCCTCCATCTTTCCCAACATCAGGGTCTTTTCCAGGGAGTCTTCTCTTCTCATGAGGTGGCCAAAGTACTGGAGCCTCAACTTCAGGATCTGTCCTTCTAGTGAGCACTCAGGGCTGATTTCCTTGAGAATGGATAGGTTTGATCTTCTTGCAGTCCATGGGACTCTCAAGAGTCTCCTCCAGCACCATAATTCAAAAGCATCAATTCTTCGGCGATCAGCCTTCTTGATGGTCCAGCTCTCACTTCCGTACATTACTACTGGGAAAACCATAGCTTTAACTATACGGACCTTTGTCGGCAAGGTGATGTCTTTGCTTTTTAAGATGCTGTCTAGGTTTGTCATTGCTTTTCTCCCAAGAAGCAGGCGTCTTCTAATTTCGTGACTGCTGTCACCATCTGCAGTGATCATGGAACCCAAGAAAGTGAAATCTCTCACTGCCTCCATTTCATGGATGTAATAATTATTATAATCTTGCCAGTCTGCAACATGAACGTTGCCACAGAGGGGTGTGATGCAGGTCGTACTGGTTGGTTGATCTGTAATATGTGGATCCCATGATACTTATGGACACATGTTGATGGCATATATTTACAGTTGAATGGTTGTACCTATCTATTATTATGTTTGAGATTTATATTACACTTGTTTATATGTGCAATTGATGAGAATTGTGATTACTTTATCAGCCGGTTACGATCTTTGTGTGTTTGGCATAACGTCAGTCGTGACCTTGGTTCTTTTGGGTGTTGTTTGCTGGGAAGCAGCACAGGAAACAGAAACTCAGCATGTTGTCCTGAAAGACTCAGAAATGCAGTTTCTAAAGACTCCATGTTGGCTCTCACGACAGAATCCGACTACATTTGCTCTGACGTTCTCCGTCTTCTGTTTGGTGCTTGCTTACTGGGTTTTTGCCGCCCCTCGGGCTGCGTGAGCCTGTTCCTTATCATCCTGTTTCATGAGCGTCTTAAAATGCTTCACACTATTGTTTGTGTGCCAGTCGCAGGGCTGGGCTTGGCGGCTTCAGAGGGAGAGAAGCGCCGTGCAGCCTGGAACGACCAGCAGCAATGTCCGATCTGCAGGATTCCAGTTAGGATGAGGTTTTTTAATAGTGCAATAAAATGAGGTGGGAGAAATCTGCCCCACTTCATAGCCATGCTATTTCAGGCACAGTAATACTCTGAGACCATACATGACTGCTCTGATTTCCAGCTGCGCGCGTGGTTAGAAGGCATTCGAAAAAGAGCCTCGAGTTGGCACAGACTCATGATCCAAAGCCAGTGCGGATAAGGCCCTCTCTTAATGCACATAACGTTGAGAGCTAGAGAAATGCCATTCACTATTGATTTCCCCTCCTGTTAGGAATCAGGACATTGCATCCAAGCTGCGTTTGCACTGCAAAATCTTCTTCCTCTGCCAAGTCGCAGGCCAAACCTAGTGTGATTATTGCTCAGTGCTAAGAGGATCTGCAACGCGCAGGTCAGACATGGGAAATTAAAAACAGGGTCTGAATGTAGAATGTTTGACAGTGTGTTCGACGCATAGCAGCCTTTGGAGATGAGGTCTTGCTTCTAATAATATCACTTTGCATTAATCTCCAGACTATTTTGAGGAGACTGGAGCGCTAGAGGAATCTTCAGATGATGCTGGGCTTGTCAATGCACTCGCTCGTAGGAGGTAAAAAATAAGAGGGTGTGCAAGGCATAATTAGTGCTTGTTAATATTAGGTACAATCCATCAGGGAGTGAGTTATCCAAGAAAATGCTATTGCTGGTTAATTAACTGCAGGAGCAGTTTCTTTGCTTTTCAACCCGGCTGAACTAGATTTCAGTAGTGACAAAATATGGCCTGGGATCTGACTAGATCTTTAGGTGGCCCAATGCCTAGTGTGTGCAAAGGTTATTGGCAGCCTAAAAGGAAAAAAAAGCTCAAGACTGGTCTTTCTCCCCCTCCCAAAATCTCAATAACAATTGAGCTCTTCCGCTCTTGCCGAGGCAGTTGGCCACTCTGTGTGTGTGTGTGTGTGTGTGTGTTGCGCCGGCTGTTTCCCCCTCCCTCATGCCGACAAAGAGCTGGCGTGCCTATCAGAGACCGGATCCTAGCCTGCACCCTGCTTGGTCAAATGGGGATGCAGGCTGAGACTTGGGCAGTGTCAGGGGGCGAATTCATCGTTGCCGGGATTCATCGTTGCAAGGGAGCTTGGCAAACTGAGTTCCCTTGCATGGTGAGTAGTTCCTTTGCGAGGACTGAGGATCCTGGGAAACTGAGTTTTTCAGCCATTTGGGGCTTTCTGTTTGGGGGGGGGAGTTTTTCTGTTTTTTGAAGCTGTTTTTGTTTTTGAACCTGAACGACCATGGCTCCCCCCCCCCCGTTTTGATCCTGGGTACGCCCCTGGCTAAATCTGCATCAACTGGGCCCTCCGCAACATCTGCCACCACTTGAGTCCCATAATGGCTGTATTGATATCACCAGCCTCAATGCGTCTCTGCCTCCTGTCTGCTAGAAGAGTTTGGACTTGATATCCCGCCTTTCACTCCCCTTAAGGAGTCTCAAAGCGGCTAACATCTCCTTTCCCTTCCTCCCCCACAACAAACACTCTGTGAGGTGAGTGGGGCTGGGAGACTTCAGAGAAGTGTGACCCAGCAGCTGCATGTGGAAGAGCGGGGACGCGAACCCAGTTCACCAGATTATGAGTCCACTGCTCTTAACCACTACGCCATGCTGGCTCTCTAGAAAGTTACCTAATGGCTGAGTGGCTAAACCCATTCCAGCACTAGATTTAGGGTGTTGCAGGCAGTAGTCCCCATGATGGGGAATATGCACTACACTAATAAAAAATGCAAGATATCATATAAACCACAGAGCCTAGGGCTTGCTGATCAGAAGGTCGGCGGTTCGAATCCCTGCAATGGGGTGAGCTCCCATTGCTCGGTCCCAGCTCCTGCCCACCTAGCAGTTCGAAAGCATGTCAAAGTGCAAGTAGATAAATAGGTACTGCTCCGGCGGGAAGGTAAACAGCATTTCCGTGCGCTGCTCTGGTTCGCCAGAAGTGGCTTAGTCATGCTGGCCACATGACCCGGAAGCTGTACGCTGGCTCCCTCGGCCAGTAACGTGAGATGAGCGCCGCAACCCTAGAGTAGGACACGACTGGACCTGATTGTCAGGGGCCCCTTTACCTTTACTAATAAAAAATGCAAGATATCATATTTATATCATTAATGTATCCTTTTTGTTGTTGTTGAAATTATATTTTGACAGACTTGTACTTTGATTGATTGATGATGATAATGCGACAAACAAACAAAAAACAGAACAAACACACGCTACCTAAATACTTCCGTTAAGGTTTCTTATTGAGATAGTGATAGAGTGGATAATTTAAAGAAATGCCAACATGCCAGAATCATAATGGAATTAATTAAATAAATAAGTAGGCATACTCTTAACTTATGGCTCTATTGATTACTTTTTGATACAAACTTACTACAGAGGAGACCTGCATGGGATTGTGCTTTTAACCAACCAACCAGACAGACAGATCAAAACTTGCAGCCTTAATTTTTATCATTCAGTTCCACAAGTAGCACAATCCTGAACATGGCTACTCGGAAGCAAGTCCCATTGATCTCCATGCAACTTACTGCCTAGTAAATGTGTTTAGGATTGCAGCCAAAGTATCTGCCAGGCACTCCAATATTATATCCTTCCATCAGTGGACTCTTGGGACAGACACATTCCTAATGCCCCCGACACTGAGCATCTGTTTACCAGGCTGCAGTTAAAATTAGGAGTCTCTGTCACATCAGAGCAAACCACAGCTCGTTTCTTTCTAAAACGTGTGAAAATGCAGTTATTTCACCCCTGAAATTTGTCACGTGCATTTTCCCAACCCTGAAAATAACCCAACCGGGAACAGGGAGTTCTGGCCTTAGTTCAGAACAGCTGGCATACATGGAGGTGTAAATCAAACTAAATCTGTTATTTCTTTCCCACATGCAGGGGCCACCAGCCAAACTGCTGGACATGAGAGCAACTAGGGCATCTGCTTAAGGCCACTAAAGGCAACACTGTCAATTGCACTTTCTGCCAGACCAGGGTCCTGGATGACCTCTCTGCAGCTTCTTTTCTGCAATGACATGATGAGCTCGCAAGCCTTGAGCCCTGCCTCTCAGGCCACCTAGGTCATACAACTACCCGTGGGGAAAGGGTCCTTAATGGGGGCATCAGTCCCCACATCCTAACACCCCCCTGTTTGCCATCTTTGTGTGTGAAATAGAAAGAGGAGCTGGGAGGATTATCTAGAATCATAGAATCATAGAGTTGGAAGAGACCACAAGGGCCATCCAGTCCAACCCCCTGCCAAGCAGGAAACACCATCAAAGCATTCCTGACAGATGGCTGTCAAGCCTCCGCTTAAAGACCTCCAAAGAAGGAGACTCCACCACACTCCTTGGCAGCAAATTCCACTGTCGAACAGCTCTTACTGTCAGGAAGTTCTTCCTAATGTTTAGGTGGAATCTTCTTTCTTGTAGTTTGAATCCATTGCCCCGTGTCCGCTTCTCTGGAGCAGCAGAAAACAACCTTTCACCCTCCTCTATATGACATCCTTTTATATATTTGAACATGGCTATCATATCACCCCTTAACCTTCTCTTCTCCAGGCTAAACATACCCAGCTCCCTAAGCCGTTCCTCATAAGGCATCGTTTCCAGGCCTTTGACCATTTTGGTTGCCCTCCTCTGGACACGTTCCAGCTTGTCAGTATCCTTCTTGAACATGCTCTGCCGACTGAGCAGAGCATGTTCAAGAAAACATCTAGTGAGAAAACATTTGTTACTGTTAAATCTCTGACCACATAAACTAGAGACTGAGGAGAGCTCAGTCGGCAGAGCATGATGCTCTTAATCTCCGGGTCATGGGTTCGAGTCCCGCGCTGGGCAAAAGATTCCTGCGTTGCCGGCAGTTGGACTCGAAGACCCGTATGGTCCCTTCCAGAGCTATAGTTCTGTGATGGGACATATCACAAACAATAAGCTTTTATGGCAGGCATAGGCAAACTCGGCCCTCCAGATGTTTTGGCACTACAACTCCCATCATCCCTAGCTAACAGGACCAGTGGTCAGGGATGATGGGAATTGTAGTCCCAAAACATCTGGAGGGCCGAGTTTGCCTATGCCTGCTTTATGGTATCACAACCAATGGAGCACCTTTTGCCATTTAATTTCTGCTGCAGGTATATCCGCAATAAAACCTAAAGATGGAAAGCTGGCAGAGATAACAGTAGTGCAAGGCTGACACTGTGCCAGGTTAAACTGGAACTTCATGAGAAGTTTTCCTCTTTAACTTGGTTTGCCACCCGCAATAGAATCGTTCAGTTCTGCGTTTACAAGCACATTGTTGCAGCTGAGCATGGGTATCTTTCAATCTGGCAGGGCAGCACATACCAATGTCTGGGTGCACACGGCAGAGAATTCTTGAACTACTACATATGCTAAGCTGAACAGCCTGCTGGTACATGTTGCATTTGCACTGTGATTAAAAGGCGCGGTCAAAGGACGACCAATTGGGCAGGATCGAGTGCATGTACCAGTCTGGCTCAGTGTTTGTGTAGACCAGCATCCTAGTGGATAGGACGGCCAGATCTTTCCCCAGATCCGGTTTCAGATTTCCTGGAGATATCAGAAAGTTGCCTGTCAGAGGAATGACAACTATACCATAGAGCTCGGTTCCAATTTGAATTTGCAACTTTTATCACTCAGGCTTTTATGCTATTTATTTACAGCTGCCTTCCCATAATTTCAAGGATTTTACTCAAGGAGCTGTGACTGTGCTATGTGGGAATACACTGCGTGGGTTTCTTTGAACCCGCGATTATTTGTATTAAGTTAATGTTAATATTATGCACTATTTTATGTATTCTTCCGTGCAGAAGTGAAAGCGAAAGCAGGGCTCAGTAGGCATCTCGCTACTGAGATCCCTCCGCCTAGACTTTTTGGTTCCAGAGGTTTGAATTGTGAATGATCAGTTATTCTGCTTCCCGCCTTTTTGGGGGCAGCAACAGCGTTCCTATTGGTAAATTTATCGATCATGACGTTGCACTTGGTTGTCAATAAAAGGCTGCGGCTCCCCGTATTAGGCGGACAGTCAGAGTTAGGGTTCAGATGAACCAGATGTAGATAGTTGGGGTTTCGGGGAACGGGTTGGTTGGGTTGGAAGCGCGTGCAGGAGGTAGAGAGGTTAGCTTGCAGAAGATTTGGCGGTTTTAGGGTCTGCTAGTTTAGGTAATTCTAGAGCAGTTTAGGCATAGAGGAAAGTAGAAGCCTATGCGGGTCAGCCAAAGCCATCTAAAGGAAACAGTGACTTTGTCTTTATTTCGTCTCAATTTTATTTTTCGTAGTTTAGTGGTGCTTTTGCATGGCCGTAGCTTTTGGCCACCTTTCATTTGGGTACGTTATTTAAGGGAACAACTTAGGAGGTCGCAAGTGCTCTCAGGTACTTTTACGAGGCACTCTTTTTCTTCGGACTACTCACGCACCTTCAGATTTAGCCTGGCGGACAACGGCACGGTGTGAGTTTTAGCTCCGGAATTATCGGCCGTCCCGTTCGCAGGCTTGGCCGGTGCCCGTGCAGGACGCACGTGAGGCGCTGGCCACACATCCCCAGCAACTGGTATCCCGTGTGCAGTGGGCCTTGGGCGGAATCCTTTAGTCGAT
This sequence comes from Lacerta viridis, assembly GCA_900245905.1. Lineage (NCBI taxonomy): Eukaryota > Metazoa > Chordata > Lepidosauria > Squamata > Lacertidae > Lacerta > Lacerta viridis. The sequence continues at coordinate 285,238 of OFHU01002500.1, forward strand.
CTTCCCTAAATGGGGGGGGGCGATCCCAGGGTTCCCCGTTAAAGGGGTTGTGGGGTAGGGAGTCACTGGCCATACGCCATTAAGTTGTCAGTGCTCTCCCCTGCGTTGCGGTGAAATGGGGGGCAGGCTCTCTGCTTGAACAGACATTTTCCAGAGCCGGCCCAATCCCCACACAGTTTGGATAACCCTGATGTTCCCCAGATCCCCAGACGGGGACTGGGAGGGATAAACGCCCAGTGCCTAAGCCAAGGTCTCCCTACATCTGAAAGTTTAATAAAGTTGTGGCCAATTTTAATCCCATAACACGTCGTCATGAGTCATTATTCCTCCCGGGGGTCGCCTGGGGACGGGGATGGGGGGTCTTGGCCTGGCCACGCTATAACCTTGATATTTCTGCTGGATGGTGCTGTTTTGTGCCACGCTCAAGTGACATTGTCTCCCAGGCTTAGTACGCAAAGCTGCCCAGAGTGGCTGGGGAAACCCAGCCAGATGGGCGGGGTATAAAGAAATTATTATTATTATTATTATTATTATTATTATTATTATTATTATGAAATAAATGTACCATTCCTTCCTCCCCCTTTCATGGATTTTTAGTTTACCCACTGAGGAGTTTGAGTTTAATTTTTTGGGTCAAAGAGTTCATTCCACTGTTATAAAAGGAAGCAGATATTTTTCATCGCTGATGATGAAATATCCAGATATCCAGCATCTGCATAGGCTTTCCTTAGGACCTGAATTGATCCACCCCTTAGTTAGTCCCATTCTGAGGTCCTGCAGATTTGGAAGCGCAAATTTACCCACCAGCTGTTTCTTGGCATGGAGCAACGGCAGAAATAATGCTTACACATTTCTGCATACTTCTTGGGGAGTATTAATAGCCAACAGAAGAAAAGGAAACAGAGAAAGCATTAGTGCACATTTAAATAATAACATCAATACAATGCCTTCCTTTGCTGTGCAAAACTGTGCACATTTTCATCTTTCAAAAACACTTTGTTCTTGGCTGTTTTCTGCGGTATAGAAAGAAAATGTGGTCCCAAAATACTTATTGGCTGTCAAGAAGCCATAGCTTCGAGAATTTCAATCCAGGTGTTACTAAAGCACATTTGTTTTCTTCACAAATGTTGTTGTTCAGTCGTGTCCGACTCTTCGTGACCCCATGGACCAGAGCACACCAGGCACGCCTATCTTCCACTGCCTCCTGCAGTTTGGCCAAACTCATGCCAGTCGCTTCGAGAACACTGTCCAACCATCTCATCCTCTGTCGTCCCCTTCTCCTTGTGCCCTCCATCTTTCCTTTTTTTTTTTTAATAAGAATTTATTGGCCTTTTTCATAATACAACATAAACCCCTCCCACACCAACATATATAACACAAATACAAACAAAGCCAGGATTTTTCTTCTTACTTATATCCATAAAAAAAAAATTCTTGTTTCAAATCTTGACACATGACTTCCCCTGCCTATTCACCTTCGGTTTTAAATCAATCTTCTTTTTTTTATAACACCTTTTCTCTAAAAATTCACTTTAGTTAAAAATAAAACAATCATCTTAATCTTCTTACTTTATCATAAATCTTAACAAAATATTCTTAAAAAATCTAAACTTATTTCTTCTTTCCTTTATCATGCTGCTATTAACATAAATCTCAATATCTCACTATTTATTCACTATAAACTTATAATTAACAACCTTCACGCTCCGATTTCAAATACCATAACAGACCATTTAAATTAACGATTAATACTTCACCCCACACCCCCTCTGTCCATTGTCTTTCTCTGTCTTTCGCCGGAACCATTCCTCGAATTGTCTTCTTTTCCCAAATGTCCACAGATCCAGGCAACAGTCACAACAAACCTTGCATCAAGCTTCAGGGTACACATCACGTCCTTCCTGGGCTCCTCCGTTTCTTTGTACGATTCTTCTACTTCTTGTAAAAATCTTAGTTCCATGTCCCTTGCCCCCGAGCTCCCACCTCGGGGTCTGGATATTATAAATTTTCCGGTTCCAGGGCTGCCACCCCCAGAAACCGGTTCCTTTTCCCGGAGTCGCCCAGCCATTTCATAGCATCCTTCAAGCACCCCTTCCAGCTCTTTGCCAAGGTTTGCTTCCATTGTGTAAAATTTTTGAAAAGCCTCCTCTGTGGGAAGTTGATTCTTTTTATTTATAATCCCACTCAAAACTTGCAATTTGCGATTAAGCAGTTCCAGCTTCAAGACATCCAACAATTCTTCGTCCTTTAGACCAGAGTTCAAAACAAGTTCCAACACAAAGTTCAGCATTTTGAAAGGGAGGGTGGGTATCAAATTTCAGTTCCTGTCTCTTCCTTCTTTTGTTTCAATTGTTTCCCACGTCAGTCCAGATTTTCCATCGCCATTTTTTCTGAAGCCAGAGTGTGAAGACCAAAACTTTAGATGGAGATATTTTCTCCCCACTTTATCCCCAAAGGGAAAACTCAGCAGTCTCAGTTTTCAAATTGCGAACACTTTGTATCCATTATTGTAGCAGCAGTCACTTAAACTGGTTACTATCTTTCGCTCCCGAAGGGAGGGAGGCAGGCTCCCTTTCCTCTTCCCCCCGGATCGTTCCAAAAATAGAAAAGTCAGCCAAATACTCACAACCACCGGGTTCTTTCAGATGACTAAATACAGGTAGAACTTAGACGCTCATCACAGGCTTTGTCGCCGCATTTACATCCCGGTTGGGGCATGTCCCCTATAGCCCGGCTCCGTCGTCCCTTCACCCCCACTCCCCCTTTACAGGGGGAGCGAGGGAAGGGTTCGGAGCCACAACGGGCACAGCCGGGGAGCCCAGGGTGCGGGACGCTCTTCCCGCACCCCAACCGGAGCCCCGCTTTGCGGTAGCGGGGCTCCAAACCCCCGGGATGGACTGGGCGCTTCGCAGCCGAAGCAGCCCACGACCACCCACAATGGCGCCGCCGCCGGAAGTCGCCCTCCATCTTTCCCAACATCTAGGGAGTCTTCTCTTCTCATGAGGTGGCCAAAGTACTGGAGCCTCAACCTCAGGAATAACTTCACAAATAAGCCCCATTAAATTCTAGTGCTAAGTATGTTTTGAAATATTGAGAAAGGATGGAAATATGAATAATATTCACCCATGTGAAGCTTGAAAGAGTTGACCTCTAGTCTTTGCTTTTTTCCATTCTGTCCTCTTCAGCTGGCGGTTTCCTCTTAGCTAAGGGTTTTCTAATCTGTGTCTGCCAACCTGGTTAGATATTTGCTCACCTGCAGTTCACCTGCTTTACTCCTGTCTCCAGAAGAGCAAAGAAAGGTTTTAAGAGGATGGGACATTGGTTAAGCTAGTATTGTTAATACTGTGAGCTCACAAGACAAGCTGAACACATAGTGAAATTTTTTGGGGGAATGCCAAAGCTGTTATCTTGTGGCTGGGGGGGGGGGTCACAAGCTTGACCTAAAGTCAATTGTTTTGTTTTGAAACCTAGTGGAATCTCATTGTTTGATAAATGCCGATACTTAAGAATGATGAGCTACAACATTCTGAAAATTTGATATTATTGCTGTAATAATTTTTGTATATATACTTTGGCACAACTTTGTTAGTATATTCTGAAACTTTTATCTGAGTGTTTATTGTTCTTCAATTTTTATGCATATATACAGTGCTTATTTTCTTTTAAAAATGTTTAGGGGTGCTCTCATTTCCCTACTCATATTGAAATACTGCCCCTCAATGCGGCCAAACTTAGATTCACAAAATGTTTAGGGGTATGCGTACCCCTGTGAAACCCACCCCACCTCCGAAAAAAGCTCTCCTTGTGTAAATTTTGCATGCCGTGTGCTCTAATGTAAACAAAGATGTATCTCAATGCCACCACGTTAAGTTTAAAGATGAAAAATTATAAAAACGACATTACAATAAAATAAAATAAAATTAGATATTATTGCTGATCAATGTGAATTTAAGGATAAAAACATCTCCAGCTCCTTACAATTCCTTGAAATCTTTGAAAATATGCTTTTGCTTATTATCAGTAATAATATGCTTCTGTACCAGTAACACTAGTGTGTTTTAGTGTCTGTTCTAAGCTCTCATACCATAACTTGTTATGTTATAAATACGAACTTTGCCCCCTTCTCAGATAGCGAAAACTGAGCAGGAGCGATTTTCTTCATCTACACCTCCAAACAGTCCGACTGGAAACAGAAATCCCCTAGGTCAATTCTTGTAATAGTATTTAAGAACATACGTCTTCATCTGCAAAGGCTGTTGTTGCTTTACAAAGGAATCATTACAAAGGAGGAAAAACGGCCACAACTTTATTGGTTACAGCGTGTATTGGCTTAGGCATTGGGTTGAACAGACTATAATTGACTCCCCCCGCAGAGCGTGGAGTCACTCAAGGGTTAACCGCCCATGAGGTGGAGCTTGTTGATGCAAGATACAACTGGAAGCTCCACCCCCTGAAGTCACCGGAGGTCGTGCCATGGCCCCTAGCCACCAACAGGGCATTGGACAGGATCCACGACCGCCGGATTCCTTTACGGAATACCCAAACTTTAGGAGGGTTAGGCGATGGCCCGAACCTATGCCCTCCGATACCACACTAAACCCAATGCCTAACCGCCAATCTAACATAGTTGTGACAATTTGCTACGAGGTAGGCGAAAAAACCAATGAGGCTGTGCCAATTTGCCACTTGGCCAAAATTCCTACCAGGACCCTTGTACAAACAAGGCGACCAACCGCAGTCCATAGCAATGTCCTATCCAAGGAACAACCTAAGGGAGGGTGGGCGGGTGATCCGGCGGTGAAGCGACGCAGAATGGCGGAGAGGTGCCGCCGCGGCTGCCCAGGTGCAGCAAATCCCCGCCCCCAAGTCAGCCCTATTGGCTGACTGCTAGGGGCGCGGCGCGGCGGCGGGGCTAGGTAGGGCTGGGGCGAAACGCCCCCGCCTCAATGCTGGAGCCGGCTCCCGCTCACAACCCCTCCCCTCGCTAAGGAGGAGAGGCTAAACAGAAATCCCCTAGGTCAATTCTCGTAATAGTATTTAAGAACATACGTCTTCATCTGCAAAGGCTGTTGTTGCTTTACAAAGGAATCATTTTCTAAAGGAATTCCTCATTGTACAATGGGACAGCTGCCAAATTGTAGAAGTAATCACCTTCGTAGCAACTTGCTCTCGTTAGCCAAACCCCTTAGCATATTGTAAAATGTTAATATATGGAGCTCCTGTCTTTATCATTCAAAATATAATGTAATTATTTATTCAGCTATTCTCCAAACTAACTCTCTAGGAATTTTCGGTCAGGAAGGGAATGGAATCCTAAACCTTCACGAGAATAAAAAAAAATTGCATTCTGGGAGCCCCACAATGTTTGCTTCCAGGCAGAGGAAGAAGAAACGCTGATCCAATTCGAGTGCATTTTTTATTTCTGTGTGTAAACAGGATGCACTTAAATTTCAATCAATCATATTTGTTTGTAATGGCATAGGGCATTAGCACAAAGTTGCCTTCACCATAAATCTAATATGCCTCCCCTAAATAGATCCTCATCAGTTTTGCAATGACTTTGTTTTGCTTTACGTTTTCTCGTCACGTCTCAGGAAATACAGAGAATGGGAGGGTGGGTGTGCCAGGATGGGTGGGGTGGGGGTGATTTATTATGCATTTTCTATTAAGATACTTTTATGAGCCCCCCACTAATCCCTATTTCTAAATAAATAATAATAATAAATTGCTTTTCAAGTATTTCTACAGAATTCCATGTGAGAAAGAGCTGTGCTGCTAGTCTAGGCAGGGAATCTGGAATGTACAATTCCTCTAAGATATTTCAGAGGAAAACAAATAAACTTGCCAATTTCACGTGAAGCAAGTCTTAGGACTGGAGATCCAGGCTTAGAACTTGGCACGTTCGTGTATAAAATAACGTATCGGAGAGCAAAGGCTTAGAAAGATCACTGCCTGTTCTGGGAAGCTGCTTTTCAGTCAAAGCAAACAGTACGGAGCCAGATAGGTCACTGATCCTAATTTAATCATGCTGATATTGTTTTAAAATTGATTTATGAGTTATGTTGGCTGGGGGGTGGATGCCAGGAAACAGGAAATTATGTTCACATGTGGTGGGAGTGTCAATATGTACGTTATTTTATTTTATTTTTTGGCAAAGGGTGTTTAAGAAGATAACAGAAATCAGAGTTAAAATTGACCAAAAGTCCAGAGGTAGCATTATTCTTCAGGGACAGCCTGAAGAAGCAACATATTCATGACTTGAAATCAAAGAACTCTGGCTTAGCAGGTTTGTGAATCAGGTGCCATCTTTGTCTGCTATGTATTGTGCAGAAAACTAATTTGTTCTGTAAAAGATGAAATGAAAATATGAAGAATCCCCACAAAGGATCTGGCCCTTTGAAAACAGCCAGAGCCCTTTTCCCACACAGAAAATAAGCAAAGCAAAATGTGCCGCCGTCATTTGTGAGCTGAGAGTGAAATTAACGACTTCTGAAAATCTCACCTGGATTTAAACGTTTCAGATTAACACATTCCCAAAATAAAACAAACAAAAAAATCTACTTGATTTGCATTCTACTTATTTTGCATGTGACATGAAATAAATACGTTCTTGAGTGCTGACAGCTTATCCCTTAAGTCTACAAGCCAGGAACTCGGGTTCCAGTACTCTTGAAATAAACTTGTGAATCTGGAGCTATGCAGCTTGAGTTCACTGGCAGTTTGAAGCCTTGTGTAAACGTTATGCAAGCAGTGGGCCAGAGCAGGGGAGAACTATGTCCTCCTCCAAAACTTTACGAAGTATGGAGGGGAAGGGCCAAGAAAGCACTACATAGGGGGTTAGAGCAGGAGTCGGCAAACTAAGGCCTGGGGGCTGGATGCGGCCCACCAGGCTCGTTAATCCGGCCCATGAACCTTGTGGACCTGGTCAGTCCCCGTGCTAAACCAGTGCGGAGGCCTTGCCGCGCGGGGACTGACTTCCGCGATGCATATGCAGGTTTAAGATAATAATAATCCTTCATAATTAACAGCGACGTGTTGGTGCCAACTGGCTTAGCCTTAACTAGAGGGCTATCAATTTTCCAGATAAAATGCCAAAAATATTCAAGGTGAAATACATTTTGAAATGTAGCTAAAGAACATCAAATGCAAGCTGAGGAGGATTATTTTTTTTTACAAGAAAGCAGAAACAGCCATACTCAGTGGAAAGAGCTGAGTCACCTTTTCACTCAAATAGCAAACTTGAATATTGGGTTAGATTTCAAAACAGCTTCTTCCTATACACAGATTATCTTTGCCAGCAACAGTAATAGCAACATAAAACTTCTCCGAATATAGCTGATGTCTGGAAGTCCTGAAAAAAACAGCCCAAGGCTGGAGCAGCTCTCCGTGACATTTATACCAACGGCCTGACATGCCATTTGCTGAAGTCAACATTCACCGTCTTTGAATTAGCTGTGAGGAGTGTTACGGTGAGGTAAAATCACCACAGGAAACCCAGCCATTGATAGAAAGCAGGACGGGCACACCATATGTTGCTGCCCAAGGCAAGGGAAAAGAAAGCACTTTTCCCCAGTCCAACTGGGCTGGCAGCTGGATCTTATTTCAATGGGCCAGCAGAGTCCATCACAATGGAGGGCAGCAGGCTAGCTTAGGGAGCCTATCAGGTTGCTTGGCAATGCATAGGTCTGTTTTCCAGTACCTCACCACTGCTCCTGGATCCTTGGCCTTTGCCACAGAGGTGGCTGCTTCACATTGCCTAATGATAGGGCTGGTACCTACAGAAAGGTAGGGTAAGGATACAGTATGCTTGTGAAACATGGACCACTTATCTCCAACTCCTTGGAAGATTCCATCAACGGTGTCTCCGAAATTTTTTATACATCACTTGGGAAGACAGGCGAACTAATGCCAGTGTACTGGAAGAAGCAAAGATTCCCCAAGTGTCAAAGCCATGATTCTTCAACATCAACTTCGTTGGATTGGTCATGTTGTGCAGATGCCTGATGATCGTCTTCCAAAGCAACTACTCTATTCCAAACTTAAAAATGGAAAGCGTAATGCTGGTGGTAAACAAAAGCAGAGGCGTAGGAAGGTCAGGTGGTACCCGGTGCAGAAAATTTCTTGTCACCCCCCCCATTGATTCCCCCCCTGCAAAAATGGTTTTACGTTATTTCATATTTTCTTACAAAGGAATAATAACAAGTAATAATAATAATAAAAAACTTTTATTTATATCCCGCCCTCCCCGGCTGAAGTCGGGCTCAGGGTGGCTAACATCAGATACATAACATTGGTATAAAATCAAACAATAATTAAATTACCTCCTAAAAACATCTCAAAATCAAATTAAAGTCTAATTAGATGGCTTTCCACAGGGTTAGGGTTGGGAACAGTAAGTGTTCTCTGAACTGAAATTTCAGCCTTCATGACATAGGAAAACAGTAAACAGCTATTTTGGTGGAGGAGGGTCAAGATATTAACTGATATGCATGAAATTTCATATATAGCTATATAATCCCTAGTATAGTAAGATAAGACCTTTGGAGCAGGCATTTTTTTAAAAAAAGTTTTTTTATGAACCGTCCTAGTAGGGCAGTAATTGTTTCTTGGGTGTTCCTTTGTCATCCCCTCCATTATGGAACCTGGGGCGGTCCGCCCCCTACGCTCCCCTTGCTACACCCCTGAACAAAAGAGGTTTAAAAACTCCCTTAAGGCAAATCTTTAAAAATGTAGTATAAACACCAACAACTGGGGAACACTGGCCTACGAGTGCTCCAGTTGGAGAACAGCCTTTACCAAAGGTGTCATGGACTTTGAAGACGCTCAAACTCAGGTCGAAAGGGAGAAACATGCTAAGAGGAAGGCAGGCTTGACAAACCCTCACTGTGATCAACTCCCGCCTGGAAACCAATGTCCCCACTGTGGAAGGACGTGTGGATCCAGAATTGGCCTCCACAGTTACTTACGGACTCACTGTTAAGACCATGTTCATGGAAGACAATCTTACTCGGCTACGAGTAATAGAAGAAGAAGAAGAAGAAGAAGAAGAAGAAGAAGAAGAAGAAGAAGAAGAAGAAGAACTTACAGAAAACAGCACCTGTTGTTCCTCAACGGGCCTGCAGCTATCAAAACTTGAAATACAACTTCTCTTGCTTAGTGTTAGGTCCCAGCCTCTGGACCATTTTTTTTTTAAATAATTCTTTTTGACCTCATTGACACTAAGGTCCAAGGATGTGTTTTGAGGATTCCGGAGAAGATGGAAACATTATGGTATCTTGGCGGTGGGGTGTCTCCAGGAACAACATGCTAGGAAGGCTTTAACGGGATTTCTTTTCCAGTGTAGGAAATTGTTCGTGTGGGAGAGAGGAATTTGAACCTTTCCTACGGGAGTCCTGCCTGAATCGTGTACATTCCAATTACTCAGATTAGGCCAGTGACAGAGGTAGAGTGTGGGAAAATATGAATTTGACCTATGCTGTTGTGTGAGGTTTATGAGTAAAGAATATAAACACAAAAAGCCTTTTTGTCCTGTGGTAGAAAATACAACAAGTGAACTTTGTCTTCACCCCCCGAGAAGATAATAGAAGGATGAAATTCGAACACGCTGGGGCTGCATGAGAAAGCCCAAATATATTTTGAGCATGAGCAGTTAGGCCGTCTTTGACTGTGCTCACTTGACCCCACTCCGCCTTTCTGTTACAGCCTTCTCTGAATTCATGCTTGAAGCGAATCCAATATCATTTTCTTCTGGCTCCCTGCTTGCCTTGAACTGATGCTCCGACCCTACAGAAGCAGTAAAACCAAAAGAAAGATAAAATTCCATGTGCTTCTATCCAATTACACGGGGCTTACGTTCCCGGGCACCGTGCGTATATGTGAAATCAGGTACAGTGGGGGACACCATCTGAAACACCAGTAAACACCCTCTGGACCTCTGGAAACCCTTGAAAACCCCTTTTAAAAACCAGCGGCACTTACCAGACTGGTTTGAATGGTTGCAATGGTGGCTCTCAGTCTTCCTCATCGGTGGAGGACCAGGTGGAAACAATGACAAGCGGGGTAGATCCGTACCCAAAAGGGCCTGGCTGTGGTTCAGGTTGGCTGGCTGTGGTTCAGGTGATGATGGTGTCTTGCAGAGGAACAGCTGGCGCTGTTGTCTCTTCCACTGGTCAAATATCTGCTTGTACGGTTGCACAATGTCTGCAATCGCACACTTCATCTTCAAGCTCCATGGAGGGGTCATACTGCTCTGTTCCCGCGGTTTTCTTGCTCTTTTGGGGCCGTTTTTGCACCTTTTTGCAGTTTAAATCAATTTATTTAATTACTTCCACGCATATACGCACGTGAGTCGAGAAATGAAAGCTGACTGAATTGTATGCCGGTAAGGTAAGCGACACTGGAATAACTCCATATGCCATTTCATTTTCACATTCACTTACAAGACAACTGAAAATCGAGTTATTTGTTGCATTCAGAATCCAAACTTCCGTTTTACGAACTTAATGCCTAAATGGTGTTGCTTTGATTGCAGCTGGCCTTGAACCATGTTTGATGAAAGTCCAGAAGGAGGGCAAAAATGCAATAGCCAGTGGTATTCATTGGCATCTTGCCATTGATCATGGAGTTTCTGTTTATTATGCTTAATAGGTTTGATACATGCCCCTTGCATTAGCTTGTCTATTCTGTTTAAGGAAAATCTTTAGAAGGGGAAAAGAAGCAAGATCTGGAGAAAATGGTTGGAGAGAACCTAAGAGAAAATTAATAAATTTTGGAAGAAATAAGAGACATGTTGGAAGCACTTTGGGGAGGGAATAATGGAATTGATGGCCACAAAATCCGGTGGTGACCACTAAAGGCATAGCTGTCAACTTTTCCCTTTTTTCAAGGGAAATTCCCTTATTCCGAATAGGATTCCTCGCAAGAAAAGGGAAAAGTTGACAGCTATGGCTAAAGGTTTAACAGCAACTTGCGATCCAAAGATGTCAGTGCAGTAACTGTGGCATAAATAGAACTATTTATATAACATCTACCTCTTTCTTCTAGAACAAGGGTCTAGATATTATCCCCCGACTGGTCCCTAGATCTCTGTCTTGGTTTTTAATACACCAGTGTGGCAGTATGCTGCAAACAGAAGAACAGCTCACTCAGAAGATAATTTTGAAACATGCATTCCTTTGCCAAGACTAACGTTATTTCATACAGCAATAGTTTGACTAGTGAAATAGGTTCAGTGTGCTGCTACCGAGATGTTTACTGGACAAACATAAGGATAAATGGGAAAAGAACCTTAAGGAGGAAAAGAAGGTGTGGCTGGCTGTAGATTCATGAAAGTTCACACATGTCTCATGTGTCAAGTTATGTTAAATCAAGACGAGTTCAAGGTCAGATTGTACAGTACAGATATCAAATGCTGCGGCTTTTAGTGAATCCAAGGGGGTAGAATTTCATACAGTCCACGAGGGGAAGGCTAGCTGGTGTCGCCTATCCTTTCTGAAAGCGTAATAAAACCCCAATTAAATAGGATAATTATTTTCCCAGAGCAAAACAAACAAGGATGTTGAATTGCGGTGTGCTTCTTGGGGCAGATGCCCACTTGAGACTTTGCAGAGAACCATGCACCTGTCACAGAAACATTCAGTGAAGCTGCTGGAATGCAAAAGAGCTGCCTTGAGCAAGGGAGATGGGATTACAGGAATGGCGTTGCGTTTCCTTATGCAATGGCGGCCAGAAAATGTCAGTATCAGGCACTGAAGAGGACAGCCCATCAATATGAAGTGAATTATGGAGATACGCTTCCTACCAGAGAACAGCAATCAGTTGAATATCAACTCAGCTGGAGCTTGGAGACCCTTTCTCATTCATATACGGAAAATCCCCACGTTAAACCTTTTCACCAGTACACAAGCATTCACCAATTCTGTGTGAATTAAACCGATTGCGCTTAACAAAACCACCCCGTGATCCTCTGATGAAGGGTGGTACTGTAAATGTAGTAATAAACAAACAAATAAAGGTTGTTTTCTGCTGCTCCAGAGAAGCGGACACGGGGCAATGGATTCAAACTACAAGAAAGAAGATTCCACCTAAACATTAGGAAGAACTTCCTGACAGTAAGAGCTGTTCGACAGTGGAATTTGCTGCCAAGGAGTGTGGTGGAGTCTCCTTCTTTGGAGGTCTTTAAGCGGAGGCTTGACAGCCATCTGTCAGGAATGCTTTGATGGTGTTTCCTGCTTGGCAGGGGGTTGGACTGGATGGCCCTTGGGGTCTCTTCCAACTCTATGATTCTATGATTCTATATGCCTCCGAGTAATAGGCCTCACATCCCCCACGGGGGTCTTGTCTCGCTGAAATTTCCTGGTCTTTGGGTGTGTGTCTTACATATTTTAGTTGACCGCTTTGGGCGATGAGTTCACCAACTTCACAGAGCGGCAGCCCATTCAAACCACAGCTGCCATGTTACCATAGAGATCGCTGCAAATAGAGAAACTTGACTTTGGCATAGTTCCCCGTGGGCAAAGATCACAGACAAGCGGTGATAAGATGAAGCAGGAGTACAGGGCTGTCTTAAGCATATGCGGCGCTGGGGTGCAAAGATCCACCAGGCGCTCCCCCCCCCCCGGTTGCCCAGTCCCAGGCATGCAGGAGGGCAGTGCCGGCCGGCCGCCTCAGCATCTCGCTGGCTCGGCCGTCCCCAAACCTGCGGTGCAGAGCCACCTGCAGCAGAAGAGCCCACCACGGTACTCCGACCGGCGGGTGGACTCTTCCCCAGACTTAACTCTCACTCCCTGGACTCTCAGCCTGGTGTCCCTGAAAGCCCAGTGCCCGGGTGCCCCACACCCCTAGCACCTATGGGTAAGACGGCGCTGCAGGAGAAGTCACTTCAGACGGGAGGTATTTAAGCAGAGGCTAGGCAGCCACTTTTCAAGAATGCTGTGCATCTTAGAATCATAGAATTGGAGAGTTGGGAGCATCCCAAGGGTCATCTAGTCCAAACCTGTACTTTCCAATTCTACAATTCTATGATCACTTGACCACAAATCCAGCAATACACTGCAATAACATGGCTGTTACCATATGCATCAGGCTCCCGGCCCTCATTTATTTTTTTCTGCAAAGTGTCAAACGCATTCTAAATGGTAGAAAGTTTGCTGTCCTTCCACAGGCACACAGAAACACGCTCTGGTTTTATTTGTGCTATGCAGCGACCCTTGATCCCCTGGTTCAGAGACATAACTTGCTCAGCACTGGAATGATCATGCTAAGATTATATTCTGCTGGCTGTGCTGAATCAAAGCATATCCAGTAGGAGAGCTTGCCAATCTTCTGGCCTGGTTTCAGGGGGCAAGTTTCTCTCTTCGACCATCAATCATTGACTTGGTTTCAGGTGGAGAGGCAAGTACACATCAGTTGTTACACTGCAAGTCTATCAGTGGATTGCTTCAGAAAAATATGTGAATTAGGCAATCTTCATAGCTGTGACCTCCTGACTTCTGCTCATTCACAGGAATCCAAATGGGAGACAGTCTGCTGTTGACTGAGGCATCAAGATTGACACATGTCAGTGTCATGATGTATACACACAAGGGTTGTTTTTGTGTCCAGTTGTCACACTGGGCTGGCAGGTTTTGCAGAATTTTAAAGTACTGCAGAACCTACAAAACCTGTAAACACTATTATGTTACCGTGACAATACAGACCCTCCAAGTGTCCCTGTTTTCCAGGGACAGTCCCAGATTTACAGAAGCCATCCGAGTTTCTGATTTGATCTTGGAATGCCCAACTTTTCCTTAGGATGTCCCTGTTTTCATTGGAGGGTATGCAATTATCTGACCCCCCAAGGCATCTGAAGGCAGCCCTGATCTTCAATCAGCCTGGAAGGAGGAAGGCAGCCTGCAGTGGTGCTGGCTGGGCAGGTGGTTAGATCCTGGGGACAGGGACCCCAAGGATGTCAGGTGAAGGAGCCATTTGAGCTGAGGACTGCCATAGTCTGTTGTGGCAGGACATCTGTAGCTCACCTGGGCCACCCATTCACTGCATCTCAACACACTGTAGTTTTCAGTGCCACCTGTCTGTGGCTAAGCAAACTGCAGCATGATAACACTTAACATTTTTATTATATGTATAGATAGATAAAATGCGGGAGGCAGTGGAAGACAGGAGTGCCTGGCATGCTCTGGTCCATGGGGTCACGAAGAGTCGGGCACGACTAAACAACTAAACAACAACAATTAGATAAAAACGCAACTCATCTGGATGGCTTAGGGCAGGTAACAATGCTACCTGTTCAATAAAACGGAGATACCCATTAAAATATTAAATATTAAAGTATTATGTTAAATTAAAATTGCTCCTGTGCCAGCTTAACCCAGGCTGTGCAATGCCAACTTAACAAAAGTCTTAAAGTGCTTTCAAGAGCTTCAGACTTTGGCAAATCTCCAGAGGAAGAGAGCTTCACAAATAGGTGGGAGCCACAGAGAACCTTTCGGTAAGTGCCTTCATATTACAGATGACGATTCTGTAGTGACGAGGGCATTGTCAGATGACTGTAAGCATAGCCACAGAACATAAAGGAAGAATAATTTCTGTAGTCTGTAGGACTACAACTTCTGATGCTGAGGGAAGGCCTGTTTTTCCCACGGAAGTGGATAGAAGCCCGTGGTCTCATGAAAGCTGTGGAGGCATGGCAGAAGTGGCCATACAAGAGATGGTTGCCCATGTGGCTGGGCCTTCCCCCACCTTCTCTCCTCGCTTTCATTCAATGAGTCTTTTGCGGTTGCTGGTTCACCAGGCCAGAAAGGAATTGGCCTGCCAATCGCAGTTGGCTCCCACTTGGGAGGTATTTCCCTTTCCCTCAATGGGACGCCTTTTCTGTGAGGCATCTACACTAATAAAGTGCAAGTGTCTCTGCGTCCAGTCCCTGTGTCTGTGGGATTGCGCTACTGCGCATGTGCCCCACGGACAGCCGTTGGGACTTGGAACACAGAGACTTCGGGCAGCGCGTGCTGCTCAGCGACCCCAAGAGCAACTACGGCGCCTACCAGGTGGGAGCAAGGGAGCGCAGGGGCCCCGGGATCTCCGAGGGATCGAGCAGAAACCCCCAGGCGGCTCTTTCCTGGGGGCGGCCCAGCCACGAAGCATGGCGGGCGAGGCAGAGAGGGAGCTGGCAGGCGGAAGTGAAGCGGAGGAGGAGAGAGAGCGACGGAAGAGACGCCAGAAGGAATGTTCTAGCGCCCGTTAATTTAACGGGTTTAAAGCACTAGTTGGCTATAGTGTCAGAACTTGGGCAGAAATGGCATTGGACAGGATCTGGAACATGGGGGTGGGAAACCCTCACATGGGGTCCTGGGGGCAGAAGATCAGGTATTGGCACCGCACACTTTGCACAGGTATGTTAGTCTTTGTTC
The DNA here is from genome assembly GCA_900245905.1 of Lacerta viridis. NCBI lineage: Eukaryota > Metazoa > Chordata > Lepidosauria > Squamata > Lacertidae > Lacerta > Lacerta viridis. The sequence goes on from OFHU01002500.1 coordinate 300,642, forward strand.
ATCCCCTGACCCCGAGAATGCATGCCACACAATGCATCCACCTTCACTCCCGTGTAATGTAAGCAGCAAATGCGTTCTGCATTCTCATATATTGTGCATGCATGTGGCTTAACTTCAATGCTCCTACAATTGCTCTTTGTTTTTCAACCCTCCTCCACATTCTCCTCATGTTGGCAAGAGTCAGCGTGGTGCTAGACGACGGAAGAGACGCCAGAAGGAATGTTCTAGCGCCCGTTATTTAACGGGTTTAAAGCACTATGCTATAGTGTCAGAACTTGGGCAGAAATGGCATTGGACAGGATCTGGAACATGGGGGTGGGAAACCCTCACATGGGGTCCTGGGGGCAGAAGATCAGGTATTGGCACCGCACACTTTGCACAGGTATGTTAGTCTTTGTTCATCCCCTGACCCCGAGAATGCATGCCACACAATGCATCCACCTTCACTCCCGTGTAATGTAAGCAGCAAATGCGTTCTGCATTCTCATATATTGTGCATGCATGTGGCTTAACTTCAATGCTCCTACAATTGCTCTTTGTTTTTCAACCCTCCTCCACATTCTCCTCATGTTGGCAAGAGTCAGCGTGGTGCTAGACTTGATTTTTTAAATATGCCTTTAAATGCCAAAATGTTCATTCTTACAGACAACCTAGAATCCACAGACTAACACCAAATTGCAGAGTTGGAAGGGGCCACAAAGGTAATCTAGTCCAAACCCCGGGAATGCAGGAATCTTTTGCCCAACTTGGTTCTTGAACCCACGACCCTGAGATCAAAGGACTCCTGCTCTACCAACTGAGCTACCAGGACTGGATGGGGCCCCCTTTGGCTTGATCCGGCACCAGGCTTTCCCGGTGTCCTTGTGGAACCTCCAGGTCCAGAGGCAGTCTATCTGGGTTCCTAAGTTCTCAGGAGTCTTTGGCCACTGTGAGGATAGTAGAGCTGGAAGGGGCCATGAGGGTCATTTAGCTCAACCCCCAAGCAATGCAGGAATCTTTAGCCCAACATGGGGATGGGTGGGGGGAAATCCACTGCAGTATAGGATTAGAATTTAATTCAGTCCCCTGAATCCTTGGATCCAGCAGGGATCCAGGCCAGCCTGATAATGTCATTAACTTAACAAAGGCAAGGTGATGAGCCATTAAGGAAGCAGTTATGGTGTGCCGGGTGCAAAACAGTTTAAGATTGGTGATGTAACTTAGGGGAAAGAGGTTTCAGTCTGTTAAATGCAGAAAGTCAGAGACATGGCTGGGGTCTGTTTGAACCCAAGGCTATAGCTATGGGAGAACCTTTCAGAGCATTAATGCTTTGAACCTCTCCATCATAGGCTCAGGTTGTAGGTATGCGTAAATAAACCATATATCATAGAAGACACCACAGTCTCCGCTGTGCCTCGTTTCCAAAAGGAAACATGAACCCTGGGCTAGTGCCTTGACCCCTGGAATCTTGCACCGTTTGGAGATTGTGGTGGCATGTCACAGTATGTAAATTCCCTAAATAAGCAAATCCAGCTCCCTCCTGTGTTTCACTGCTCTGGCCTTGCCACTTTCCTATCAGCCTTGCCACAGCCTCGTCTTGTCCATCATGTGTGACTGGAACATTTAATCACTTGAAATTCCCTTCTGTCAGTGGAGTCTCCCAGTTGCAGCCTGTCAGAAGCCGCTGCTATGGACTTGCCTGTTGCCAATGAGAAGGCACACCCAGAGCAGCGACTTGCACAGAGACCCAGAGCCTTGGCTCCTTTGGTGAGTGTTTTTGACTGCACTCCAAAGCTAAGTCTTTTACATGTCGCTCAGATTTCCAGTTTTAATTCTGGGGAGTGGCAATGTTCCCTCGGCTGTCAGTCATTTTGGGAAACGGTATTTGTAGGAAAGCAGCTCTTCATTCTGCTTGAAGCATTATTCTGTTTGTGATCTAAGGAGACTAGGCTCCTAGCCGTGGGCTACACGAGAAATGAGCTCCATAATGTCTTCCTGATAATCCAGTTCTGTTTTCAAAATGAAATTATGGACCCCCCCCCCCAGTAATTCAGGAGTCAGAGAGTTTAAACCAGTAAAGACTTTTTTAAAACAACAACAACAACCCACCAACCTTGTGAACTTGATAGGATTTCCTGCCAAATATCCCAAGAGTTCTGATCTGAGACAGGCACATGCTCTGGTTTGTGAGCCAGAGAGAAATGTGATGCTGGGTGGAATCCCAGCCGCCTCTCCAATTTCAACTGGAACAAATGTGTATCTGGGGATCCACTTTTGCCTGGATGGAGGCGCAGGGAGCATGTGCAACTGATACTCTCCTGCTAATAGCAAACACGTTCACCCGATGTCATTCTATAATTGGCTTCTGGTTTTTATTAGGTGCTTAATGAAGTTTATGAGCGTCGCTGTAGCATTCATCTTTGGTTTTTGACGCGTAAACGGACCAACCTTAGTTCCGATACCAATCCAGGGCATGTTTACTTGAACGTAAGTCCCCCAGGCAGGTGTGGAAAAGAGTTCAGTTCTTGGCTTCAGCACTGGTGCTTGATAATAGATATTAATTCCATTTTCATCCCGCTTTTCCTATCAGAACAGACCCAGTCCTGTTTAGCTGCAGCGAGATCGCTGCATTAGGTGCCTTCAGCCCATGTCATTCTGCAATAGCACTAGCCATTAAGACAACCCACTGCTATCGTAACTTACGCTCAGTGCAACTTTTATTGTATTTTCATTTATTTGCATGGAATTATTATTATTAGCTGTTTTAAATGGCGATGGAAGTTTGCCTTTCTTTTTTCCCCTTGAAGGACAGGGCATTAACTGTTTTAAACAATAAATGAAGCAGACAGAGCATTGTGTAACATTGGCCCCGCCCCGTATTGTTTAACTACAACTCTCATCAGCCCCAGCAAGTATGGCTAATGAACAGGGATGCTGGGAGTTGTAGTTCAGTAATATTGGAAGGCCAAAGTTTTCCCCAGCCCTGCTCTGATGTCTTTCCGTTAGATTAAGTTAATTCCCTTTCGCAATGCCAACCGGGTGGCAAAGGTAAAGGTAAAGGGACCCCTGACTGTTAGGTCCAGTTGTGTCCGACTCCGGGGTTGCGGCGCTCATCTCACTTTACTGGCTGAGGGAGCAGGCGTACAGCTTCCGAGTCATGTGGCCAGCATGACAAAGCCGCTTCTGGGGAACCAGAGCAGCGCACGGAAACGCCATTTACCTTCCCGCCGGAGCGGTACCTATTTATCTACTTGCACTTTGACGTGCTTTCAAACTGCTAGGTTGGCAGGAGCAGGGACTGAGCAACAGGATCTCACCCGGTCGCGGGGATTCGAACTGCCAACCTTCTGATCAGCAAGCCCTAGGTTCTGTGGTTTAACCTTTCCGTTAGATTTAAGATTCGACTAAGTTAATTCCCTATCGCAATGCCAACCGGGTGGCAAGGTAAACCCAAAACACAATATTCTCAGGTGATGGCTAGATGCAAAAGACAGCAGGGCTGCTGCTGCACTGCACCTTGGAGGTATTTCAGCATGTTCAAGGTTGCACGCTAAGTTGATTTTCTCTCTTCTGAAGAATTATTAAAGGTGCACGATTTCGATCCTCCTTTGCATCTGGCCACCTCCCTGAGCTAGAGGGACTGACAGTGTGACTCAATAATTCACACCATTCATCCCAAAGGAAAATTGGTAGCTTCCAATTTTCCTTTGGGATGAAGTGGGACATAATTTTTTATTAATGAATGAATGGCTATCAACCTACTATGGCTCCACATTGGCTTCCAAAAGACAACTTGTTGTTTGTTTGTTTGTTTGTTTGTTTTAGGGAAAATAATCCCAGTACTTCTAACAAATAATTAGGCTTGGGTTCCATTGAGTATCCAGGAACAGGGAATAAAGCTGTACCTAAAAATAGGAGTTATCCTTCCTAACCTGAACTGGTGTAAACTGTCTCAGGCTCTACCACTTCCTGGAACTGCTATCACAGATGGCAACTATAGTGCAAACACAAAGCTCAGTCCAGATCCCTTGGACAAGAGGAAGAGGTGGTAATGGCTGGAATCTGTGAATGGCTCCAGCATCTTCCTGGAATCCATTTGTACATAGCCGAAAATAATCTTCTGGATTAGATACTGGACCAGTGGACCAGTTATGTTATTGCATTTGTGACTTTATTGCTCAATTCAATCTTTTTACACAGTTTTGTTGCATTTTATGAGCTCTCTGTTGTTTACTGTACAGGCATTCCCACCCCTTTATGCGGGGGGTTGCACACAGAAGCAAAGATTGCAAAAGTGGGGAGCCCCCTCTAAACACTCATGAAACACCCTCTCTGCTGCTCTCTCTCCGATCCAGTCCAAGAATACCGTATGCAAAATACGCACACCAAGAATTGAAGCTCTGGGGATGGCTGGAGGCTGGAGGATGTGCAAAAATGTGGCTGGTGCGGCTCCCCTAACTCTGTGCACATCAGCTGTTAGACGGGGAGGCTGAGCAGCCTAAACAAAGCCCCTCTGTGCCTCCGGTCTCTGTGGGGCTTCCGCCACCCTCACTGACATCCTCTTTGGGCTCTGGGTAGGGTCTCCTCATGAGCCACCAGAACACTCCAGCTCTTCCTGGTTTGAATCTAATTATTTATTTTCCTGTTGTCTTTGTCCATGGAGTTTTCTTGGCAGGGATACTGGAGTGGGTTGCCAGTTCCTCCTCCAGGTGGATCACGTTTGGTCCAAACTCTCCACTATGACCTGTCCATAGCTTCCCTGAGTAATTCAAGCCCCTTCGCCACGACAAGGCAGTGATCCATGAAGGGGACGACAGAGGATGAGATGGTTGGACAGTGTTCTCGAAGCTACTAACATGAGTTTGGCCAAACTGCGGGAGGCAGTGAAGGATAGGCGTGCCTGGCGTGCTCTGGTCCATGGGGTCACGAAGAGTTGGACATGACTGAACGACTGAACAACAACAACAACAACAACAACAACAAATTTATTTTCCGGTGCTGCACAAATACACATTTGAGTGCAAGTCAGTGGTGTGTAAGTTTGGGGAGGGGGGGAAGGGAAGGACACCTGTAATTGTAGAGAGCAAATTTTTGTTCCATTACTATTTGCTGATATTTGCTGTATAGTTCGTTGTTTCCATGGCTTGTAAAGCACTTTTACTGCAGCAATATAGAAAGGCAGTATACAAATTAAAGTGAAATGAGTGGGAGGGAAAAGAGAAAGAGTTCATCTTGAATAGCTGTCACAGTTGTGCAGGATATAGAACTTTTCTTTTTATTATTATTTTATTATTATTTTTTTATTAAATTTTCCTTTAAAATCAAACAAACATAAATGAACACAAACAAACAATAACTCTCTTATTTCATCAACCTTTTACAATCTGATTTCCCTTAGCTCCGCCGGGCTGTGACTTCCCTCCCTCCCGTCAGTAGGCTTTCTTAACAAGTCTATTCTCACAGTCCCTTAATAATGTATTTTTGGAATGTATGTGATCCTGTTGAGGGGCCTAGTGAAGATGTAGAGAGGAGTTTCGACTGATGCCGGGTTCATTGGCTTGCAAAACAAATAGTGTGGAACTGAGGCCATCTGACATCAAAGTAGCCATCCAATACCCGAGCGAAGAACCAAAAGGGAAATCCAATCGCACGCTGTGGATCTTTGCTCTGACAGCTTTGGAGAAGTGACGTTTTTGGAGAGAGAGGAGAGAGCGGCAAAAATCACTTAACAAGCGCAAAGTTCAGGCTGCACAAAAGTTTCCTCCTGTTTGCCAAAAGGGGTTACAAAACAACAGAGTTCTTAGAACAGCAAGTGTGGTCAGTGAGACTCTGTGATGCCAAATTAATATTATTATTAAAAAAAAAAAAACATGGAAAAGTGCAGACTTGAGACGTTTTATAAAAATGTATCCTGACCAGGTTGTTTCGCCACAGTATCCCATGAAGTTACCGTAGATGCACAATGTCCCCATGTGCTGAAACCTCAGGCTAACCCTGCACATGACATACAGTATCTAGCTACCGTCTCCAGGTGGACTTGAATCGACGCACTGTGCTGCAGGCTGCCAAACTGATGTAATGTTTGATTCAGTATTTCATCAGCTGAACAAAGGTGAAGCCTAAGAGGTACTCTCAGGTCGCTATTTCTCAGTGATCGTAGCAGCCAACACAGTTCGAGATCAGAAGTTTTTAAAGAGGAGTTAGCATGGTTAGGGGTAAGATTTTGGTGCTTGGTGGACCAGGACCACTGACCATCTCTCCCATCACCCAGTGAGCCTGATAATTATCTAGTGATCGGTAAACCATGCATGTGAATTACTCTGGATGCGCTGATTGCTCCGAACACATTATAGTCAGGATTTAAAGAGCTGCTTAGTTTCATGCTATGGATTTCAGATTTCCCCCTCTACTTGAAGAATGGAAAGTATGCCTTAAAAGAAGTAATTTTAGTGAGTCCTCTATATAAGCAGAAATGTAATCTCGGTTGCATTCCTCTTGAATTGTCATTTTTGAACATTTTTTGTGGGGGGAGGGGAAGAGATGTATCAGAGATATAGGGTAAAGATATACTAGAGTATAGAATCATAGAATCATAGAGTTGGAAGAGACCACAAGGGCCATCCAGTCCAACCCCCTGCCAAGCAGGAAACACCATCAAAGCATTCCTGACAGATGGCTGTCAAGCCTCCGCTTAAAGACCTCCAAAGAAGGAGACTCCACCACACTCCTTGGCAGCAAATTCCACTGTCGAACAGCTCTTACTGTCAGGAAGTTCTTCCTAATGTTTAGGTGGAATCTTCTTTCTTGTAGTTTGAATCCATTGCCCCGTGTCCGCTTCTCTGGAGCAGCAGAAAACAACCTTTCTCCCTCCTCTATATGACATCCTTTTATATATTTGAACATGGCTATCATATCACCCCTTAACCTTCTCTTCTCCAGGCTAAACATACCCAGCTCCCTAAGCCGTTCCTCATAAGGCATCGTTTCCAGGCCTTTGACCATTTTGGTTGCCCTCCTCTGGACACGTTCCAGCTTGTCAGTATCCTTCTTGAACTGTGGTGCCCAGAACTGGACACAGTATTCCAGGTGAGGTCTGACCAGAGCGGAATACAGTGGTACTATTACTTCCCTTGATCTAGATGCTATACTCCTATTGATGCAGCCCAGAATTGCATTGGCTTTTTTAGCTGCTGCATCACACTGTCGACTCATGTCAAGTTTATGGTCTATTCTTGAATGACAACGTTTTGCTTCATGTTCCCTGGTTTCTCAGCTCTGTCTTCCTTATGAAAGTTATCTCTCCCTTGTCACCTCAGCTGCAATATATTTATTTCAAAGGCTTCTGTACTGCTTTTCGGCATGGTCACTTCCCAAAGTAGTTTAGAACTGGTGAAATGCACAAAAGCCACCCTCAGTAAGGTACAACAATAAAGATGTAAGATCCCATGATTGTCAACGCACCGTACAAAAGGTCCAGAACAGATGAGATATTTTATTAAGATTTGAAAAGTTTGGAGATGCCAACATTTGGGGGGCCTGTGGACACATTTGAAATCTAGAGTGTGTGTTGTGGACCCTGTGATTGCTTCCCTCATCCTTCCTCAAAAGTTAGAAAGAAAACATCATGCAGAAAGAAGAGTTCACTGGGGTAAAAGTTTATCCAGTAGAATTAAGCAGATCTTCATAAATTTCCATGATTATACATGGAGTCCCCTCCAAAAACAAACAATCCAGTTAAAGCTTGTAAACTATACAATAAAAAACACAGATTCAGAGCTTGCCAGCACCGTAAAAATATTCATTCAAGGCACTGAACTTTACAGAAGACGACCGCAAAACTACCAGCAAATCAAAGAACACATCGGTGAACACAGATCTGATAGTGGTTTTCAGGGGTTCAATCTCTTATAAAAAGTGTGAAGACCTGCCAAGATCTGTGACTTGGATCCATGTTTTTGCACTAAAGCAGGCCTGGAAATTGCTGGATCCGTATCTGTAGTTCATTCAAAGGACACTGATGCAACCTGCAATCTGAGGGCCATGATTTTGAGGGGAAACCCATGCAAAATTGCAAAATTTCAAGAGGAACTGATTTGCTGGAATTGACCTGCATGTGCACACAGCATATGGCCTTTCTGTCCTGCGCACTCCATCCTTTCTTCTGCCTAACTTGTCGCCTGCTTCCTTCCCCAGCCCCTCCATTCCCCAGTCCAGTCTCCCAGACCCTCCTTTGCATTGCTACGTACTTGCCAAGGCCAGTGGGGGCACAAAGTGGGGGGTGGGGCGGGCGGGGCGCCCTGCCTTCCATGTCTGGGGGGTGACAAGAAGGCACCCCGCAGGGTGCTTGCCCTGCCACCCTGGCCTGGGCGCCGCCGCCATCGCGCCGCCGCTGCCGCATGTGGAGGATCCTCCGTTCGTGGCTGCAGCCGTGAGCAGAGGATCCCACCACCGTCCGTACAGCGTTCGACGCATGCACGGTGTTGCACGCATGTGCTGTGTGTAGCGACGCCACACATGCGCTATACATAGCGGTCTGCCACCGGCAGCGCTGGAGCACCGTACGGACGCCGGTGGGATCCCTCCGCCTCCAGCAGGAGCCACTTACAGTGAGCTGGGGCCCCCCCTCCCAGCCTCCCTCCCTTCCCTGGCTCGCTGTAAGTGGCTCCCACTTCGCTGCTTTACAGCGAGCCGGGGAGGGAGCGAGAGGGACGGATGGGAGCCGTGGCTCCCGAGAGGACGAGCTGCGCGGCTTTGCCAGCATCCCGGCAAAGCTGCACAGCTCGTCCCCTTCCCCTGATGGCTCGGGGTACTTGGGATGGGAGCACAGAGGCGTAGGAAGGGGGGCAGACCGCCCCAGGTGTCATCGCTGAGGGGGTGACATTCGGCGCCTGCCCGCGACTCCCAAGCCTACCCCGAGCTGTCGATGTGGGGGGGGGGCGGGCTTGACAAAAAAATCCCACACCGGGTACCACCTGGGCTTGCTATGCCTCTGGCCAAGGCAAAGAGAGATGAAAGAGCTCCTTGAGCTCAGTGTACTTTTCAAGAAAGAAGAAAGGCCCTGTGGGTTGACAATCATGGGACCTTACTCTCTCCATTTCCGAACGAAAGGGTTGGGGATGAGGAACCAGAGGATTCTCTGGCTCCAGGGGACATTCTCAAGGGCACAACGGAGCCCACGGGTGTCAGGTCGGCAACCCCAGAGACAGAGAATATATTTCGCCCTTCCAGTTTGCCATTTTAAAGTCTTCCCTGAAAATAGTTCATTGCTTTGACTCTTGACGGAATGTCTCTTTGGAAAGAGTTAATCCAAAAGAACAGCTCTGTTTGCTAACGTTTAATAGCCGCACAGTGACCTCACTGCTGAGGCTGAATCAATTCTAGGTTATCCACTCCGGAGGTATTATTACGGGGTTTCCAAGATGCTCTTGAAGACTGTTGCACAAATTCCCTTTAATTAAAGTATTAAACGGTGTGGGAATTGTGTGTCCAGATCTGTATTACTGAAGCAGACACTTAAACGGTTATATTATCCTGGAGCAATACGCTTTGGGTTTGCTGATTTGTCGTATGAATGCTTTGACATTAAAGACCCAGGAGGAGAACACGGCTATCCATTTCATTTGACTCAGACCAGATTTTTGTGACATAGCAAACTAGCTCATCACTCATCTATGACATGTCAAGGCATCCACGCAACTAGTCATTATGGCAATAGAGAGCCCTAGTGACCTTTGTGTCACCATTTGTGTCTGAAAAGGAAGGAAAAAAATGAATAATTATTGCATAGAGAGAAGGCAGATTACCAGTATACCCATTTATATTTGTGTTCCTAACAGTCATATGTTAGGATATGCAAGTCATATTTCATTGATGAAATGGTTTGGGTACTTGCAAGTTGCACCACTGGAAGTTGCATTAAGTGTACAGAGACTTATTTCTAAAAGAGCATACAGTGGATTATTATTATTTATTTATTTATTTATTTAAAAAAAAAAAACTTGACAAATTTATGATTTTTTGCAGGATTCAAACCTCCCAGTTGTGTTACTAGCAGCTAAAATATGCTGCAGTAATTACATATATTGCTGTCCGGGAATGCTGCAGGGCCTGAAAAGACAGTTTGTATGAGGCTAAAGTTGAATGAAACACTATCCAACTGAAGGCTCCTAGTTTATTTAGAGGGTTAATTGAAGCCAAGCTAGCGTTGCAGTGACCCAGCAAGAGGAAACCAAGCCATACAACAGGAGAGCAGGTTTGTCTCGAGATCTCCTTTGCTATGTCTCTGGCGCTTTTGAACATCCTTCTGTGCCACTTACAGCTAGTACACAGAATTCTGGAGTTGGTTCCCAAAGTATTTTCCCCCTCTCCTTTCCCCATATTCACCTCCAATCTTTCAGTGCAAGTTTCTTCAGCCAGCTCAGCCTCTTTCTAATATATTAAAAAAAAAAAAAACACCAACAGGTATGGAAATATCAGTGCTGTAGCCTTTTAGCAGGTCTTGTAACATAACCCCCATCTCTTATCCCTTTAACCAAGCAGCGTCTTCTGTTCTCTTTTACCATGCAACTGCCTTTTTCTTTTTTTAAAATAAAGATGAGAATCGTAAATGATACCTCAGACTGACTGAATGACTCATTCTCACCCCATGTTGCCTCTTAATACTTCGAATTAAAGCAGAAGTCTGAGGCATTGCACCTTTCTTTTTTAGAAATGGAAATTCCACCCTTGCCTTCCCTGGCAGTATTCAAAGAACGCTGTTGAAATATTCACTTGAAACTTAAAATGGCTTGGGACCAGAGGAACTGAACCACCTGTTCCCTTATGAGGTTGGTGTTCCCAGCTTCTAAGATCGTGTTCAGAAGTCCTTGGGCTGGTCCAAGGCATTTTTACTGCCTGAGAAGGAGCAGAAAATCCAAACGCACACAGAGAGGAGTCAAGGCTCACCGAGTTGTTTGGGCACCTGAGGCAGAAAATCTCATAAGCAACTTCCCTAGGGGTAAACAGATAGTATACAGCAGAGATTCTGCACCTCCTTCCGGCTACTCCTGCAGCCAAGCTGGGCCTGAACGTCTTGGTCTGCTTTCCTTTGGACCACATCAGCAAAGCTGAGAGGGAGGCCTTGTTGTCTGGGCAGATCAGGACTTCCAGAAACATTGCCCAGGCTTTGGTGATGCTAACACAGCTGTTTTGACTTCACCCCCGGAGATGCACTCCATTGTCTCTCAAGACAGACAGATGCCAACAGCAGCAGCAGTGGGTCGTCCCCCCCCCGTAAGCTAAGTTACAGGGAAGGGACGCGGGTGGCGCTGTGGGTTAAACCACAGAGCCTAGGGCTTGCTGATCAGAAGGTCGGCGGTTCGAATCCCCGCGACGGGGTGAGCTCCCGTTGCTCGGTCCCTGCTCCTGCCCACCTAGCAGTTCGAAAGCACGTCAAAGTGCAAGTAGATAAATAGGTACCGCTCCAGCGGGAAGGTAAACGGCGTTTCCATGTGCTGCTCTGGTTCGCCAGAAGCGGCTTTGTCATGCTGGCCACATGACCCAGAAGCTGTACGCCGGCTCCCTCAGCCAGTAACGCGAGATGAGCGCCGCAACCCCAGAGTCAGACACAACTGGACCTGATGGTCAGGGGTCTCTTTATCTTTAACTTACAGGGAACCAGGCAGAGGGCCTTCTCGGTAGTGGCACCCGCCCTGTGGAACGCCCTCCCACCAGATGTCAAGAGAAAAACAACTACCAGACTTTTAGAAGACATCTGAAGGCAGCCCTGTTTAGGGAAGCTTTTAATGTTTAATAGACCATTGCATTTTAATATTCTGTTGCAAGCTGCCCAGAGTGGCTGGAGAAACCCAGCCAGGTGGGCGGGGTATAAATTTATTATTATTATTGTTATTATTATTATTATTATTATTATTATTATTATTATTATTAATGCAGCACTTGCACACACAAATAAAAATGGTACCGAACAAGAAGATGGTGCCAGCCATATCTCCCAGGGAAGCCAATTCCAAAATTGGGGTGCCACAACAGAAAAGGCCCTTAGGGTGGCATTTCTGCCCTATGGATGCATTTTATGCAGATTGATCATAACTGGACATATCCACCCATGGACTCGAGCCAGAAAACTCTTGAATGCCTTGGGCAATTTCACATTCACACTCTCCCTGAGAGACTAAAATAGGGGGGAAGCTTGATTTCACTGTAAAGTAAGTTTTGCCTTTCATTTGAACCTCCTGTTGTTGCCAAGGTCCCGTCTGTTCTGTATCCATACAAAACGTATAAAAAGCCCCCGGCACAGACTTCGATGCTGCCAAGCTGGCTGCAATAGGAACTCTGGGAGTCGCACCAAGTTTGCTCCAAATGGGCTAACTCTCAGGAGGGACACTGTAGTCCCAGTCCGTTTGGCCTTTCATTGGCTGCTGTGGAATCACCTCATCGGCAGCTGGGATGAATCCAATGGCCAAGGTTAGGCCACTGAACTAAACAAGACTTAGGAATTCAGAGCAGTGGGAGACAGGACAGGAACTCCAATGTCTTTTATTGTTAGCTGAACGGAAGGCGGCACACAGACAGCCAGCAGCAAGATGCAAAGTGCAAGCTAAGGTTTACTGCAACAGGAAATAGCATCTCTGGCAAAACAGCGCTATGGTTGGGTGATGTGTCCAAACTACAAGGGTTTCAAGCTGCAATTCCAGTTGTTTGTGTGTATATCTAGAAAGACACATTTACTCTGCGCCGAGAAAGGCTCTCTGCAGGTGTTTAATCCTCACATTTACATTCTGGCTCTGAAAAAAAACACGTACATCTAGGATTTTGAGCTCCTTAGGCTGACACAAGGAATTTGCACGATCACAGTGAAATTTTTTGACTTTTCCTTTGAAGAGCCGGTGCCCTTATGCACACTATATTGCTTTTGAAGTTATCCATTCCGAAAGCAGTATGCCATGCGACATCTGAAGCAGCTATTCGAGACGAGTCTCAAGTTCCCTTGGGCTCACGGAACATGCTACAAAGCTGTTTGTTTGTTTTGGATTCTAGGCAGGTTTCAGATTCCTTAACTCAAATTTAGCCTCACCCTTATAACGTTCTGTCTTTTGCAGTATCTATACTCAAAAAAGTTTATTAGCATAGTAAAAGAAAAGAAATCAGCATGATGCATATCTGATGTTGGGACAGAGTTGCCTATTTGAAGCATAAAAGAAGAAAAGAAAAGAGTTCTGGCTGCAAGGAATTGGCAACCAGAACTCAAGCACAGCTCAGACATTAGTAGGCTACAAAGGCTGCTTTTCTGAAGCTGCCTATTGTTCCCAAAGAGCCGAGGATTCATTACTAACCCAAATTTATTCCCTGAGTAGAGGAAAGGGTAACAAACATTAACAAGCACTCCCCTCCCCTCTGCCTGCAAGCTGACAATAAGTCCTTCTGTATTTATTCATTTAGTTATTTATTTGGAAGTTTAGGGCACAGCTAATAGGAAGCAGTTTGTGCAATTCTGTAGGCATTTGAGAGAGCACAGAAGATTTAAGCGGTTTTTTTCCTCTGCTGGAAGTAGGTTTCTAAAGGACTGAAACCACACTACCAGGCATCTCAGGATGCAGAGAACACTGCCACCTTGTGTTTAAACTGAGGTAACACTCCAGTTTGTAATGTTTCGTACTAGTTTGATTTCACACTGAAAGAAGTATACCACAGGCACTGTGAGAAAAACCATTTCTTCAGATAAGGGCTGCCTGGCCTTCCAAAAATAGAAAATAAAAAATGGATTCAGTAGGCCAGGGAACCCTCAAGAGAAGCTCCAGGGCCTGCAGAGAGGCAGAAGATAACTGGGGTCTCCCCATACAACCAGAAGCGCTTTCTGCCTGCATAGCAACATCTTTTGGATCTAAGCTGCTGTATGGTTTTCAATCCAATGACTAAAAGTGTAGGGACGCGGGTGGCGCTGTGGTCTAACCCACAGAGCCTAGGGCTTGCCGATCGGAAGGTCGGTGGTTCGAATCCCCGCAACGGGGTGAGCTCCCGTTGCTCAGTCCCTGCTCCTGCCAACCTAGCAGTTCGAAAGCATGTCAAAGTGCAAGTAGATAAATAGGTACCGCTCTGGCGGGAAGGTAAACGGCGTTTCCGTGCGCTGCTCTGGTTTCGCCAGAAGCGGCTTAGTCATGCTGGCCACATGACCTGGAAACTGTCTGCAGACAAACATCGGCTCCCTAGGCCAGTAAAGCGAGAGGAGTGCCACAACCTGAGTCGTTCGCAACTGGACTTAACTGTCAGGGGTCCTTTACCTTTACCTTAATCTTAAGTGAGGTCCCTTCAATGACCATACTTGACGTCAACATCAAACCAGTAATCAAAGGCGATAGGCCAGCAGCCAACAGGAATCAGTTCTTTATTATTTCCAGTGCTGAAAGGAAAAGCTATCGCTTAGCGACTTCCAAAATTAGAAAGGGTAACAGCACCAGACTCTCATGCTGCATATATTATGCTTCTTTTCTTCCTATATACATAAACATGGAAGACTGTCATCACTCAGCTCCCACTGGAAGATCTGTAGTGCCTCATCACAACCCTGAATTCGCAAGAAGTCAGGATGGGGTACATAAGGAAGCAAATAGACCCAGGCAGGCTGCCCAACACCAGAAGCCAGTGCACGAAAGTGAGGAGGCGGCTAACAAAAGCAGTGGCAATTTGTGTGTAGGTCACAGAAAATATACTGAATATGGTGGTAGAATTAACTGCACCATTTAAAATCCCCCCAACAAAGTAAGAGATTGGAAGTGCTACTGGGAGATCTCTTTCCTCTTTCCACATTCTCATACCCCCTTCTCTTTTGCTCTCCTTTAGAGTCAAATATTTTTGTTGTTGTTGCAATTAGTTCCTTGCCTTGGACAAGAAACCACTCTTTTTAGGCAAGTACATGTGTTGTGGGAGGGGGATTAATTGGTTTATTTTTATTATGGTTTTTTGTGTTTTTTATATTGTACTTTTATGATGTGAACCATTTGAGATCTACAGATAAAGGGTAGTATATGATTTTTAAAAATAATATGCGTGCAGATGCACCATTCAAGGCTTGACAAGTAGGTAGAATATTTTAAGAGGTCAACTCATCCCCAGTGATGATTAACAGAATACCCCCTTCTCTCACACACAATAGTACTGTGGGTGAGAGCCACAGTGCCAAATAGTACTTTAAAATAATATACACCCATTAAGACTCTGAAGCTTACGTTTCAGAAAGGGGAGAGAAGACCAGAGCTCCAATTTAACCCTGCAGATTAGTAAGTTTTCCCTGTATTGTTGGAAAACTTAAGTCTTGAAACGGTTATTCTGGTCTTCACTCAGTAGTTCTAAACAAGTACTAGTGATAAGTATAATAATTATCATACATATGCAGTAACACATTTTAATAATGCATTACCACAGTACTTGGATGGTATTCTCAACAGGGGAATCAGAATGTTTCTAACGCTTTGCAAATCAAATTTCTGGATTTTGCAAATCAAACACGCCCCAGAGCATTAATAAAACTTAGAAAGGTGAAGTCGTAACTTTAGATACTAGTGTTCAAGCTGCATCATAAAAATAAATTTTAGCTGTGGTCGTAGTTGAGCTTCTTCTTGTGTATTGTTTCTGGAGTAACATCTGAATGAGCAATAATTACATCCATGATCACTTAGCATTTACATTAAACACAAACAGAGAAAATGGATTGAGCATCAAAGCAAGAATGCAAAAAAGTTGCCCCAGCAAACAGATCTGACAAGTGGTTGCATGCTGCTATTTGTCCTTCATGGCAAGTCGTGGTTTGTGGTTTTCAGAGGAAGAGTAGCACCCCGCTGCCGAGGAACTCGCATTTTGCTGCTCCCTGCCTGGAGCGGAGAGCAACAAACCACGAGCCTTGGTTTTACAGTGGTGTCCAAACATTTTTCAAAGAGGGCCAGATCTGA
This sequence comes from Lacerta viridis, assembly GCA_900245905.1. NCBI lineage: Eukaryota > Metazoa > Chordata > Lepidosauria > Squamata > Lacertidae > Lacerta > Lacerta viridis. The sequence continues at coordinate 316,565 of OFHU01002500.1, forward strand.
TGAAGTGAAGGGACATGAGGGCCGACCAGTTGTTAACCTCTGAAGTTGTTGTTGAGGTTTTTTTTAGGATTTTACCCCAGGAAATAAACTGAAATAAACTGGATTAAACCGACCGGTGGGCTGGATTAGGCCCCCGAAATGGATTTTGGACATGTGGTGAAGGTTTCTCTCCCAACCAACCACAAGCCCTGGTTCTAACATAATGCCAAGTCGTGGCTCATGGTTTGTGTGCTTCCAGCTCCAGGCAGGATGGAGGAAAGTGGAACGTTCAGCAGCATAAAGAAGCACACTGCCTGTTCACTGTAAGCTGGTGTGTACCGTCTTAGCACAAGTTAGATTAATGAAATTTTTGGGTTAGTAGTGCGGGGGGGAATACATTCAGGTTGGTTTTTTTTTAAAACACCTTTCTCATCATTTCAGTCTGCTGCTAGACTTTGCTATCAAGAATGCAGTTTTCAAGTTACCACCTAGCTATTACAACCTTTCTCTCAATAGGAACCATTCTCAGAAATATTCATTTTCATTGGCTGGTAAAGTACAAATACATCCTAATAGTTTTGCTGAAACAATTTTTAATAACAAGTCTATGTTCTTGCTCCCATGACATATTGAAAAATGTATCCGAAACCAACATGTCATGAAACGCACACTCAAACACAACCACAACCACAAACATGCCCGCATGCATTTCCTCCTTTTATAATTCATATCAAATTGAAAAGCGGAGTATTTGTTAAGGTACGTTAAATACATATGCAAAATCAAGTTTCATCTTGCTAAATTTGCATGAATATTTTGAAGAAGTCCAAGCAAAGTCAGCTCGGGTAAATTATTAGTTATAAAGGCAGACAAAGTTTTACTTTTAAAAGCAATAGAAAAAGGGAAATGTCATAAATTCTAATTATCCAAGGATAAGATAATCCACACCTGAGTATGTTACATCACAACATTGTTTATTATGTGACTTTTTACAATACAAACAAAAATACAGAAATGCAGTATATGAATACAGCTAAATGTAAAATTGTGACTTTTCTCTCAAGAGGCCATGATTCTCTTTTCTAGAAGACAGACTGCACACAGGTAGAAACAGGTTGGTAGTTAACTCCACATTTTTTCCTAGAAATGACCTATAAATGCATTTTCCTGCTACTTACCATAAAATGTAAAAAGGGAGTTAAAGGAAAGGTTTTTATCAACTGGTTCCTACCATATGAAAGAAACTACATTCTATTTAGCAGGGCCAATATATGGAAAAATATCTAAATTATATGTTATTACAAAAAATGAAGCAGTAATGAAATTATTCTGGCTAGAGTAGTTACTAAATGAGAATAGCATATATTTAAAGAATCCAAAAAAAGTTGGTTTTTTAAAAAAAGCTTTTAGGTGCCCCATAAGCCTATAAGTTTCATTTTTCCATGTGTATTTTCAAACAACGGAAGTGTCAAAAATAGGGTCAACTGTGTTAGACTAAATTACATTATTATATATGCTGCACTGAATGGAATTTTTATAATAGAAGCATAGTTCGTATTATATTATGGCAATGTATCCTTATGGAAAACTTTCCCAAGTCCTCGTATACTGGAATATCCTGTAAACAAAATCAAACCACCAGAACATGATTGTACAACAGTAAAATGTTATTTTGCAGTAAATGACTTAAGTTTTTTTTTTCCTTTTTCTTTTAAAGGGGTAACTTAGAGCTGGTTTGTTTTCCTAAGTATACAACACCCTAAATAATTCAAGGCATCTCAAGTGCCCTCAAAATTAACCAAATGTCATGCTGTTAAATCCAAAGATATGGACACAACTGGTGCAAGATTGGTCAAACAGATCCAACACACACATGTCCAGGCTGGAATATTGGCAACTAATACATAACTGGTGGTCGTAAGTATATTTAAAATATCTTCCCTTTCTTCTTGTTCTTTTCCAAAGTTCTGTAAAAGAAGAAAAGGAAAAATAATTATTCAGATATATTTACATATGTGATCTTCTGCTTGTTTAAGCGCAGCACATTACTGTAACTACCATATTCTTCAGAGCATTAAGCAAACAGCGTAGGGGTCCCCAAACTTTCTGTGGGCATTCACGTGAAATTACCGTCAAGCAGTGACTCGGCCAGTCACAACATGGCTGCCGTTGAAGGTGTACTATTGAAAGTGGCCCTCGCTCATTTGCACTGTGTTTGTGTGTTTCTGGGTGCTGAGGGGGAGAAAACACGCAAACAAAACACGGACCTGCAGACCCCAGAGAAAAGGAAAAGCACAAGGGCACAGTCCCTAAGTGAATATGAAACAAAAAGCAGAGGGAAGAGGGGGTAACAAAGCAAAGGCCCTCGAAGAAGAAGAAGAAGAAGAAGAAGAAGAAGAAGAAGAAGAAGAAGAAGAAGAAGGAGGAGGAGGAGGAGGAGGAGGAGGAGGAGGAGGAGGAGGAGGAGGAGGAGTTTGGATTTGATATCCTGCTTTATCACTACCCAAAGGAGTCTCAAAGCAGCTAACATTCTCCTTTCCCTTCCTCCCCCACAACAAACACTCTGTGAGGTGAGTGGGGCTGAGAGACTTCAAAGAAGTGTGACTAGCCCAAGGTCACCCAGCAGCTGCATGTGGAGGAGCGGGGACGCGAACCCGGTTCCCCAGATTACGAGTCTACCGCTCTTAACCACTACACCACACTGGCTCTCATAAGAGGGAAACTGAGCGCAAACTGACCCAGAGTGGAGCAAAGGGAAGAAATAAACAAACCATTCCTTTCCTTCTCTCCAACTGGTTGCCTGTCCTCAACCCACTCCCACTTTCCCCAGCTAGGTTCATCTTCTTCTCCTTTTCCTTTCATCACATTTTTCCTCCCTCCTAGTCACTCTTGTTTTGGGAGGGCAGCAATCTTAGCCTGGAAAACTAGTGGAGTGAGGAAGCAGGAAGGAGCAATACTTCTCCCTCTTGTCTCCAAACTCTCCATCTTTTCCAGGCCGAGATATACATCTGGGAAGTATATTTACCATGGCCATTTTCCAGGACAACTGTACACGTGGAGCAGTTCACAGCAAGGACAAATATAATATGTCACATGCATATAATATGGCATTTTACCAAAATGAGCAGAGATAACGTAGTTAAATCTGAAGTGGGAGCTTGCTGTGATGGCACAGAGCCAGATGGTGGTGGAGAAGCAGTCAATGAGCTGGTGGGAGTAGTTTAGGAAGTATTGATATAAGCAGGGTTGTCAGTCCTTAGGAAGGAACTGCGAGGAGTGGTTTGACAACAGAGGAGCAAAGGCAATTCCAGGCATAGACTGGACAGAATGAAAAGTGCCACGGAAATGGGAATGGGCCGAGGGGAATTTCCCCCTTCAACCAAGCAGCTGAAACATTTCTAAGGGGGTGTTTCTGATTATACTGATATGGCCAATATGATGCTCTGTTTCAGGAGCCCTTAGAAACAACATAGCATGTGGGCGTTGGCTGAGAGGAAAAAGGCAAACTGGTGAAAATAGCCTCTTTTTCTACCATATATCAATGTCAGCAGAGGGGCACCACTGGGATGCAACCCATAGCACTATACACAGGTAAGCCATTACAGTGGTACCTCGGGTTACATACACTTTCAGGTTACAGACTCCGCTAACACAGAAATAACGCTTCAGGTTAAGATCTTTGCTTCAGGATAAGAACAGAAATCGTGCTCTGGCGGCGCAGCGGCAGCGGGAGGCCCCATTAGCTAAAGTGGTGCTTCAGGTTAAGAACAGTTTCAGGTTAAGAACGGACCTCCAGAACGAATTAAGTACGTAACCAGAGGTACCACTGTACTTGGATGTGTTATCCCTGCAGGGATTGTGCAGGGACAGGGTATCAACTCTTGCGATGGGGAAAACTGGTAGGACCTAAAATCAGAAAGATCAGAAAGGACGGCGGTTACGACTCCAACGCACCTCGAAGAATTCTGTTGTTCCAAAATACGTTGCTGAGCTTCCCAGTTTGCCTTTTCGTCCTCGAACTGGCGGCGTTTTTCCTCTAATTCCTTGTGTTGTGCCTCCAAGTTCTTTTTCATCTGCTCGTGACGCCGCTGGAGCTAAGGAACGAGAATGCAAAAGATGCTAAAGTTTCTCATCTGTGTTCAAGGGGTCCGTCAGAAAATGAAAAAGAGATCAGTAATGTTGCAAGTAAAAAATAGAAAATAAATGAGTGCATTGGGTTGGACCCAGACGACATTACTTTCACTTAATAACCACTGAACTCAATGGAACGTAAGCAATGACTAATATTTCAACTTTGATTTCAGGAGGACCCAGATGCAACTGACAATCTGGATCCAGCCCCGTATTTATTTTATTTTTAACAGGCATTTTAATGTTAAACGCTATTATGTTCAGTCCTTGGAGAAAGCACTGTCTTCTTCTCACCCCTTCTCCTTTGTGATCTGGTTTGACCTTTAAAGCAAGTTTCCTTACTGAATAATTTCCCCATCTATCCAAACAAGACGAAAAAGCTGCTGTGGTAGGTAAGACCAAGCGTCAAACCATGGCTGAACTCTACACTATGTACTGGCTGTTGCTTCTCAAGATGGTATTACAATGGATCTTAATTTAGGATGATTTTTTTTTAAAAAAAACTCATCTTAAGCAATCACGTCAATCCTACATTCTTGAAAGTTATGGATCTGAGTTTCTCTTGGCTTCACAGAAGATCACTATTTGATACATAACATGAGTTAAAAAGGTGTATTCAGCTCGAGTCATATCAGTGTAAAAAAATAATAATATTGCCATAATGGTAAAATCATGGCCAAGAACTCCACAATGTGAAAAGTCACGGGACATAATGTGCATTTACAGTTGTTGGGCACACAGGAATAGGGATTTATCGATCACCACTTGAGCTCATCTGATTTCCCCGGGAATCCACTTACAGCTGATTTTCTATTGACTCACAGTGCTAAATAAATATTGTCCTGTAATTCAAATATTCTAATGTTTGCTTTATCCAGTACATAATGCCACAGCAATATGTACCTCTGCTTCAGAGTCCTTCAGTTTCTGAACTTTTTCTTTGACCTTCATCTCAAAGACTTGCTCCATTTCCATTTCCATTTTCTTCATCTTCGCCACATGTTCTCTCCGCTCCTCTTCCATTTGCGCCAGAGGGCTCCTGCCATAAACGAAACAGATGCTTGGCTATTCAATTTTCGTTTGGAAATACAAGTTCAGTGAAAAGCCAATAGACACACAGAGAGACAGGAAGCAAGCTACTTTTGGAAAGTGAAGTAGTGCCAACGAATAAATGAGAGTGATCAAGTACTTCCTCGCCACATTTGTTTCAAGTTTACAAATTAGTGTGAACATCTAGTCTAACAGAGGATGAAACCATGTGGCTGGGGTCTGTGCTTCACCTGCAATGTACAATTTCTTAGAAATAGCACTTTGTGAAGAAGGAAAAAACCACACAGAGGTAGTGAGATTTAACACCACAGATCAGGTGCACATGCAATGGACTACCTTGGACAACAATGTATTTCAAGTAGGAATAACTTAGGTATGTTATGCTGAAACAGGAATACATCCAGAAATGTTCTTTATGGGGCTCCAGAATTTCTGCTGGGGTGTATTTTAATACACATGCATTACACATGCCACTAAAAAGAACTTTGTAATTTATATGCATGGCACACAACACTGAAAACCCCTGGTGCATTTACTTTTTGTGTTTGTGCACACATGCTTTGTTGCTTAGAGTCATTTAGAAGCCTACAGAGTGGCAGAAAATCCTCAGAACTGGGAGGGCAGCCTGAACCATGTTCTTTACTTTTTTATACATTGTTAGCTGTTTTCATACCAGCTAATCATATAACTTTTTGCATGGCTTGAATTTTGAACTGCATCAATGCTTCTTTGCAATGCTCACTATTTTCCTGGAACCACACTCATTGTCTGGCTGCCGATTTTAAAATTCTCTTCTGTAAAGAGAGCCAGGATAAGGCTATCCACACACCCCACACCAGTTGCCTTATTTCCAATGCAAAGTTGCTGTCACTTTCAAATTGGTCAGGAGAGGCTCCCTGGCTCTCCCCTGTATACCTGAAGGAGCGCCTCCACCCCCACTGTTCAGCCCGGACACTGAGGTCCAGCACCGAGGGCCTTCTGGCGGTTCCCTCATTGCGAGAAGTGAGGTTACAGGGAACCAGACAGAGGGCCTTCTCGGTAGTGGCGCCCACCCTGTGGAACACCCTTCCCATCAGATGTCAAGGAAATAAGCAGCTATCCTATTTTTAAAAGACATCTGAAGGCAGCCCTGTTTAGGGAAGTTTTTAATATTTAATGCTGTATTGTTTTTAACACTCAATTGGGAGCCGCCCAGAGTGGCTGGGGAAACTCAGCCAGATGGGCGGGGTATAATTAATTAATTAATTAATTAATTATTAGCATTGGGACATAGGGTGTGTGTGTGTGTGTGCACACACAGATAGGAAGGAAGGGAGGGAGGAGAGAGGACAAAAGGGCACAGTGGTGCTCCTGTGTGCCTTTCTTCTCGTCTGCTTCTTCTTTCCTTTCTCCCTTCAACCTTCCCATCACAGCCTCACTTCTAACTGCTGCATCCCTGTATGCCTGTGCATTATGCACATCAGGACCACCACCAGAAGCTGCTGGCACTGCAGTTGCGGGCAGGCTGGGTTGGGAAATGAGAAGGTACCGGGCAGACTGCAAAGCGGAGGTGCACTTGAAAGGGGTTCAAGGCCTAGTGGTGGTTCCAGGCATGCAGTTTGCAAAACACGGATTCACAATCCTAAACAATACTATCCACATGGCAGCAACGTAACTCAGACCAAGCTATAACTGTGTGCACTACAATAAAAGCAGCAGCAAATCACCTACATTCAGAAGCTACAAGAAAGGGAGCCAAGCCACAAGTTACGGGTCATATCACACAAGATATGCCTTATATGATGAAGGAATTACATACGTACAATATTTTTATTTTTAGAAAATACATATCCATTTTAGAGATGGGGTTCATAACACCATAGCCCACCCTACTGCCAGTCAGCTCTCCTCAGTGCCCAAGGCCCATCCTGCACACTTATTTTCCCCACTTAGTGCCATAGCATAGGGATCTGCTGGGCTTCCCTCACTTCTTTCCTGATTATATTATTCAAATAGATTCCCCTCCTTCCAATCCCCCACTATATTCCCCCTTCCCAACACTCTCATGCCTCTTAAAATTATTTCCCCCTGTCCCTTTCACAGAGTTCAGTGGGGCTCACACTGGTCCTGAGTAGAAGACTTCAGCCTTAAAAGATTTAACAGTGATCAAGAGATCAAGTTACCCACTTACATAGCATTTTTATTTCACAATTTGCCTTTGAGAGCCATTTCACATTAAAAGGTTCCATCTTGAAAACTACTTGGGATTTGTTAATGGGTCATTTAGGGCTAATGGAGTATTAGTCCATCCCAAACTTTTGGAAAATATATATAAAAAATTGTTGCTCATTTTGTTCTTTTCTAAGGACTCGTCTAAGGACTTGGCTCTCAAAGGGGAATTGTGTCAGTGGTGGACTCTATGGTCACTGCTGCATTGTGAGAGGACGGCTTTAAGGGGACCATCACAAAGAAGTAAGAAGCAGTGATGAAAGAGCACATGATTCTTGTTGATTTGAACAGAGATGGACAATTCTTTGGCTCCAGGCTCATGGTAAAATAAATTACTCTACATGGTACTTTGAAAGGGTTTCCAAACACTTTGTTTCAACATTGTAGAAGCTTTACTAGAATTGGGTTCTGGGGCAGCTGCTGCCAGAAATGTGGAAGAAGCAGTACACTATGTGCACATGGGCTGAAGTGTACTCAGGCCTCTCTAGGACCTTCTCATAGCTCTAATCGTATGTTTAATAAACGAATCTGTGGCATGTTACTGACCCGTATTCAACACATTTCATTTCTTACTCTTGCTAATGAATCCACTCCAGGTTCCAATCAGAACATGCAATGATCTAGTAACATCTATATTATCTGAGAAGGAAGAAAAGGGTGATGTGCCCACCAGTCCAAGTGCACCAAATACACGTGTTTATCATTGCTAGGCAGGACATTCATGCAACATAAAATGTGGGGGGCAAACTGTGTAAGTGGATAAGTAGCAAACAACAAAATCAAGTCCAGCCTTCACTCAACCACCTAGAATTATATATGAATGAGATTACAGCGGAACCCCAGACAGTATGATTCCATTTAAAACAGCTAAGGCGTGACAGGATGGATTCATCCCTTGTAGCTAAAGGATGCCTGGGCATTTCCTCAGCCACACTGAGACAGCTCTTCTGTTTGCTGTGGATGTGAAGCACAGGTTTCTCAGCAATTCCACATCAGCCTGGATGCTAAGAAACTGATGGGGAATGTCTTCTTGAGCAATTTTGTAGCGGCCACTCTACTGTAAGAGTCCTTAATTCTTCATCTGGTCAATATGGATCACTGTATAAGGAATCAACTTCAAGGAGCTAGAAAGAAGCAGCAAGTGAATGCAAACCAAGTTTATGAAGGACGATGAATAGCAGACTGAGCTTAAGAGTTAGAAACGAAACTAGAAAGAAAGACAATGTGAAGTTAGGAGAACCTAAAAGCAAATGGTCATTTCATGGAAGCAGCCTCCATGAGTTCATATGTCTGAGGTTCTGCTGTAATATATGTTAAGCCACACCCAATGTTTATTTGAAAGATTTTGTACTTTTATCCAATGATCAAAGGGACCAGAAAATTAAAGAACTAATTAAAACCAGTCCTGCTGTGAAGAATTTGTACATGGAGAGAGAGAATACATGGTGTAATCTATTTTCAATGCAGCTACTATGGTTAACTTATTTTAATACAGAAACAAGCCCTCTCCATGGTATATTGTCAGGATGCCTATTATCATCACTAAAAGCAAAAAAAGGATTTCAATAAATTGAATTTTATTGCAAGGTTGCATGTTTGTGTGTTTGTCCAAATAAATGCTGTTTTTAAATGCACACACTGAATATAGATGTTTCCAGTGCATTTAAATATGAATAATCCCCCCTCCCCTGTTCAAAAATGAGAGCAAACCTCAAGAACTACTCAAACAGACACACAACTCCTCTTTGAGTGTTATGTTCCAGAGAGGACTCTTGACCTGGTGAGAGTCTCTGGTTCTTTAATGCTACGGAAGATGGAAATGAACTAGGCTGTGCCATGCTTGAACGTGGAATCTCTCAGAGCCAATTTGTTCCCTGGAAAAAGAGGGGTTAAAGGCAGACAGCCAGGGACAAGCCATGTTCAAACAGAATGCAATACCACCTGATTCATCAATCACTAATTCCTCTCCATGGTGAGGGCAATGGATGCATATGCCTGGCTGACATTCATATCATTTTGACTATTCTTTCTGGAACACAACATCTGAAAAGAATGAAATCTGAGCCTCTGCAAGCTACTGATATGATATATCTACATTTTTGCCTTCTTTATCAGCACTCTGATTTGATAATTTTGGCACTTTCAAATGCCGTGGTAACAAACTGCAGCTTCAGAGGGAAGAAATGAAGCTAACAAGTTCTTGAGTATCATTTCCTATACAATCAATCACTGTGCTGAAAAGAAGCAAATTATGAGGATTTCATATCCAATTAACTGCTAAAATGGTCTTCTGCTCTCTCTGTGAATAAATGTGCTCTCACAGTAGATGTCACTAAAAATATTTAACTTTATGTTAGGGAATTTTATAATAAAACATTAAAAGCAAAACAAATGCAATCGCTGAAAATAAAAGTTTTGAAAATTACACTCAACATTAAAAACCTTTTTTTGTTTTAAGCCTTGTCTTAAGTCTTTTGAAAAATTTAAATGACCACTTACATGCCTTCAACTGTGTCAAATCTAAAAAACAAAAAATACAGAAGCTTAGCATGCTCAAATAAAACCACAAAAATAAAAAGCAATAATTAAAAAGCAAATTCATTATGGATTTGAAGCTACTTTGGTTTGTATGCTCTCCAGCAGCAAGATTTCCACTGTAAAGTGACAGGTTGTTAGTTAAAGCTAGTTAAGTTTTTTGTTTTCAATATTCTGTTAGTTCAAGTGCTCTACACAATTAATGCAGACCTGATGTGCAAAGCTTTTTACCTGTGTTTGTGTGCAAGGAATAATGCATGCTCTTTAGATGAAAACTTAAATATTTTAGTGACATTTGCTTAACTTCTCAAAATAAACACCAATTCACAACTGTCTCGGGGCCTATTGCTGCTAGTATGCATACTCAAAATGGTCAATAGCACTATTTATCTCGCCAGCAGAGGTCTCACAAGGCTTCTCTGGAAATTATTTATTATAATTAAGATCAGATGATGAAATGGCAACTATAAGACTCACTCCACGCTCTGCCTTGTATTTCAAAGATTATTCCAGGTTTATAAACCATTCAAACTATTTCACAGATTACTTCTAAATTCTAATATCATCATTCCCTTTTTTGCGGGAAATTCCCTTATTCCAGCACCGTTTCCCATTGCAAAAAAAGGGAAAGTTGACAGCTCGGAACATCATAGCTACTCTGGAATTTCTGAAAGGAAAAAAAAATATTTAGATTCCTGCCCCCCCCCCCCAATAGCTCAACCAGAACAAGGTAGAAATCATCTAACCTATTCAAACAATGTCCCCATTTGTATGATCATATCTTGGCTTAACAAAATGAAGCCCCTTGCAAATGAACAAACCAAGAAGTCTTCTGTTAAAAAGTATTTCCTGTTTTCTGTCCCAGCTGCAGAAGCCAGATAGGACTGTTTTAGGTAGGTGCTGTTGCAATGAGGCAACACTACTCGGTAAGTCACAGCTACATACAAAACAAGATGTGTGTGCAAGGAGGAGTTTGCAAGCTATACAGCAATTTAACTTTGACACCATATATAGCAATTTAACTTTGAGAACTATTTGTTGCATTGGCACAACACTGACTAAAAAACAGCTCAAATGCATTTTCAAGAATTTATACATGCAGGTCTCGCTATTTGAATGCTTGTTATCTGAAATCTCAGTTATCTGAACACAAATAATTATACCCAAATCTAGCTGCACAAATGGCTTGATTCAGGTAGCAGAACAGTCAAGAGTTTTCCCACTTCCTTCCTTGCTTGCGTTTTGCTGGTTGGCAGAGGGAGAGAGGTTGGACAAATCAGGGATGGGGGAAGATGGGACAAATTAGTTTTTCCTTTTGTCTGGCTTTTGCCAATTGGCTGCAGCAATTTCAGGAAGAAAGCAGGGAGGGACAAATCACGGATTAGAAATGTTCCATAGGAAATAATTAAAATCATCAGCTTGATATGCGAATGCTCACCTAACCAATTACCTCCTGAAAAAGCACTGTGTTCAGAAAGCAGGACCTGCATGTGTCCCAAATCATGTATCATATGCTCACTACTGCTCTCTAAATCTTAATGGTTAAGAGATTCAAGTCGTGTAGAGCTATGAAAAAAAACTACACCCCCATCTGCTACCTTAGAAGAGAGATCCCATTCTCCAAAGCAGGCATGGGTAAACTCCGGCCCTCCAGATGTTTGGGACTACAATTCCCATCATCACTGACCACTGGTTTTGTTAGCTAGGGATGATGGGATTTGTAGTCTCAAACATCTGGAGGGCCAGCATGCAGAAGGACAGAGTCTTCGTGATCGTAAGATACAAAAAACAACAGCAAACAGCTTGCCAGCACCATTGTATCAGAAATATGACTCCTTCCCTAGCAGAAGAGTCATCTGAAGCTGCAGCAAAAGCCAAGCAAATGAAAGCTTGTGGATCCTGTCCAATGTCCCCTACAGCTGCTAGACTTTAAGGGAGGGCGGAAATTAAATGAGGAATGACCTAGACCACGGGTGGCCAACTCCCAAGAGACTGCGATCTACTCACAGAGTTAAAAACTGGCAGTGAGCTACCCTTTTTGGGGTTCAGGTCAAAGTTGTTGAGTTTTTTCAGGGAGGAGGTAAAATGTTGAGCTTTTTTTAGGGGAGCCACAGTTGTTCAGCTTCTTTGGGGGGAGCCAATGATCTACTGCAGATGTCCAGTGATCTACCGGTAGATCGCGATCTACCTGTTGGACATGCCTGACCTAGACAGTAGCTGCATTTTGCTGAACTTTTAACATTAGTTATGACCAAACTGCAGGAGATAGTGGAAGACAGGAGAGCCTGGCATGCTCTGGTCCATGGGGTCATGAAGAGGTGGACACGACTAAACGATTCAACAACAACATTAGTTATACTGAGTTGCTGACTGCATATAGAGTATTTATTAGATTGCATCACTGTAAGTAGTTATCTTAGCAGGATTACATAATTGTTCTTCCTAGCTTTTAATGAAGAACAATCAGTGAAGGATAGGCGTGCCTGGCGTGCTCTGGTCCATGGGGTCACGAAGAGTCGGACACGACTGAACGACTGAACAACAACAACAAAGCTTTTCATACCTGAAGATCACCCTTTGATATTTAGTTTTATTAGAAAATATTTATAGGCTGCCTTTAGGAGCCATACTCTCTCTAAATGCAGCTTGCACACAATTAGAAATTCAACAGTAATAAAATAAAATCCAAAACGTTCACTGTAACCACATTTTAAAAAACAGAATACAGTAATAATAAGTCCTTGCAACTCAGCAACTGATTTAGAACCAAAGCAGTATTAACAGATTCAGCAGCCAAAAGAAGAACAGTAGCAAGAGGGAATATTCCTCGTGAGTAAAGCACTGTGAAAAAGTGGTTTGCCAGGACTGTCTGAATACCTGTAGTGTGGGAACACGGTGCCTGACAACTTGGCTGATTGGGGGGGGGGGCAAATAAGGAAAACCTCTGCCCCGATTTGTTATGTGTGGGCAGGCTGGTGTGGGTACAGGTAGTCTTTCAATTAACTCCGACCCAAAGGCTTTAAACGCTAAAACCGGCACTTTAAATTGACCCCCAAAAATGCGCAACATGGTTACCTGGCTTGCTTCACAGTTCTTTGAGATGTAAAGCAGAACTGGAAGCCCAGCCTAGACAGACAGCTAAGCGATGCAAAAAACAGTGTGGGCTTAATGGCACCACCACTATGACATTATTTTCAGAACTTTCACAATATATGCAACCATTGTTCCCTTTGAAGCACTCTGAACATTTCAAGGACCATGGGAAGCGGTCTCATGCTGTCAAACCAAATGCTTTGCTTCGTTAGCATACTGATCAAAGGAATGCAGGAAAAAGCAACACACCAGGAAAGGGAACAATTTCCCTGAAATTATTATTTAAGATAGCTGAGAACTATTCAACTACAACCTTGTTAACATGTAAAGATGCTGATCAAGCAGAAAGCATGGTATAGGCTTCCTGATCCAGAATATGAAGTCATTTCCCTGAGCTCTGCAACGAAATGTAGACAGTCCAGCAACATCTGGAGGGCTATATGTTCCCCATCCCTGTGTAAACAATGCTTTAGCATTATGAGAATGAGCTGCTACAAGCCTCAGCGTCACATCCTCCTCCAATGCAGCCAGAGGGACTTCAAAAACTTTTCACTTTTCAAACCAATTTAAGTATGATCTAAAAAAAACCCCAATGCAACATTCTCGGTTGTTTCCAACTTCATGGGAGAAATGTGAAATACCATTAGAGTTTGTTCATAGTGAAGCGGCATGGATTGTGCACAGATGTCATTTACACTATGATTTATGTTTCAAAAAATATACTGCAGACCAAAATGTACTTGAGAGTCTGACTCCCAACTTCTGAATGGCACAGAGATATTAACTCTCAAAAATGTTTAAGTTTGTATTAGGGCACGGGACTAATGCCAGACCCTTTAATGGTATTACCGGTCATCTTTATTGATGAAGAAACCATTGCCATTTCAGAACTGTATAAGCTGATTAAAAAACAAACAAACTTGTTGTGGAGAACTAGCCCAATGCCAGGTAGAGGTTAATTTTTCTGACAGTTAGAACCCTCAGGGGCGGGCTTAGCCTGGGTATAAAACACCCCTCCCAGTGGGCAGTTAGTTAGTTGAAGTGTGGGCAGGTGGAGTTGAGGTTAGAGTGGAAGTCAGAGTTGGAGTTGTAGTTGAAGTGTGAGTCAAGAGATAGAGCTGAGAGTTTAGAGTCTTAGGTGGATGTTAGCAGAGAGGATAACGAGATTGTGAAACGTGTTGTTATTGATATTTAGTTAACTATTAGAGGTATTAGGCCGGTAACATTTAGAGGTATTAGGCCGGTATAGGACAACTGTTATAAGCTGTTGAACAACCTTTTATTTATCAGCAACCACAAGCTTTGTACGCAATAAACATCTTTTTAGTTCACAATATCCTCGTCTGTGGTGAATGAAGTAAGCAGGATCCAGCTAGTAGTCTGAAGGGCTGCAGCTGGGGACTGTTTGTCGTTGGTGCAGCACTCATAGACCGTAAAACGTCCGGGGGTGGGCTGTACAGGGCGAAGGGCCCGCGACATTAAAGTGGTGGCAGCGTCGGGACGAAAGATAGTCATAAAGTGGTGGTCACATTGAGATCAAAGATCTAAAGTGTTGGCAAGAAGTGCCAAGGTACAAGAAAGATTTAAGGGTGACGCATTGTGTGAAGTGTGAGGCTTAAAGAGGATTTAAGCAAACTTCAGTGAGACTCTACAATCTAGTCAGGAAGGGGATCGCATACACCTGGAAAGGGAGAAGGGGAATTCAGAGAGGAATTACCTGGCCCTAGGGTGTGGTGTGATAGCGCCTAAGACTGTGAGATTGTGAGAGAGTTACAAAGATACTTTGCGTTTGAAACTATTTCAGGCAGAAAGGTTTATAGTGAGAGGTCGGAAAAGTACGCTGGACAAAGTGCACTGAGGTAACTTTAGGCGTGACTTTGGACCTAAACTGTGGAAACTGAGCCTGAAGAAATAGTTTAACTGAAACATCCTTGATTTAAGTACAGAAATAATACCACCAAATAAATAGAAAATGCCACCTAGAAAGACTAAAACAGCTCTTAGGGACTCACAAGTAGAAAGCTCTGAAGAAGAAAATGGGGTTTCCCAGATTGAGGAAACCAGTACTGAAACAGTTAACAAAAATCCTGCTGAGGGGACGAGTTTTAAAGCCTCAGAGGAATTTGAAAAATGGAAACTTGAGAAGGAATTTAATTTGAAAATCGAACTAGCAAAGCTAAATATTGAGAGGGAAAGAGAAAGAGAGGCGAGAGAACTGAAAGAAAAAGAAATGACCTTAACTATGCAGAGAGAAAGAGAACGGGAGGAAAGAGAATATTTATTAGAAATGAAAAGACTTGAATTATCAGCTGTAGATAATAGAAACAACAACAATAGTTCCACACAAAATCCTAGCAGGGTGGATTTAAAAAGATTCCCTGACTTCAGAGATAAAGACGACCCTGAAGCGTTTATCATTTCTTTTGAGAGGGCTTGCGAAGATTTTGAAGTAAAAGATGAGGAGAAAATGCAAATACTGAGAGCGCGTATTAGTGGAACATTAACAGAGATTTATTCTCAAATGCCATCTGATCAATCCAAAGATTTTGAAGCATTTAAACAGTTGGTTTATGTCAGGTTCGGAATTACTGCAGAGCAACTGAGACAAAAGTTTAGAACAATAAAAAAATTGCGTGAGGAAACATTTGCTCAACTAGGAGCTAAAACTACAAACTATTTAAACAAGTGGCTAGAACAGGAGGGTGCCGATTCTGTGGCAAAAATAAAAGAGGTGATCGCATTGGAACAATTTTATGACACGATTAATAGTCATCTGAAGTATTTAATTAAAGAAAGACGCCCTAAAACCATCCTGGAAGCTGCTAATCTGGCAGATGAAATAAATGAAATCCGAGAACACGCTTATGATGCCCCAAAATATAAGGACAAACATTGGGAAACAAATAAGTTTAAGAGAATGCAACAGCCCACAAAGTTTACCACAGAAACTGCCAAGAAAATTTTTCCCGCCAATGCAAATGTTCCCCATAACACGCCTATGACAACGGGGGGGACTGAGGGAAAAGTAAATAAATATAGTGAGGGTAAAAGGCCTGAATTAATCTGTTGGCAATGTGGGAGAAAAGGCCATCGACAATTGGACTGTAGAACTGAACTCAGAACTAAGAGTGTAAATAATATCCCTCAGAAGCAGACATATTGTGTCCAAACTGTGGAGACAGAGCCAACTGCCAACATGGTTGCCACGGCAACCGAGGCCCAGTCTAGAGAACAGGCTGATGAGTTACCAGTGGCCCAAGTTGTGAGGTGCTATATAATTCAACAAGATGACATGCTGTTACACAAAACAGGAGAAGAAATTTGGGTGAATGGTAAACCATATAAAGGCTTAAAAGACACAGGGTCTCAGATTAGTATTGTACATCCTGATTTATTAAAGCCAGAAGACTTTATTAAAGGCAAAACAATCAGTTTGAAAGGAATATCAAAACAGCCAGAAATCTTGCCAGTAGCATTAGTTAATCTGACATATAAACAATGGTCTGGGAAATGGCAAGTAGCAGTTTCGCCAGAAATCCCAGCTCCAATGTTAATTGGGTGGGATTTACTTGACCATGTACAGAGTGCATTTGTAATAACTAGGGCACAAAAACTGCGACAGTTACCTCAGGAGGAAAGGCCTGATACAATTGTTGAACTGACACAAGATACAAGTTTAGTGCCGGTTACAAATAGTCAAGCAGCTAGTTTTGCAGCCAAGCAGAAACTAGATACAGATTTACAGAAATATTTTCAAGCCACAGCCTTGAATACAGTATTAACCCCTGAAAGCCCTGAGCGGTTTATA
This sequence comes from Lacerta viridis, assembly GCA_900245905.1. Lineage (NCBI taxonomy): Eukaryota > Metazoa > Chordata > Lepidosauria > Squamata > Lacertidae > Lacerta > Lacerta viridis. Next base: position 333,369 of record OFHU01002500.1, read on the forward strand.
GTCAATAATGGGTTGCTATACAGAGAGATTCTTTTAAAGCCTAATAGAGGGGGTAATGAGATCCACAGGCAACTGATAGTACCTACTGAATTTAGAACCAAGATAATACAACATGCACATGGCAGTATCTTTGGAGGTCACTTGGGAATCACCAGAACCAAACAAAGGGTGTCCCAAAATTTCTTTTGGCCTGGGATGGGCAAGCAAATAAAGTTATTTTGTCGAACGTGTCATACTTGCCAATTACAGGGACATGGGCAAGATAAAACGAAAGCACAATTATGCCCCTTGCCCATAATTTCCCAACCTTTCCAACGTTTAGCAATTGATATAATTGGACGACTGCCAAAAGCCAGCCGCAGGGGTCATCATTATTTATTGACTATTGTGGATTTTGCGACTAAGTATCCGGAAGCGATACCGTTACGAAACATAGAGACTGAAACAGTGGCTTCAGCGCTAATAAGTTATATGTGTCGGCTAGGGTTTGCAGAACAGATCGTGACAGACCTTGGAGCCTCATTTATCTCTAAACTTATGCAGCGTTTGTGGGAGAGGTGTGGGATAAAACATATCACCAGTACCCTTGACCACCCACAGACCAATGGCCTTGTAGCGCGATGTAATGTAGTTGACTACCCATTTAAATTGCAAAACACTCTCAAACGATCACTAGAACTAGCAGGAGAACATTGCAAGGTTGCTCAGCACAAACAGAAAGTTTGGTATGACAAAAGGGCACGTGTGAGATCTTTTGAGCCCGGACAAGATATTTTATTAATCAGACCAGTAAACAGTGACAAGTTACAACTGACATGGGAAGGTCCTTGTAAGATCATTTCAAAAATGAATGATATAAACGATATAATTCAGCATGGTGAAGGGAGGCGGGTCATGCATGTGAATATGATAAACCCAATCCAGTCACTAAACCATGAACCCAATCTAGACTACAGTAGTCACGTTGTTGAAAAAGCCTGTGATATTGGTAAAGGAGTGTCTACCTGCAATGTGACCAGTGACCTATCTGTGAGATCAGTTAGAACAACTAGTCATAGTTACGATAAACCATTCATCAGTTGGAAAGATAGAAAGAAAGACGTACTGGAAGTTATAGCTGGCATGGGGGCCTATCGACTTTCTATGAAAGTGAAAGTGTTTCCTACACTAGAGATTGTGTGGTGGGAAGATGGGTACCCTGCTGCTCATGCAACACAAATAAATGTCCAAAATGAATGTGGTTACACAGCATTAACGGGGTCACCACATCAAAGGCACAAAAGAGTAGTCTTCAAATTGCTCAAAGTGGGAACTGATAAATCAAAACAGACCAAAGATGAACTGACAGCAAGGGAGATTGCTATGAGCAATAAGCAATCAGAGCTTGTTAGCCTACTTTCATTAAGTGATCACGCTTGCCTAGAAAGCTTCAGCAAGCTGACTAAAAAAGAAGATATCCACAAACTTCTGCAAATAGTTCCCAGTGCATTTAAAAGCCAGACAACCAGTGTCTTGTGCAGCTTATGATGACCTGGAGATGTGTGTACAAGTCCGCGAGCTTAAACATTTAACAGAGATCCTGAAGGAGGGAGAGGTTGAACTAAGAGAGCTTTTGACCCTGAGGAACAAGGACTCTACACCGCTGGTGATCCACAATCGTTACAGACGCCTCGAGTGCAGGGATCGGAATGGGACTGTGTCATCTGGCCGAGGAAGACAGCTTACATCCCATCACGTATGGCAGAGAAAAGACTGGTGCCCAGAGAAAGATACTTCTTGCGACGGTTAAAGACGATAAGGAGCGTGAAAGGATCCTAAACCTCATCGCAGACGCCTTATAATGAAGACCCAAAGACAAAGGTTAATGGACAGTTACGGTTTTTCTTGCAATAAAGACCTAATGCTGCATGAACTATTGTATATAATGTAAGAAACCGTAATATTATGCCATAGTTAGGTAATATAGGTAAGAGTTATAAAATGTTTGTTTATGTAATGTCTCTATTGATGTTTTAAAACTGTTGTTTGTATCAGAGGGATACTTTGGCTAGTAACTCCTCTGATACAAACCTAAAAAGGAGGGAGGTATGTGGAGAACTAGCCCAATGCCAGGTAGGGGTTAATTTTTCTGACAGTTAGAACCCTCAGGGGCGGGCTTAGCCTGGGTATAAAACACCCCTCCCAGTGGGCAGTTAGTTAGTTGAAGTGTGGGCAGGAGGAGTTGAGGTTAGAGTGGAAGTCAGAGTTGGAGTAGTAGTTGAAGTGTGAGTCAAGAGATAGAGCTGAGAGTTTAGAGTCTTAGGTGGATGTTAGCAGAGAGGATAACGAGATTGTGAAACGTGTTGTTATTGATATTTAGTTAACTATTAGAGGTATTAGGCCGGTAACATTTAGAGGTATTAGGCCGGTATAGGACAACTGTTATAAGCTGTTGAACAACCTTTTATTTATCAGCAACCACAAGCTTTGTACGCAATAAACATCTTTTTAGTTCACAATATCCTCGTCTGTGGTGAATGAAGTAAGCAGGATCCAGCTAGTAGTCTGAAGGGCTGCAGCTGGGGACTGTTTGTCGTTGGTGCAGCACTCATAGACCGTAAAACGTCCGGGGGTGGGCTGTACAGGGCGAAGGGCCCGCGACACTTGTGACTTGTATGTGTGAAACAAGACCTGAGAATATGATTTATTTATTTTTACTGTGAACTAATATGTTCCTTATGGTATTATAAAGGTAACGGTAAAAGGACCCCTGACCACTAGGTCCAGTCGCGGACGACTCTGGGGTTGCGGCGCTCATCTCACTTTATTGGAGCCGGCGTAGAGCTTCCAGGTCATGTGGCCAGCATGACTAAGCCACTTCTGGCGAACCAGAGCAGCGCATGGAAAAGCCGTTTACCTTCCCGCTGGAGCGGTACCTATTTATCTACTTGCACTTTGACGTGCTTTCGAACTGCTAGGTTGGCAGGAGCAGGGACCGAGCAACAGGAGCTCACCACGTCATGGGGATTCGAACTGCCAACCTTCTGATCGGCAAGCCCTAGGCTCTGTGGTTTCATGTAATTTTACTTGTTTTTTATTTATTCCATTTTCCTTATATTTTCAATTAATGTCGTTCTACATTATAAAATTACAATAAACCATTGGTTTCAAAAACTATGTATTTGGGATCATTCAAGAAACTGTGCCCTCAAGTATCCTGGACATGCATTTAACCCCCCAACCCACTCCATTTGCTGTAATTGTATTCTGTTGGCCTAACATTTTGAAAATTAATATGAAGGAGCATATTATGAAGAACAAATCAATTTTCTTGCAGTAAAAATATACATCCACTATGCAGTGAGAGAAGTTAGCAAAAATGTGTGATGAGGGTTGTACCATCTATGACTTCAAATGGAAAATCCTGAAGCCAACTGTCTGATAAAATTTGTCTGAAAAGCTATTAACCTTCCAAAAATTGACTAATGTTGCTTTAAAATAACTCCTAAAAGAGAAGTTAGTGCCCTCATAAGATTCAGAAACCAAAAGTGGGTTGAAGAAAAAGGGATGAAGCCCATTCGGTGATGAAGCTTCAATTAATTTCCTCACTTTCCTGACACTGTGCATGCAGAAACTGCATGGGCTTGTTTTGTTTGACAGCTCCAAGAAGAAAAATCTCCTCAGCTGGCTATCCTGCAAACCTATTTGTGAGAGCACGGAGCACAGGAGACAGACATGTGCCAGAGAGAGCCAAAGTTAACTTTTAAGCAAACATAAATGTTCACTGAACTTAATGGTTGGGGGACAAACCTTGAGATTGTCAATAGGTAACAACTGTAATTACTTTTGCATCTCTCATCATCTTCAGTTTGCATGTATATGAGAGCTAGATATTGCTGAACTTGTTTCTCCAGTCAGCACCTTCTTAATGTAAGTATCAGATCTGAATTGTAGAAAAACCACTACTCTGTTGTAAGTTTAGTTACTAGAAATAGTCTCTGCAGTAAAACAACTGTGTTACATTAATTACCTAATGCACCAATTGGAATATACTGGGTTATATAGAGATATATAACCTACAAAAAGTAAATCTATGAAGCGCACACTGTTTATTGTTTGAATATAAAACGTATTCAATTATTCCCCATCAGAAGAGTACAAGTCCATAAATACTTTCTGTGCACCTTGAGCTCAGTTTAAGTATATTTCATTCTATTTGTACTCTTCTGCCCCATGAACTGTATAATATAAAATTCCTTCTACCTTTCAGGAACTTTAACCATGAAAATGTGTTTATATACCAGAGAAGAGGACACAATTTAATTTGCAAGTGAGGCAACAGCAAGGACATATAGATTCTTCTTACAGATAATGAATAGCATTGGGAACCAGATGGAACCCTGCTGATGGCAATACAGTATAGATTGGAAGTCAGTTAATGGCAGAACTATGCACCCATATATCGAATAATGTAGCTGTTCAATTATATAAAATCGACATGCAAACGTTCCCATAATTGTCTGACATGCTGCCCACCAGGCAAATAAAACTGTCTCAGCTGCCAAATTCAGGCTGGAAGCTACACTCAAAGCTTCATGTCAGCCAAGCGTACTTGAACCTATGGTGCGACCAAAGACTATTATGTTTCCTATGAAGAAAATGTACTTTGTTGACAATCCTCCCTCAACCATCAGGCACCAGCTCAGCTGACCGAACAACATCAGGTATGTTTCTACCAGCTCAGCTGACAGAACAACAACTTTCTACTCCTACTGAAAAACTATTGTCTTATAAGACTACTTTTTAATCCAGGGAAATCTTCTCAAAAGTTGGGGGGGGGTCGTCTTATACGCCGGGTGGAGAATCTGCAGTCGAGTATATCTCAAACTCTGTATATCTCAAACTCTGTATTTTAACTGGGAAAGTTGGGGGTCGTCTTATACGCCCAGTCGTCTTAAACGCCGGAAAATACGGTAAAAACTTCTGCCCACCCATTATTTAAAAATATTATGTCCGTGGGCTGCCAGCGAAGATATTTTGTGCTTCTATCCTGTTTTTTTATCTTGTGAACCGCCCTGATATATTTGGATGAAGGGCGGTACATAAATTTGATAAAATAAATAAATTAAAATCATTACATTAAGTAATAAATTAATGACCTGAAGTGCAGCAGATCAGACTCGTGCACCCCAAAGGCCCCAGTAAATACATAATTTTTCAACAAGTGCTGGAAGCACACTACTGGCGGTGCTTGTTAAATCTGAGGGGAGGAGATTCCATAGGATGGGCACGACGACAAATAAATTCCTCTCCCTGCTTACCACAAAATGGGCATGTGAAGACCCAGGAGGACCCACTCTTTTTTTTCTCACTGGCTGGAATGATCCATATAAGAAAAGGCACTTGCAGTTTAAAGTAAAAGGTAGGTTAATGTTTCTTGTAAACCGTGAGATATAAACAAATAACTGTAATAAATAACAGTAAGTAAGTCGTTAACTATTACTTTGGTGATGTATGAGCCTTGAAGGATTTGACTGAATGGCCAAATATGTAATCCAAAACAAATTTTCCATGAACTTGTGGGGGGAAACCGTTATCGCCACTTTTACTACCACATACTTAGTTAGCTGCCCTTTGTTTTTGTTGTTGTCGACTCCATTGTACGTAACAGCCGCCAATTTTCTGCTTCTGTAGTTCTCGTAATGGACATTATTAGTGACGTCTTTCAGGTCCTGCATGTGAGTTCTATTTAAGAAAAAGAAGAACTTATCAGTAACTTCCTTTTACTGAATAATAGCTGATGAATGCAGTATTAATTTTAATAAGCAAAAAACATTTGGCATGTGCCTTTGAAATGTAAAAGTGCTTTATACAGCGATTTATAAAAGAAATATGCAATACTTCATGTTTAGAGAATTCTATACATCTATAATATACCCAATAGGGAGGATACAGTAATATTTTGCATACGTACTTAATAGATTTGCAGACCCAAATTATGCCTCTTAGCATAATCTACCCCCCAAAATGTCTGATGTACAAGTATTTCCCAAATTTACAGTCTGATCCTAACACACATTTAATTCAATGAATCCCTACCTAATTCAATGGAACTTGCTTTTATGTAAGTATACTCAGGATCAGACTGTGGTTTCTGCATCTCACACCTTCTTGTTAAAACTCTGGCCTCCAAAAAAGCGCCTACACATCCCACCAACTGACATATCAATTCCAAAATATCCAGAGGTATATTCAACAGCTGACTTTCACAAATTAAAAAAGAGATTTTTCTTTGCTTGCTTTGTTATGAAAATGTAGCCAAATATAGTCAAAGCTATACAGTATCAGGAAATATTAAGTTTTTAATATTTCTTCCTGACCTGAAAAAATCCTACAATTATACACACTAAAAGTGGCCACCGAGTACATGCATATATATATTTATTTTAAAAGTTCATTGTTTATTCAGATGACCTTTGGTTAAAAAGAAAAAGTATTACAATATACCAGTTTCTTTTCCAATATAATTCATGAAAGGAATGGGCCTACTTAGCTAGTCTTCCAATGTGGTCCAGCAATGTCAAAGGCCTCCCAATAAATGGAAGAACCACAACAGAACTTAGGAAGGAAAACTATTCCCAAAACCAGCACTCCACATTACTTGCTTACCTTATCAACATATTTCTTAGAATTGTGAAGTCACAGTGTTCACCATTTTCAACTGTAGGGGGAAAATGTCACATTTTTTAAATACAGGAAACAGACACCTGCCAGTAGCAGATGGGGTGGAGGGACACTATGGAAGCCAACCCTCTATTTACCATCATTGCTACTAACTTTGAAGGAAAAACAGCAGAAAGGGAAGCCATTCTAGCTATTTGATTTTGCACTATTACGATGTCACTATATGTATTATATGTTCAAATAAAAAACCACAAAAGGTACTGTAATAACTTTAAATTGTTGGCTGCCTTGAGTGTACTATTGGGAAAGCAGAATATAATCAAATCACAACTCTATTAATATTTTTTGGTATTACAGGGAAGTTCACACATGGCCTTTTGCGCACTTACCTTCTGCAACACCCCAAGGATATTGCCTTCCTCTAACCCTCTTGCCGTTGACTTCAATGATAGTATTGCTACCTACTACAGCAAGAGGTAAACGGTCCTGGAGGACAGAAAGAGTATATTTTGGGGGTGTAAGTACATTGTTTTACTCCTCTGAATACACGAAATATCCTAGTTGGGTATAAAAAGGGAATTTTGAAACATTATATGAGAAAGGCCATAGCTCAATGGTAGAGCACATGTTTTACATGCAAAGGGCTCCATCTGCTAAAAACCAAACAGAAAATAGATGACCATTGTTCCATTGACCCTAGTATTTTCCAAGTGGCATCATCTTTGCAATGTCTCAAGCAGAAATCTTTCCCCACGCTTCTATCTGAGATAGAATTGTTTTTGCAATTCTACAAAGTAAGCTGCCTGATACCAAGTCAAACCATCCAGCTTTGTATTTTCTACGCTGGCTGGAAGCGCCTTTTGAGGATTTCAGACAGATGCAATACCATTGAGCTATGTCTCTTCACATTAGAATAGCCCCCACGAGGCATTCCCCCTGTATCACACAACAGAAAGACTGAAAGGTTTTACCACAACTGCCCTAGGTAAACGACAAGTACACACCCCTTCAGAACCAGCAAACAAAAGGAGAACAAGGTTGTAAAATAAACAAGGAAGAGACAAACTGAGATGTTAGAAACCTTCTGAGAAACATATTAAGATTTCCAAGTGCTGATAGAAGCACAGAAAATGACTAACCATAGCTGAAATTAGCCAGTTTGTCCAGGCTTGGGCAAACAGAAAACTGCATATTATCTATAAATTGAAGCAAAAACATATTTCCCTACAAAGCCAGTGTTGTTAAACAGCAACATCTGGTATGTTCAGGCACTTTGGGGGGGTGCATGCAAGGGTTCCCCCCAGTGCCTTCAATAGAGTAGGGAACTCTGCAAGCACAGAACAGCTCTTTCTACCAAAGCAAAGAAGGAAGTCCATCTATAGAGCATTCTGTGTTCAAAGTATAAAGCTCAAGATGAGATGTTATACGCCTTTCTAAATTTCTGTACCTTTATCTTTTTAACCAACTTATTTTCTTCTTCATCATCCGTCTCTGGGAATTCGTATATTTTAATTTTGTGCTCTTGAATTTCTTTCATTATCTGAAAAAATATTAATAGAACAGAAGCAATGTTTTTGGCATGCTTATGAAGCATACATAGATTTGCAAGTTACTTTAAAAAACACACACAAATAAACAAAACAACCTGCTTGACAAAGGACCTGTGAGCTTCCTGGATATATGAAATGTTGGTGTCAAATTAATCTGTCAGAAATACTAAAAACAATTCATCCAATTTTGTGAAAATCAAACTTGCTGATTCACATTGAACACCAAATATGGGAACTCCTGTCTGTGGTATTAGCTTTGGGGGGATGAGAAGGACATGTTTCTGTCTACTACAGTTATGCCAGAATCCTTGGATTTCTCCAGTGTTCTTATTTCCTAATCATAAGTTGGGTATACTGTACACATTCACTGAATGTACCTATATTTGAGCTCAAGAGGCATGAGGAATGGAGACACATGAGATATGGAGTGTTATGGTGTTGGTTGGGGAAATAAAAATAAAAGGGAGGGCAGGGGAGAGGGGTAACTGGTCTAGGCAAGCCCCTAACAGTTTAAAGTTAGCATCTGGGGGGTGAGGAGAGGTGTGTTGGAAGATGCATGCTTGGATATTTAGAATACAAGGATATTTCAAAGATGAAGTCAAAGAGAAAGGACACTCTATGGCAATAGGATGCTCAGCTTCAGGGCTGGATGCCAGCAGCAAACCAAAGTCCTCTAGCACTATACTGTATAGCACAGCAGAGGAATGTTGGGGTGTGGGGAGAGGTGTCCCATTACACTTGCCTGAAATTCTGCCCTTTACATGGCTCTTATCCCAATGTGACTGAAGCTCTGAACAGGAACATTTCTATTGCAGTATTTTGCTGCAAGTCCACTGGCAGTTGTGAATTGTTTATTATCTATGTTAGCCAAATGCGTTTCATAGGATTTGGACGCTTTCTGCAAGAGCTGAATTATGCTCTCACTCTATGGTAGTAAGCCACCATACCTTATTTCTGTACGCTGCCTTCTCATTTTTATTCTTTTTATAATCTTTTTATTTATTTTCCATGGAACAGAAGAAACATTTTGAGAACACAACTGCTACAACAACAAACTGGTCCCGATACAATTACAGACTTTTGCCATGCTATGTAATAAAGGTTCACTTGATTACTCTAAAATATCATGCTACAATTTCCCATGAGCATTGGGTGGATTCCTGCCGCAGTCGGAACAATTTATGTATGCAACAAACATTTGCCATATGTCTGAATACCCTGCCATCACTTGAGAGATGCATTACTTTTGGTTTTACAGCAGGCACCCTTGCTGTATTCTCCTTAGGGCTTGAAATAAATTGCAAGCTGGATTTCAGGGCGGAGAGAATTATGCTTTCTGTCAGTGAAGGAGATTTGACTTAACTATGCTTAAGGTCTCCAACCTGCCTTACAGGTAGTTACAATCCGGCATACAGAAACCACAAGTAAGTGCAATGTATCATTTTCAAACCACAATTACATTCCAAGTGCACCACGACCTTTTAAATGTAAGCTTTACAGCAGTGATTAAGTATTATTGTGTAACAAAAACAAAAAACAAAAAACATACTGACAAATCCCTAAAACCCTGCACAAGCCTGGCAAAAAACCATACATGTTTTAGATTGAGAATGTCATATTTATTCTACCTGGTAATTAAAACATTCACTTCTAACAAAAATGGAAAGAACTATCATTTTCATTGTTCAGATCAGTAAACACATTTCCCTTGTCAGGAGCTGTATTCATGTTCTTTTTACTTCTGGGAAAAAGTTCGCTTACCACTTCCAAAATACGTATCTTGCTGAGATGCTAGACATCACTTTGTGGATTAAATTCTTAAATTACACTGTGAAACATAGTACATACACACACACCCCTATTTAATATTTAGTTCAGTTTTTTCATAGTAAAAGTTTCTATTCACCTGTTTTTTAAACTGTTGACATTCTTCAGGTGTAAGCGTGTCTGCTTTGGCAATAAGTGGAATGATATTCACTTTTTCATGCAGGCGCTTCATAAACTCAATATCCAAAGGCTTGAGTCTTTAAAAAGAAAGTATTGTGATTCAGCAAAATAATAAAAAAGTATTGTGATTCAGCTAAGAAAGTCCCTTCTGAACACCTACACTGCAAAAAATTGTCTAACCAAATGCACACAACAAAAATAATGAATTATCAGAATTTCATTTTCCTATTTAATAGTTGCAATAATATGTGTCGCAGAGGAATAAGCCAAGCATTTTTTAAAGCATTACACCTACAAACTAATCAGAGTTTAACATTGAAAACTAGCTTTGAAATATAGAGCATTGTATAATACTGATGCTACATTTCTGACTTGGATGTTTCTATGTCAACCAACTCATTAAGTACTAACATGGGACTGAAGACAAATCATAATCCCAATAGTAAGGTTAGGAAAACTGACATCGTCCCCATCAACTTAATCTGGATAAAGGAAGCAAAGCTTGTTCAAATTCTAAGACTGATGCAAATTTCTAAGGAGGTGTGTGCTATTCAGAAGGGAAGTCCCCATTTAAATGGAGAAATAATACAACATAATTCAAAGAGGAACCAAAACCATCTATAAAAATGCCAAAACAACTAAGTAATTTTCTTTATTAAATTTAATCACATCATCGTAAGGTTAAGAAAGCAGATTAATTTTAAAGTCGGCAGTTATTTATATCATGCAGTTAATTAAGCCATTATCTAGTAACCTTTTTAGTAAGCATCTATTAAATAAAAATTAATAGGCTTCAAAAAAATGTAGCTTTCAGTGAGCCATTTGCTTTCAACCACCCAGCTCTTGCCTTTTTGAGACTGATGCTGCAAGCCTCACTGTCCCTGTATTTGGCTCTATCTAGTATGGGGACTGGATGAAAGAAACTGAATGAGGCTGAATCCACATGGAGCTGAGAAACAAAGGTTGACAGGCACTATGGGCCTAGGAATGTGTTCAAGAACCAGTGACCTAAGTCAGCTCCATGCCAGCAACTTTACCCAGGATCATAGTGTATTTTAGATTTTGTATCTGAAGCTATTACTTTAAGCTGCAAGTGCTGAAATTAAAAACTACATTGATTTGAACATTTGGTGTTAACAATACCAAGACAAACAAGTTACAGGTGGGTAGCCGTGTTGGTCTGCCATAGTCGAAACAAAATAGAAAATTCTTTCCAGTAGCACCTTAGAGACCAACTGAGATTGTTCTTTTCAGTGTATCTGAAGAAGTGTGCATACACACGAAAGCTCATACCAAGAACAAACTCAGTTGGTCTCTAAGGTGCTACTGGAAAGAATTTTCTATTTTGTTAAGACAAACAAGGGAAGCTGAACCTAGTGCTATTCAGATGGCCCCTTGAACAACCAATACATCTGTGCTGGAAAAATCAATGCAACCCTTATAGAAAGTCTGGTGCCTTCCAGATGTTGCTGGACTACAAATCCCATCTAATGGGTGTAGGAGTTTAACATCATCTGGATGACATAAGGATGGCTCCTATAAGACGTCTTGCTTTAACAATAATAGCATGCCAATGACGCTGTAAAAAGGACCCCTAAATAACAAAACAATGTAGACTGTTGAACATGATATTAGAAATCGCCAAGTTAAACATGGGAGAACCCCTAACAAATTCAATGGCTTTAATTTTGGTAAAAGTAATGCTGAGTTGTTCCATATGTTAGCTAGCACATCAATCTGCTTTTTCTGAGATAATATAACCATATCATCTGCATGCAGGAGGATTCTGACCTTTCTATTTCCTATACAGGTAGGCATGCATCCAGTTTCCCAAGCAATCTAGCCACATCATTAACATAGAGGCTGATACCGAATGAGAGAAAAACACATCTCAAGCTACATTTCCTACTGACCCGTGTCCTGATGGAGCAATGAAGTATAAACAACACTGCACCCTGTTGTCTGGCATCTGACGCCTGTTCACACGTGATTCTGCATTAAGATAGTCTTCAAACTTGCTGTCAATGTAGTCGATAACCGGCTGCCAGCTAGAATATGCAAAAACACATTTTTAAGAACCATCATTGACTTGTAACTTCAGTAGCATCACAGCAAATTGTTTGGCTAAATATTAATTAACCTGTTGATGATACACTGATCACAAACATACTGTATAACTGATTCTTTTAATTTTAATACTTCACATTAAGGTGTTTGCATTCACCTGGTTTGTACTTATTTTCAGTAAATAGGAAGTGTTACTATAACAGCCATATGATTTTCCAATTCGGTGGTTTACCACAGGCAACTCTCAAGTTACGCAGGGTAGCATTCCAGGGATAGTGCAAAAAGCCAAAATAACGTTTAGTCAAAACACTCACTCTCTGCACCTCTGAACGCTCTCCCAAGGTGAGTACAATGGTGATTAGGATTGCCAAAGTTCTTTTCCTTGGACACCTGACCCATTTCTTACCTTCTTCTTCTTCTTTTTAATGGTCAAGTGTGTAAAGCTAAATGCATACAAGTTTAATGTGCTTAAGTTGCGAATCAACTGTAGCAACTTGCTACAGTTTACTCCCATGTAAATGGCTAACTTCACGACTCCAACCACATGTAGAGTATAAGTCCTACTGAAATTAATGGGGCTTTACTCCCAAGTAGAATTAGGACTGGAGCCCAAGTGCCTAAGGAGAGGTGTACTCCCTGTGCCCTCTATATTCTATGTTTTCTCCTTCTGCCACCATCTCATGTGTTGTCTTTCCCCCCTCCTTCTTCTTACAGTTGCTGCTGCTAGAATGCAGAGCAGTTCTTACAGCAGCAGCAGACCATTTTCTCTAATTTCCACCAGACTCAGGCTTTAAGGTAGGGCTGGGGAAACCTATGGTCCTACAGGTGTTGTTAGATTGCAAGTCTCAACATTCCCAACCATTAGCCATTCTAATTGGGGTTGAGGGGAGTTGGGAGTACAACAGTACTGGGCACAGGCTCCCACCTTGCTTTAAAGAGTGGCCCTTTAAAAGTCAGGAGGGAGAGCTTGCACAGTATTTCTCTGGCCACAAATATAGGGCCAGCTGCTGCAATAGAAGAAAAGCAACCAGCTGTGGCAAGAGAGCCAGGCAGGAGAAGAAGTGGCTGCAACTAAAAGCCAGTGGTGCAAATGAGCACATCTACCTTATTGACAAGGCTATGGGGTAATTCATAAAAAAATTAATTAAAGTTAGCTATCTGCAGTTACTAGTCCTGATGCACAACACGTGGCAGCAGAGTGAGAGTTTACTGCTTCTGATAGTATTTCAAGAAGAATACTTATGTTCCTGACCAGTTGTAATGAAATTACAGTGGTACCTCGGGTTACCTACCTGATCCGTTCCGGGGTGCCGTTTGCACCCCACAAAGTACGTAACCCGAGCGTCCATTTTGCACATGCGCAAAGCGCGATATTGCGCTTCTGCGCATGCGTAGACCGCGCGGACATGTGCAGAAGCGTCCGCGCAGCAAAATTCACTTCCAGGTTTGCAGGGTTCGTAACCCAAAAAAACGCAACCCGAAGCGGACGTAACCCAAGGTACCACTGTACTGTTGTTCTAAATTAGTAGCCACCACTCTTATTAGAACATGCTTACCAATTGCTATTATCCACAGCATCACCAAATCCGGGTGTGTCAACTATTGTTAGTAGCAGCTGAACACCACCTTCTTTAATTAGAACTTTAGACTGTTCAACCTGAAAATTAAAAGAATTAAAAATTAGATATATGCAAAAAATAATATTTTAAACATATGAAAATGGTACTTTTAAGTAAAAAAACTGATGAATGAGTACCACCTTCCAAGTACACTACATTCCTATTAATTTATTCTAAATAAATATTAAAGCTCAGAGTTTGTTTTTATTTCTGTCAATTGGAAAGCATTTTTATGGAGCTCCTGCTGAGTTGAAAAATACAGAAGGAGGGAGGGAGAGCAAATTCAGTTTATGGAACTGCCTCAGATCCATTTTCCTGAGATTCCCAGTTTTTATTTCAAAAAGGGAGCAAGCTATGTTTTGTGAAGGTATGCTTGAAAATGTATGGACCAATCATGGCTGCCAAGAGGAATGGACTGAGGGTAAAAATGTTCTGGGCCCACAGCCAGCAGGGGGCCTCGATTCTGAGCGCAAAGTCCCCTTATGGAAGGAGATATAAAATGGATGCATATCTTCACAATGGACATGTGAGATAGGTTCAGGTGACTGGCCCAAGAAGGAAATGTGAAATTGCACATCTTCAGAACATCTTTGTTGCTGGTGTTTATCAAGATTGCCTAAGTGGGTTTAGTTGTGTTTTGCTGTAAAATATAAAGAGTGGAATGAAGGGTGTGGGGATGCTTGCTTTCTTGGACCTGTGCGGTTTTATTTCTATTGTCTCACCACCTCCTTTTGCCTCTGAATGCTGTATTACATTTATGCAGGTGCAAATGTTCATTTTTAACATATTTAATTTAAAAATAGGTCCTCAAGTTGCCCAAATGCAGCACTGCTGTTTTTACTCTAAGTTGGGTTGGGTTCTTTGCTCAGGGGTCAGTAAAGAAGCAGCAAATTACATTGCCAGCAGCCTCCTCCTGTACTTAAAAGAAGCAGCACCGATCAATCTTGCTCAGGGCAGAGACAGACAGATCCCAGCATTCTGGGGGTAACCAGAGGAGTTGAGGCACCAGAGCTGGTGTCTGATGACACTGGTGAAGGGTGTGCCTGCTACTACTGCTAATGGGTTGCGTTGCTCAGCTACTTAGTGGACAGCAGCCTTGGAGAACCTCCTGCTCTTCACACAGACGATGTCAGATACATCCTCCTTAGGGATGTCAATGTCCAGCAGCTGGCTGAGCTCTCTGCTCCCCTTATTCCAAAAGGAAAGACCCGACAGACTGCTGCCAGTGCCTATTGTCTCTTCAAATAGCTTCCTGGCAGTTGGAACATGCTTCCTCCTCCCAGCACCATGAGCAGAACAGATTAGCCTGACCATGCGTGAACCAGTCCGACTACTCGTGCTTCTGCTACTGTCAGCACCTCTGCTGCCACCACAGCTGCTACGAAGATGCCTCATTCTATGTGCTACGTAATGTGTGTTGCTGCACTGGCTCTGTGCGTGTGTGCAATGCTTGGTGTACTCACACAAGAATTACACAATACACACACACCCAAAAGAAGAAGCCACTAAGGCACCCATACCAGAACACAGCTATGACTGGAGAAAAAGGATGAAACACTAAGATAAAGCACAGCAAATAGACATTTTCTTATTTTAACAATTACTATATGAAGGATGAAACTGATTAATTGGGGAAGGCACCCAAACAAACTGTCCAAGCCCTTTCAAATGTTCTCTTTAAAAAACTAACAAAAGAGTAAAGCCATTGGGGGGTGAATAATGGTTTTAAGACTTCACCATATCTCCCCTCAAGTGACTGGAGAGTGTGAAATTTTCTGCCCATGAACTGGAAAGCAAGAGCTGTCTCAAGAAGCTCCCCACCCTGTTTTAGCCCTGGATTGGAAGGAAAGTTTGTCAAAAGGTGAAGCCCAACTCCCCTCCTATAGAATTTACAGAGATTTCTCTATTCATTTCTAGAAGATCAATTAGGCGATTTCAAAATTCAAATTGGGCTTCTGAAATATTAGTCATTATCCTAAACACAATATCCAATTTAATATTCAAACTAGAGTTCATCACCATTTCATTCCTCTTGGTAAGTTTATTTTTTTCTTTATTAATTTTAAGGAATGTGTGTATCCATACATGGTCAAATTCTCAGAAAACAGCCTGAACTGGAAGGAATCCAGAAAACAGCTGTAAACTAGTGTCAATCTCTTTTAAGAGCTCGAATGAATCCTATCTAGTTTTAGAAGTATTCTCAAAGGGTTCAGGGAAAATAAATTAGCTCCAATCCTGGAATGTAAAACTTTCCTTAGCAAGTCCATTCCAAATGGCTATTTTCCCATGCACCGCACTTAAGCAGGTCACACAGATCAAGTTCAAGTTAACAATATTATGCCAGACTGTGGAATATTAAAGCTCTCTTGCTTGATCACCCATTTCCTAAAGGATGACACGTTCTCTGGTGACCCCCCCCCCCACCTTTCAAAAATAAGTTTCAAATGTCTATTTCACAGGATATGATTAGGTTCATGTTCAGTTCCCTGCTATGAAGCCAGTTCTAAACACATCCAGGAATTTGAATAGTCTTAAAACCCAGAGGAAAGCAAAATCCAGAGAAGAATAAAGGCTTGTTTTTACGTAAGTTGTAAAAAAATACTTCATGCAGTTTCAAATGTACTTCAACATATTTCTTTTCTTAAATCTAATATCTACTTATTGCCTGGGAATTAATGAAGCAGCAACAGAAAGAATCAGGACTTGTTTTCTTTCAAAAGCAAGCATGATCAACATAAGCCTTTCTAATGTTTAGACTTACCAGCTTTTTCAAATACACATAACAATATGTTGCATCCCTCATTCTCTCCTATCCCCATTTCCTTATTATAAAATATTTTAAAATATTTCATAGCAGTGTCAAGGGTAATGCAAGTGAGGAAAGACTAAATAGATAGTTAGTTATTCTATTAACTAACCAGTGTTCAAAAGTAAACAACATTTTCCAAATATCTGCAGAAGTACCTCCTTCCCTTGAGCCAATAAGGATATTACAATCTGCAGGAGACAATCTTCTTCTGTGTGATGCCCCCCAAACTGTGAACCCTCCAACTGTCATTTTTATTGCCAATTTTAATGTATATTTTATATTATTTGTAAGCCACTTATGTGGTATACAGATTACATTAAAGAAATGAAAATTGAAGACATTTTAAAACCACAATTTCCTATCAGCTAACAACACAATTCTGGCAACATCTATTCAGAAGACAGTCCTACTGAATTCAATTGGGGTTACTCAAAGGTAAGCAGCATTAGGATTGCAGTCTAAGCCATCAGTAATCACAAGTGACTGAATAATGTTATCAGAAGGTACTCTTCAGATATGTTGAAGAATTACTTCACAGCTAAGATGCAATTGCAGTAATACATATACATATACATTTTCATTTACACGCGAGAGATCAACACGCTACTAGTATCCTAATAGTAGCCTCCATTTGCAGACAAACATATACAGTGGTACCTCGGTTTTCGAACGTTTCCGTTGACGAACATTTCGGTTTTTGAATGCCATAAACCTGGAAGTAAAAATGCTTCTGTTTCCAAACATGCCTTGGAAGTTGAACATGCCACACAGCTTCCGCTGAGTGCAAGATCCTGAGGCCTAGTTGAGTTTTCGGTTTTCGAACATTTCAGAACTCAAACGTTCTTCCAGAATGGATTACGTTAAAAAACGGAGGTACCACTGTATTAGAATAAAAATACATTTTTTTCCATGCAAACCTGCACAGTCTTTTTAATTCTATGTGAAGGCCCTGGATACTCCGGAGAATACAGGTCTGTCAGGAATAACGAGTTGATTAGTGTTGATTTCCCCAATCCAGATTCACCTATTTAAGGAAAAAAAGTTAATATTAATGCAATTAGAATGATCATATAGTTAGAATGATCACATAAATGCTTACTGACTGGCCTATAAACAGCTCACAGAAAATAAATTTGAACGCAGTGGAAAACAGTTGAAGGCAACATCCAGCTTGATGTAGCTGAGAGGGAAACATTGTGTTATCATTTAAAAACAAAACAACCAATAAGCCTATAACAACCTTTCCAAACATAAGAGACATTTCTATACTAAAAAGGGTTTATTGCAGCTAGCTCATACATTACAGTGCAACACTGACCATATATGCTCAAAAGTCCTATTGAATTCAATGGGGCTTACTCCCAGATAAGTGAGATTAGGAATGCAGCCTTATTGTTTCTATATAAACAGAGGTCCTCTAGTTTGGGCTGGGCTTCGTAGCCCTTGTTTATTTTCTGTTAGCCAGTTGCAATATCCAATTCCACGATGATACTGATAATGATGTAGTAACAAACTTTCCTGCTCACTTTCCCTTTGTTTATAATGTAGAATCCCTACTGGCTCTGATTAGCAGTGATAATTGGTCCCTCCCACCCCCCAAGCAATTTGCCCAGCTTCCTGTATGTTTACAACAGTAAATTTTACGAACTACCCCAGCCTCTAAAGCTAGGGCAGTTGCATCCATGGTGCATGCCTTTGTGGATAACTGATGTAAAGGCTCTTGCTTCTTTCTCGTCTTTTGAAGCAAGGGAAGGGAGATTTTTGAATTTTATCTTTAACAAGATCCATGAGTTCCAGACGTCATCTGAAAATCAAATTCCAGATCCACCTAGTCTTAAAATTCCAATCAACAGGAAGAGGATGACTCGCCTTGTAAATAAGTCAATAAAAGTTGCCAGCATGCAAAAATGTTTTTACTAGTTAGCGGCTGTCAGAAGGAGGATTAAAAGCCCTATCCCTCCTGCAGCATACCTTTCTAAACTTGGCACACAGCAGGGATGGAGCCTCTGCCTCTCCTCCTCTAGCTGACCCACTCATATGCATGTAATTCCTTCTTGCCTATTGTTACCAAGCTATAACCAATAAAAGGCATTTTTCAAGCCTGGTTTTGATGTTGAGGGGTGATTTACAGGGAGGTTACAGCTGGCGAAGGGAGAACACATTTGGTGCCCACAATACTTTTCCGGTTAATAAATGTGTCTGTGGGTTCCAAAATCAGGTGGCTCCTGAATTAAATACAGTGGTGCCTCAGGTTAAGAACTTAATTAGTTCTGGAGGTCTGTTCTTAACCTGAAACTGTTCTTAACCTGAGGTACCACTTTAGCTAATGGGGCCTCCCACTGCCGCCGCACGATTTCTGTTCTCATCCTGAAGCAAAGTTCTTAACCTGAGGTACTATTTCTGGGTTAGTGGAGTCTGTAACCTGAAGCGTCTGTAACCCGAGGTACCACTGTACACAGTAGAAGCGTAGCTGAACCAGTATTTTGTGTGCCAGTAAGAACAACAAAGCCTCAAGGTTAGGAATAATATATCTCTTCTCTAAAATATGTTGCATTTTTAATAAAAAGTGTGTGTGCAAACTCCAAGCCTGCTTACTGGGCCACTGGAATGGGGTAGTCCATTCAAGAGGCTGGCCTTCACATTCAGCACTCCTAGCAAAGAAGGGGGTAATGCTGATTGAGATGGAGATGTATTGCCAGGTGTTAGCATATTAAGTAAAGGAAACCAAGTCAGAAAAAAACAAAGCATCTTGTTGAGAGGTGCAGGCTTCCTGCCCTAGATTCTTCTAAGGCATTAGAAATTGGAGCAAAGAGCAATCTGCACTGACCTGAAGAAGCCACTAACTTGACATTTTGACTGGCCAACTCCTGTAAAAGTCAGCCTTTTATGGCTTTGATCACAGAGGTAGCGGCCCAAATCTAGAGATTTGTTTTCAGATATAGAACTTAAAGCCTCAGATGGATCACTGGAGAGAGGTTGAAGTCACAGGCCCATGGAGCCTCAACTGCTTTGGCAACCAGGTTACCTACCGTGCACAGTTTGCTAGGTTATAGTAAGGGAATAAAAACAAAAACAATGTTCTTTTTGGAATCTGAGTTAGATATGCACCAGTCAGCACTATTTATGTAGCAATTCTACAAACATCTTTTAGGCTTTCCTACGTACTGTGAGCTGCCTAAATCTGCTGAGTCAGCAGAAAGCCTTGTTTGAGAAAGTAAAGTTTCAACTTATCCAATGCAAGCCTTATATCAGGCGTCGCCAAACTAAGGCCCACGGGCCGGATACGCCCCAAGCTAGCCAACTATCCAGCCCCTGACGACCCCCGCCCGCTCTTAACGACGCAGCGCAGCTGCCCATCTCCAGGTCGATGTGGCACCGGAAATAGCTTGTGCACATGCGCAAGCGTCATTTCCGGCACACTTCTGGGTCTGCGGAGGCCTGTACACATGCGCACAAGCTATTTCCAGCGCTGTGCTGCAAGTGCACTGGAAACGCTTGCACACGCGCACAAGCTATTTCCAGTCGCACCATGCCAGAAGTGCGCCGGAAAAAGTGTGTGCATGTGCGTATGGGTGTGCGCTCCCCTGCCCTCCGTGCGATCAGTGCTGGAGGAACCAGCCCGAGGCCGGGTAAGTTTGCCAACCCCTGCCTTATATAAAAAGTTTACTAATATTCCAGGCATCATACCTTAAACTAGCAACAGTAAGGCCAGCTACTGCCCCTTAAATTAAATTCATGTTTACTTGCCTACTGGATGCAGTCAGATTGCTTGGGATATGACTGTATATAAGAAGCCAAAAGATCAGTGTCAGTCTCAAGTCAAGCAAAGCCTGAAACACTTCTCCAGCTGTGAAGATACCTCCCTGTCCCTTCAAGCAACCTATCCATGAATGCCTTCCAACAGTATACTACCAGTAATTTCAAGTATGATCCAGGCTATTCCCAGAACTTTTTCCACCTGGGGAAAGCTTCAATTTTTTCAGTAGCCTCTTCTGCTGCTGCTCGCTGGAACTCTTCCACTAAACTGGTTAGACAGGTTGATTTGATTTTCTACAACTCATGTAGAAAAGCAACCATACATTAACAATGTTTTTGCAGCTTTAAAAATATATTTTGAAACAAGTGCAAATCCTCAAAAGCAATTCACACTTGTAATTTGTTGGCCAGTGTGAACACAGTTGCTGCTATATAAAAATTTGATGTAGGTTTTAAGTGTTATATATACACTGGTTAACATAAGTTTGTTTTTAGATTGGTAAATTTCTTTAATTATGGAGCAAGATGACTTGCACTGCAATTACAGAATTACTCTTTGAACAAACCTATGCTTTTGTGGACACTATATAATTTCCCACAGCCTGTTAGAGAAAAATGTACACTTGTATTAGATTAGCCACCTTTTTAAAAGAACATCTTATGAATTAATGAGAATTTGGATTGGAACTTACTAGAAAGCAAATCATATGAAGTTAGACTTACAATATATAGCTGAAAGGGTACAGCTGTATTTGAGACAGTACAGGCAGCGACCATTTCATGCACTGGTTCCATTCCCGGCCCGCGCACATTGGCAGAGCACATTTAAGCACGTTCTGCCCCCCCCTGCCTTATTCCGGGTCCAAAAGGATCCACATGTCAATTGGACACGCCTAAAATGGTTGCCCCCTGTATCTGAGTGAGTTCTATCAAGCTAGATTTCAGCTCTGCTTTTGGATGTCTATTTGCATGACTGGACCGTTTGCAGTCACAAAATCAAAAATTCTGCACAACTTATAGTCCTGAACTGTTTATCACATTTGCTGCATATGCTTTATATAAAATACAACTCGTATAACCATATAAAACCCTAAACAACTTGGGACCAGTTTACCTACAACAGGCATGTCCAACAGGTAGATCTTGATCTACCGGTAGATCACTGGACGTCTGCAGTAGATCACTGGCTCCCCCAAAGAAGCTGAGCAACTGCGGTTCCCCTAAAAAAAGCTCAACATTTTACCTCCTCCCTGAAAAAACTCAACAACTTTGACCCGAACCCCCCAAAAAGGGCCTTCCTCCTTCCTAAAAAAAGCTCAACAACTTTGACCTGAACCCCAAAAAGGGGGTAGATCACTGCCAGTTTTTAACTCTGTGAGTAGATCACAGTCTCTTGGGAGTTGGCCGCCCCTGACCTACAAGATCACCCTACCCCACATGCCCACTCAACTGTTTCCACATTTGTAAGAATTAAATTATGAAATTGTGGCAGCACCTGCACCTTGGAACTCCTTGCCTCTTGAAATCAAGCAAGCGCCTTCACTGTACTATTTGGTGCCTGCCAAATACATTCTTGTTTAGACAAGCCTACCCAGATGCTTAGAAAGTTGAGCCAATTTTAAGTTGCTTTAGTATTTTAACTTTTGTATAATTTTATGTTTTTGTAAACCGCTTTGAGGGGTTTTTTTTTTTTACAATCAAGTGGTATATATATTTTAATGAAATAAATAAGAGCCAAGCATCTAATTTCTCTCCATTACATTTGGTAAAGTGATGAATGTTTTGTTTGTTTCTTAAAACAAGAATAGCAATTCAATTGGCTGCCAGTTACAACAATGCAACATAACTATTTCACAATTTTAGAATGAACACTTACACACACCACAAGGAAACCATTAACTTAGCTGAAATAGGTTTACTTCAGAAAATGGTCATTCCCCATGAATCTCAAGTTGTATTAATGACTTTAATGTTCCTTTACAACTGTCCCACAGATTTGTCCTTCCATCATGTATAATTCCAGCTACTCCACTGGAAAACCTGCACCATTCTTCCTCGCAGAAAACCCTGAAGAAGGGATGGGCTAGGAAAGAGCAGAACAGGACATAATCCTGCAGACTTCCACAAACAAGAGAATCAGAGGAACATATGAAGAGTGGAAGCTCACTAAATTATCATCATCTAAGCAACTGTCCAAGAATAAGTAGGAAGCACTCAAGGACATTCCCATAAATACCATATTTTCCGGCGTATAAGACTGGGTGTATAAGACGACCCCCAACTTTTCCAGTTAAAAATATAGAGTTTGAAATATACTCGACCGCAGGTTCTCCACCTGGTGTATAAGACAACCCCCGACTTTTGAGAAGATTTTCCTGGATTTAAAAAGTAGTCTTATACTCCAGAATATACAGTAACTATCCCTTGGCCAAGTTTCATGAAAAACAGTGGTACCTCGGGTTACAGACGCTTCAGGTTACAGACTCAGTGGGAGGCCCCATTAGCTAAAGTGGTACCTCAGGTTAAGAACAGTTTCAGGTTAAGAACAGACCTCCGGAACGAATTAAGTTCTTAACCCGAGGTACCACTGTAATGTGATTTTTCTTTTAAGGCAGAGGCACAATAACCACCTGTCTGAGGCAATTTTAACATTATTTAAAAAGAAAACACTATTTAAAAAATCTAATTACAGGGAAATAGCCACTTATGCTGGGGTTCCGTTCCCAACCACTGTAAATGTCACCAGGATGCACGGGAGTGGGGATTCCTCTGTTCCACCCCATTCTGGGAGTCCCTTCCCACTTTCAGAGCCAAAAATAGCACGTGTGCACATTCATGTGTGAGTGGGGAGTTGCCTATATTCCCCAATGGTTTTCAATAGCCAGGTTGGGAACTAGTTCTGCTTGCATTCATTTGCAAGTCTACATTCCTACAGTTTGAGTGACAATATCAGCTTAAATCAATTCCAAGTAGACAGGACAGACCCATATATCACACTGAAAGCTTCCGACTACAGAGTTTAAACAAGAACAGTTTTTTTTGGGGGGGGGGGCAATTTCACACATCACTGTGGGGTGAGTAACCAAAAGGCAGGGAGATCCCAGACTCGGCAAGTCATGTATTACATGGGGAATGTGGCTCTGCATGGCACTTTGCATAAGTAGAGGCAGCAAATGATTTACTATTATATTATGCCTACATCTTCTCATCAGACAGCTCCCAAGAAACACCAGCATTCAGCTACCGACACCTGCTCCATTCTCTTCTCAGTAACTTCCAGTGCATTCCTCTAGGTCAGCTAAAAAAACCCCAACCCCATTAGAACAAAGAACAGCTTTTCCTAAGATATATTGGGATGATGGGATAGTTATCCCTACAAATCCAGTGTTCCCAGTAATGGGTGTTCCAATTCAGCCAAGTGTTTGAGAAAGTGAGGGCAGGAAACAAGAGGAATGTAATCCATTTGAATCAGGATCCAATCCTTCCTTGGAATATCTGAAACACTGCAAGAAGTGCCCATCCCAAAACTGAGAACCACAGCATTAAACTTTTAAAAATGTACACTACAGTATTAGATAAGCTCTTATGCCACACACATACTATGTGCATAAGAGAGCCTAAACTGCTCAATAAAAAAGTGATGCTAAAGAAATAATTTAGTTAAGGCGCCAAACAATGTATGGAACTGACCAGCTTTAATGTTTAAAATCAATGTTAAAAAGCCACCAGCATTATGTATTTCAAATAACTGGAAGTATATTTATTAACAAACTGAAGAATGCAGTTCTACAACTACAGAGAATGATAATAAACAGCTTTTCTAGATAAAAACATCTGAACAAGTTATTTGGCTCCACTACAGTTCTTTTGCACAGACATTTTAGCTGACCTTTGCCTCCATCACAATCCTTTCTCTGCTCTAGTTTGAGAAATTGAAATGCAGGAAGTTCACACCCCTAACCAGAAAAGCCTGAAGAAAACGATCCAAGTAAAACTACTCCAGCTTCTGAATGAATATAAATTAACAATTTTTACAGAAACTAAATGCAGCCATCTAGGCAACTAATAATGAGCAGGACAACTGGCACAGATGAAGAAATTCTTGGCAAACCTACAATCAACATTTCATGCATCTTTTATGCATGGACAACAGCCAGTCAGATCAGGGAACTTATTCACAAATAGAAGAAAAGTGGATATAAAGTAGTTTTAACACCAAACTCTTGTAATTGAAATTCATAGCAAGATTATGTGCAATGAAACATTGCAATTTTGCCATTTATTCACCACGTTGGAAAAATGCAGTTGTCCATTTCAATGCCTTGATGAAATGCACTTGAGCAAGTCCTCCATATTTGTTCATGAAACAACGTTCAGCCATGTCATTTTGAGGTTTTAATACCCTCTACGGCACTGAATGCCTGTTGTCAGGTAGTAAGTGACAGCCTACACCACCCATATAAACTGTAATATTGTATACTTGAAGTGAATACAGAGCCGTTATTGGCCTGGTTCACATGTCCTGCTAAGCCAAATTATGGCCTAGTACAGTATAGGGGTGGGGAACTTGTGGTCTGCAAATCGACAGTGGGTCCACTTCAGCCCACAAGGCCGTTTCCCCCAAACCACATTCAATTGCCAATCAAGAACAGGATTGTGCAGCCAAGGCAACAGGATTTAATCCCCACTCATCAAAAGTGAAATTAGAAGCAGCCTTGCACTTCTCCTTTAATTGAGTGAGTGGGTAAGGCCTCGTCTCAAGCACCCACTCTGCTTAAAAGAGAAGTGTAGAGCTGCTTTAAAGGCTTTAATATAGCCCCCATGCTCCTGTTTCAGCCTCCAGAGACTCTAAGGGGGTGGGGGCTGCCTTAAATACCTCTGCAAACAGCAAAGGGCTTTGAAGCTGGTTGTCAGGTATGTGGAAAACCCACCTAAGCAATTTTGAGAGGTGGGCGGGGCTGCCCACCTCTCAATCACGTTACAGTGATTTAGTTGCCCAATACATAGGCAGGGCATTTGGAGCCGAAAAGTTTCTCGTAGCTTAGTGGTGCTACACAAGCATGTGGGCTCACAGAGAGGAGCTTGCAACCACTTGGTTCCTTCTTTGTTCTTTCTGCTGCCACCCCATGCTGAGCTAAGCCAACCTTTATCCAAACCCAGGCTTGTGGTTAAGCTCTCTCTAGATTTGCCACAAACTGGTTTGGCTTAGTGTGACACATGAACCAAGCCAGAATGAAACAATGTTTTCCCTTCCTTTGCATGCTCTGATAGCTTCCAGATTGGATTACTGCAATGTGCTCTATGTTGCGATGCCCTTGAAGACAACTTGGAAACTTCAGTTGGTCCAAAAGGCAGCAGCCAGATTACCGTATTTTTCGCTCCATAGGGCGCACCTCGTTTTTAGAGGAGGAAACAAGAAAAAAATATTTTTCTGATTTTCCTCCTCTAAAAGCCCTGGTTGGTTGTTGTTTTTTTGGTTTTTTTTTTTTTGAGGATCAGCTCAGATTTGTGCAGCTTTTTTGCAAGGGGGAAAAGCCCCGTTTTTATGGGGTTCAACTCACATTTCTACAGCTTCTTAAGGAAAGGGAGCCGTTTCTACAGTTTCCAGACAGATAATCTAATCAGCCAGTCACATGTCGCTGGGGAAACAAACAACCTCCCTCTGCAGCACATTCAACAATGGAGGGCGGGGCTGAAAGGGAGCCGGGACTCTTATCTCTCTCCCGATCTCTTGCTGATCAGCTGCTGAGCGGGGTCCTTTCAACACCCCCTTTTCTCTTTGTAAAATAAAAAGCACGATCCTCTTTTGGCCCCTGGGCAATTCGGCTCCAGGGACCACCATTCGCTCCATAAGACGCAAAGATATTTCCCCTTACTTTTTAGGAGGCGTCTTATGGAGCGAATACGGTATTTCCCAGCCTTCCACTAATATCTCATATAACCCATTTTAAAACTGCACTGCTTGCCACATCGTTTCCAGGCCCAATTGAAGTGTTCACATTGGTGTTTAAACCCCTAAACAGCTCAGGCTCCAAATTTCTGAAAGACCACCTCCTTCGCCTACAGACCCTCTTGAAAACTGGGATCAGCAGGGGACCTCTTGGTAGTTCCTCCACCCTCAGAGGCTCGGCAACGGCCTGGGAGAGGGCATTCTTAGTGGCAGCCACTAAGCCATGGAACTCCCTTCCCACAGAGCACCTGGCACCTTCATTGTACAGCTTCCAGAGAATGCTAAAGATGCACCTCTTTACCCAAGCCTTTGACATTTGAGGTGTAAATTTACAGAACCCATCTTAATGTTATGATCATAAGTTGTTTCAAGCTCTTTTTAAAATTATGTTTTAATGAGACCTTAGGGTGAAGAGCAGGTAATAATTAAATAAGTAATAAAGCATTATAAAGATTCAAGTAAATGTCTGTTCAAAGCTTTTCAACTCAACTTCTCCCTTCCACAAAAATCTAAACCTTATTTATTGAAATCATCACAACCTGAATGCCTCGTGCCACTTGCTAAGAGCAGGGCAAGCATTTTCTAACCCTGCAATACACACTGTAACCACATTTAAACTTTCTTTCTTTGCATACTCAAAGCAATGAATGTCCAAAGTGGAATTTAAAGTATGACACAGGCAATTTGTTAATATGTACATTATCTATTATTTTTTAATAAGGAAGGCAGTCACCATTTGACACATGCTAAAGTACAACTTACCTACAACCATGAGTGTGAATTCAAATCCTCTCTTCACTGACTTTCTATAAACTTGATTGGGGAGATTTGCAAACCCCACATATCCTTCAAGGTTCTTCTGTTGCTAAGACAAAAATATATAAAATCAGATTATTGTCTAGGATAATTATAATTTCATACTGATTATGGACAACTGTAGAAGTGCTTATTCTACATGTTAATTACCAAAATATAGTGCCTTCCCAGCACCTCAACTTGTATACACACCCCTTCCTACCCCCTGTAAATATTTTTAGTCAATCACATAATTTTTGAACATCTGAATACACAATGCAAGGGCATTCAGGACTCATGACACTTCTGTTCATGGCATGAACATACTGACTGACCCCAGAAGCAAACAGCAAGGACTTGGAAGGTAATTCCCTGCTGGGAATGCATATTTTCAGATACCGCTCATTCTATCATCTGCAATAGGCACAGAACGTCAGCCATCTGTAAAAAATTTGTGGCTCCCTCATTTGACTGGCTCTGGCAAATGCTTCAGAAAAGCCTAGCAGTTGCCCAGGGCCAGGTGATTGGCTACAACTGCTTGTTGTGAGCCAGCTCTCATTTTAGGAAGAACTAGGAGAGTCTCAGCTGTGTGGTTTAAAAACAGTGGGTGGAACAGCATAGTTATGGCTTCCTACTATCCATTTAACTGTTATTTTAGATTGTAGAAATAAAATTCAGAAGTTAACAAAGCTCTGTTTGCTAAAATTTCCTTAAGCATTTTGTTCTCTAGAAAGCCTTTATAATGCCAGCTCAATATTATTTTTTTAATACTTAAAGCAGGAGTTGTCAATTGGATCACCTTTTTCACACAATGCAGAACTATACCTCATCACCTATGATCATGCTGACAGCAGCAATAAAACATCTCATCCCCATTTAACGAAAAGCAGGATTAAAATTGCTGAAAAGGAAGTATCCTGCTCTCCTTCTGGAAAGGGGGGGGAAAGATTTCTCTCTCTATTTTTGAAGGACTGTACAACTTTCAAAGACCAGAGGAAAACTTTAAAAAGAAGCACAGGAGTATGTGATGGAATGAACAGCAGTAATGGGGTTTCTGCCTCACTGGCAGGCCACTCGCAGCAAGAAGCTCTAACAGATAAGCAAGTACACAAGGTAATTCCAATGTCCTAAATATAATGAGATGCTAACTCAACTTACATTAGTAAATGAAAACCCAATAAATAAGTTGTGTTAATTTTACAAAAATTTCCAGCAGCCAATATATATTTGAACTGAAAGATTCAATTAGGAAAATATAAAGTGCACTAAAACTATTAAGGTATTAAGCATACTACACCTGAAGTGATTATTACTAGATATAATTAAATATGACATTTCCTTGGTCTTAATATTTATCTTGATCTGTCCACATAAAGTGGGGAGGGGGAGCAGGACTGTACCCACCAGCTCTGCCCTCAACTTCCACATATCGAACAAAATGGTATCTAGATAATGGTATCTAGAATACTATGCATGTATTAGCCACCACAGTTGTACCAAGTTCCCTCTATAAATGTTGAGGTGAAAGGCAGGGGCAGCAGAAGCACAGTGGTTGAGGGTGGGGTGGGGAACCTGTAATTCTATCTCCCTTTGTTGATGGAACAAATGAAGAAGGTTTCGATATAACTGCAACTTTATCATGCCCATTTATTAAGTTTTATGAAAAATACATTTTCAGAAATGGAATATTTTCTGGGAAATTTTTAGTCCCAATGAGCATTTAAGATAACACTATCACCTGCCTCAAGTTTTTTTTAAAGTACAGACTAATAAAATAAAAGGTGTGGGTAAAGTAATGTCACTTCCCATGAGTAATGTCACTGATATTAGCCAATCCGTGTCCAGTAGCACTTCTACCTAACAGTCATCATAGTAACAGACATACTGAAGGGGTAGGAAAGGGGGGAAGTAATGTTTCCTTAGAGACAGATATGTTGTCTGAGTGCTGGAAAAAGGCAGTACCCTTATACAGAATAGCTACCTTGGGAAAATCCATTTGGATCCCTTATAACAAAGGCATATATGAAGGAGAATGGGCTGCACACAGTTGCTTGAAAAATCAAGATACTTACAGCTACTTTGTAAACAATGTGTTTCCATCATTCCAACCATCCAGATATAGACAAGATACAGCCAAAAGTCATAGTAGGTGATGAATTCCAGCAGTTCAGCAATATCAGGCAGGTGCAGATTTTCATAAAGAAGAGAGGAAAAGAAGAGTTACTTACAATTGTTCAGAACACACAGTTAGCTATACTCTGTTTTTTTAGTACATTATCTGGTACCTAAACTACTAGTACAAAATATGCATTTGCACACAGTTCTAGATCTGTTGCAAAGAGGGTTGGAAACAAGAAAATTATCTTTTCCATCTATTTATTCCATCTTCCCGCAATGCAGAAATCAGTTAAATAATCCCTAACGGCCATCCAACTTCTGTTTAAAAACGTCCAGTGAAGGTTTTTAATGGCATGCAGTCATCACAAATGCCAAATCAGTAATTATATTATGATAAAAAATATTATTTCTGCCGTTTTTCTTCCCAGGACTCACCCAGTGAAAAAAGTTTGCAGGTGCTCTGTGGCACCAGACCTTAAGGAGGAATCCTTGGATGACATCCAATGAACACAAGTCAACAATTTATGTAAGATCAACATAAAACAACTTCAGACAAGGATGCCTGAAATGGTGCCTTTGTTCCTACTGATTTACACAATCACCACTATTATAAGCTCTCCAGGTCATGTTGCAGCCTATGGAAGTATAACTAGCGACCATTAGAGGGAGGGTATTTTTTATGAAACTTCAACTACCTTCCCCAAGAACTTCTGAGACTATCCACATTAATGATATTTAAGTGTCTTTTAAAACACATTGTGCTCCATAGTCTTCATAGAATCATAGAATCATAGAGTTGGAAGAGACCACAAGGGCCATCCAGTCCAACCCCCTGCCAAGCAGGAAACACCATCAAAGCATTCCTGACAGATGGCTGTCAAGCCTCTGCTTAAAGACCTCCAAAGAAGGAGACTCCACCACACTCCTTGGCAGCAAATTCCACTGTCAAACAGCTCTCACTGTCAGGAAGTTCTTCCTAATGTTTAGGTGGAATCTTCTTTCTTGTAGTTTGAATCCATTGCCCGTGTCCGCTTCTCTGGAGCAGCAGAAAACAACCTTTCTCCCTCCTCTATATGACATCCTTTTATATATTTGAACATGGCTATCATATCACCCCTTAACCTTCTCTTCTCCAGGCTAAACATACCCAGCTCCCTAAGCCGTTCCTCATAAGGCATCGTTTCCAGGCCTTTGACCATTTTGGTTGCCCTCTTCTGGACACGTTCCAGCTTGTCAGTATCCTTCTTGAACTGTGGTGCCCAGAACTGGACACAGTATTCCAGGTGAGGTCTGACCAGAGCAGAATATAGTGGTACTATTACCTCCCTTGATCTAGACTCTATACTCCTATTGCTTTAATCATAGAATTATAGAGTTGGAAAGATGCTGAGGATCATCTAGTTCAACCCCCTGCAATGCAGGAATATGCAGCTGTCCCATACGGGGATCAAACCTGCAACATTAGTGTTAGCAACACCACACTCTAACCAACTAAGCTATCCAGCTGGTCACTCATGCTTTATCTCAGGGTGTTATAATTTAACTCTGCCCTACTCTTCTTCCTGTATTCTAATGTTTTGGCATGCATTTCAGGGTGGATTTGATTTAAATCAAATTGATTTAAATCACTAGTCAGTCAGACTTGATTTAAATCTTTTTTTCTTTTTTGCAGAAAGACTCATTCTTGCTGGTATAATCTTAATATTTACAACCAGAGGAAGGTTTCATTTTTGGAATAATTAAATTTTCAGAGTAGTTTTTACAGTTATATCAAAAATTACTGATTTGGTTATACTATTAGAAATACATAGACAGATAATTATGAAATTATTGTGAGGTTTAATAAGTTAACTGTTTATATTTGGACAACTTTTCTGCTGTACTTTATTGGAAGGAGAAAAATAATCATTTCCTTAATAACAATTTAAACAATTTATTTAACTAAAACAATAACATTATAGCATATGTATCCATGTTTGTTAACTGATGTGGTTAAACAATTAAAAAAAAAAACTTAGACTGAGTTTTAGCACACATGAAAAACTTAAAACAAATCCTTATTTCCTGATGAATAGCCTTTGGACTATAATGTAACTTAAATAGAAAACTATCTTTAGAAAGATTTTTCCTCCAAAAGCATTTTATTTTAAAAATCCAATTTAAATTTTTAAAAATCTGATTTTTTAAATATATTTTTAAAAATCATTGATTTTTATCCACCTGATGCATTTTGATATTGTTGTACAGCGCCCCAAGATAAGCAGTGTTTTTAATAAATAATCAAAAACAATAAAGGGATTGGTAAGATCAAACAGCTGCAGGGCAAAGACAAATAGTCAACGTTACAGCTATCATAGCTTTCTGTGATGCTCCAGATGATTCTGTATGCTATTCACTGGGAAATCCTCATAAGCATTCTAGTACTGTTTCACTAGTTGACATACAATGTAATAGAAAAGTTCGGTTCCTTAAACATAAAAGTGCAGTATGAAGAATCCTGTAACAATCATAATATGCCTTAAAAATTAAACATGGAGACAGATTGAAAGAACAACCTGCACATTATGAGAAGACCATAAATACGATGCAAGATGAATATACATAACCCTGTACTAGTCTCGTAAACCCTTGAATTATCTGACAAGCTAGTCAAACTGCATCCTCAACTGGCAACTCATTCAACCCTTTCCATCTATTGACTCCTACACATAGCCCTTGTGTTCGGCTGCCAAGCTTTTCCCACAATAAAGCCCAAATGGAGAATTTCTTAAATATGCTGCAGCTGAATATTAGCCAGCTACTTGGTTTGCATCACACTACCTCCACATATAGTGGTCAAAGGAATGTCACAAGCATCTTCTAGGTAGTTGGACCAACGTTTATCCATTTCCTCTCACTACTTAAGTCTAAATCAAGCTTAAAGAAATAACACATTTCATATGCATTTTAGAATGAGTGAGTGAGCATGTATATCCATCCATCTCTCCAAGCCTGTGCTTCAACTGTGCGCTTGGTACAAAATGCCTGTACACCTCAGCAACAGAGAGCCTATGTTTACAGAACTCTCAATTTCTCCATATGTGCAGCACCTGAAGTATGCTGTTCATGCACATGTAATTGGTCCATAGGCATAAAGGCTTCACCAATTTAAAATTTCTGCAGCAGCAGCAAATTAAATCAGAACCAGTGATGGCGGTGAAGGTCCTATGTGAGTGTCTGGAGGCAGTTGGAGGATGGATGGCGGCTAACAAGACAGAAGTACTGTTCTTGGGGGACAGGAGGCAGGCGGGTGTGGAGGACTCCCCGGTCCTGAATGGGGTAACTGTGCCCCTAAAGGAGCAGGTGCGCAGCCTGGGAGTCATTTTGGACTCACAGCTGTCCATGGAGGCGCAGGTTAATTCTGTGTCCAGGGCAGCTGTCTACCAGCTCCATCTGGTACGCAGGCTGAGACCCTACCTACATTTCCGAGCACAATTCAAAGTGTTGGTGCTGACCTTTAAAGCCCTAAATGGCCTCGGTCCAGTATACCTGAAGGAGCGTCTCCACCCCCATCGTTCTGCCCGGACACTGAGGTCCAGTGCCAAGGGCCTTCTGGCGGTTCCCTCGCTACGAGAAGCCAAGTTACAGGGAACCAGGCAGAGGGCCTTCTCAGTAGTGGCACCCGCCCTGTGGAACACCCTCCCACCAGATGTCAAAGAGAAAACCAACTACCAGACTTTTAGGAGACATCTGAAAGCAGCCCTGTTTAGGGAAGCTTTTAATGTTTAATAGATTATTGTATTTTAACATTCTGTTGGAGGCCGACCAGAGTGGCTGGGGAAACCCAGGCAGATGGGTGGGGTATAAATAATAAATTATTAAGACCAGGAAGGTGGAACAGTATTTTTATTTCAATTTTCCAAACTATAAAAGAAACACCTGCCTGTTACTAACCTTTCTATCATTTGAGCAACGAATAGCACCAAGCAAAAAAGTTACCTGCTACAACTTGAAATAAGGAAACCTAGCTTGCAGAGCTAAAATGTTGTCATCTTGCCTAAAGTCAAGTCCAGCATTTCCCAAAGTGCCTGAAAAAGCAGATCAGTTGGTTGCCTAGACAACCAACAAAATGGTCTACTTCTGAAAGTCCTATGGCCTTCCTCAATTGTTCACAAGGCTTCTTGTGATTTCTGTTGAGATCTTCCAATCTGAAGTAACTATCTGACTAAATCACACATCACTTCAAAACTGGCATGAAGGCTGAATTACATCTTAACACAAACAAGCAGCATGCACACCACTATAGGTCCTTCCCCACTCCTGCCTAGTCTGGGAGCAACAAATCACAAACTTTGACTTGCTGTGTCAAACCAGTTATCCCCAAACAACCAAGTGCTGACCAAGGATTGTTCTTGGCTTAATGATGATAGTTTCTTTAGGGGAAACCGTGAGTTCAGGTGTGGACATGGCTTGTGGCTTGTTGCTCCAAGCACAGTGCAGCCAGAAGCACTGAGAGAGCAAAGCAGGACACTTTTGTTCACACAGATTATGCTTTATCATGAGATGCAAACAGCAATTGACAATAAAAATAAAACATTGTCAACTCAGTCATTAAAACTACATACAAATCAGGCATGTAAAAAATCTTATATCAAGAAAAAAAGTCAATTTAAACCCCAACTGGCTATCTAACTGAAAGCAGACTGAAAATGCATGGAGCCAAACATAGAGGAGGGTGTTCAATAGGAGAGGAGTCACAACAGAAAAGGCCACATTCTCATGTTCCCAGCAGCCTGACCAAACTCACCAGCAGGCATGCCAATAGGGCCTCAGTGGGTGATTTCAGAGACCAGTGAAGTTCATATGGTGTAGGTATGGCAAGTTCCTGTGTGATACCCTCAACTATACTTTCAACTCCTAATCCCCTTCCTCCCAGCATGACTCATGCGATTTAGATGGTACAGGGATATAAACAGTGATGTGCGTTTTCTGGAAAGTTTTCTATTTTCTTAAATTTAAAATCAACCAAGATTTAATCTACCATATTCATTTACAATGGTTGGACTCAAACTAAGTTAGTTTTTATCAGGAAAACGAAATCAGAGTGCACTTGGTTGGAATGAAACATTTCCACACTGATTCAAAGATTCACTTGGAAATTACTGAATACTTTACAACATGACAGCTTGATACATTACTTAGATTTTAATTTTAAAGGGGCGTTGAAAACTATTAACATGCTCATTTGTGTGTGCATTTCCTAGGAATAGTCATTTGAGAAGTACTGTATCAATTCAGCTGTTGATTTTTTCTTGTATTAAATTTACATCCCACATCTCTAGATATGAACCTTGATTATTTGAATAAAAATAAACTACAATTTATTCTTTTTGAGGACGTGTTTACTATGAAGCCTACCATACACCTCTTGGAACTAAGAAGTTGCAAAATAAATTATTCCAAAACAATGCTTAAGAACACAGTGCTATGTCTACTTAGAAGTCCCACTCAGTTCAATGGGGTTTGCTTGCAGGAAAGCCAATATAACACTGTAGTCTTAGTTGAAATTAGTCACTATGCTAGCAAACCTCTAGCTTACTGTACAAAATTCCACTTTTCAATGCTACCAGGATTTGAAAACTAATTCAAATTCCTAGAAGTCCAGTTAATCAGTTTCTTGGGATTTATTCAGCCTTGAATAGCACATCTCAAGTCAAGAGAAATTTTCTCTAAAAATAGGAACATAAAGCAAATAACTTTCTTATTATTTCAATTACAAACCAGCAACTGCTAGGACAAATCCAATTTGCCAGTGCAGAACGCAAAAGGTATGGAAGGTCCAGAGGTGACAATGGAACTTTGAGGAGGGAGAGACAATGAGGTTCTTGACTCACTCCCTTTCAATCTCTATTTTGTCCTCTGACAGACACTTACTGCTGACCAGGGATTAGATGTATTGCCTGCATTAGTGAGTAGTTGCTTGTTGCTCCTGTATTTAGTTTTTAATTTAATTGCTTCAAGAATCTTCAATCAATAGAGAAAGGGTAGTATTTGCTCCCACTGTTACCCTAGTTTTATTAAAATCAAAGTCCACCTAAATCAGAAAAGGAAGGAATAAAGTTGTACTTTGTTCATCTTTAATGTTCTGTTAGCATGGTGTACAGTTTTAGATGATTCTATGGATCTCCAAAATTTCACTTGCTGAGTCTGCTAAAGCAATTTACACCATTTCTGCTCTGGCCAAGTTGAGCAAATATGAAACTCAAAAAATGATCATTGAATCATCTATGAACCATAAATGTCTATGCTCTTCCACTGCACAACATGCAAATCAATTAAGAAAATCTATGCAGAAACAGGAAGCAGAGAGCTTGCAACATTAGTGGAAGGCAAAACAGTACAAAATACAGAAGCAAAGACCTTTAACAACCGCTCTAATGAAAAAGAGACCAATAATTTTCTATATTCATCCTTCCCTCAACTTCACATTAAGCAGATGTTCTGAAAGAAGGCAAGGTAAGTACTAGAACAAAGCTGAAGTTGCTTAGCAACTTAAAACAGACATTACTATAGTTATTAAGTTGCTGTCATATAAACCATCAAAGCTTATTTTCTTTGTCAGAAGTAGTTTTCTAATTCCTTCCAGCAACACTTTCCCTTAAAGCAATGGGCAGAGAACTAGTGTGTGTGTTTGTGGGTATTTTAGTATGCATAGTCCACAGCAAAACTGCACACACAGTTTAATTGGTTCACTCCAGCCAGGAAACGAGTTTGGCTAAGGAACGTCTTCCTTCCCCCAGCTGCCATGTCAGGTATTCCAGAGTGGTGACCATAATCTAGATTTAAGGTGCTATTTGGCGATTAGCTTACACAGCTGAGTTTCTAACACTGATCAGGAGCCTCCAGTGTAGCCATGCTGCTCTGCACATGGACATCTTCTAACTGAAAACATCACAAAACATGTCACTAAAAGGGTAAACAGGGGTGGGACGTAATACACTTATACACACTACAGCAACGCACATGGGGGCCAGGAACAGAACCCCAGTGTGAAGTGGTTGTTGATTTTACTTAGGACTGGTTTCTATACATTTTTTTCTGTACAGGTATTCTACCTTTACCAACATGTGTAAAAAAAACAGTCACATCACTGAATAAAGTGTCCCACTTGTACTTCAGACATTTCTAAGCAAAACTAGCTGTTTATTGGTTGCTATAACAATTAAGATATATTTACAAATAATCCTGGTGTTTACACTGGTTAGGATTACAGTTTATTATCTCTTGCTTAAACTGCATGATATATTGCTTATTAAAAGAACCTTTTCTCACTATTAAATCAAGCAGTGCTAAGAAAGTTACTAGAATTATAGTGTTGCACCTTGGTTTTCAAACAGCTGAGTTCTCAAACATTTTGACTCCCGAACGCCACAGTGAGTGTTCCGATTTGCAAACTATTTTTGGAAGCCGAACATCCAACGGGGCTTCCGCGATTTCTGATTGGCTGCATGGGCTTCCTGCGGCCAATCAGAAGCTGCGCTTTAGTTTCTAAATGTTTTGGAAGTCAAATGGACTTCTGGACTGGATTCCGTTCAACTTCCGATGTACGACCGTACATGCAATTTCTATGCTTAAATACAGCACACATTTTGACATTTATTCATATCACACTCATATATACACCTGAGCAAGTCCATTTACTTGTGAATCTCAGAAGCATGAGCAAACAGATACCAGTTGAAACATTGTCTTCCCATTAGATGGGAAGTAATTGTTCCTTTTTGGTTGGTAGATTCACAAGCATTCATAATTTGAGCTCCGAGCTAAACATAGTACTTGACATATGGGTGGCAAAAAATATTTAAGATCAGTGGGCTCAGCAACTTAACCTGTTAAGATATTCTTTGGATCACTGTGTGTCTGTTATCATGTCAGTTTATGTGAACTAGATCAGAGAAAACTAGCCAACTGAAAAGAGCCAAGTTCCCATGCCTTGTAAAATATGTCTACTAAATGCGCATGCTGCAACTGCCCTGTGCAATATATGCATGTGCAGAGAGGTTGGCATGGATATGAAGCCAAGATCCGGTATTGAACTGAGAAACTAACTTGTAGACTGTATTGCAAAGCTACAGATAAAGGTGATCCCTTCTCACAGTTAGCACCACTGAGCCTAGGGCTTGCCGATCGGAAGGTCGGCGGTTCGAATCCCCACGACAGGGTGAGCTCCCTTTGTTTGGTCCCACCTCATGCCTACCTGCAGTTCAAAAGTACATCAAAGTGCAAATAGATAAATAGGTACCACTCCGGCAGGAAGGTAAACGGTGTTTCCATGCGCTGCTCTGGTTCGCCAGAAGCGGCCACATGACTTGGAAGCTGTCTGCGGACAAATGCCAGCTCCCTTGGCCTATAGAGATGAGCGCTGCAACCCCAGAGTCGTCCGCGACTGGGCCTAATGGTCAGGGGTACTTTACCTTTACCTAAAAGTGAAGAGTTACACTTTATCTTTCAGATGGCAAAATTTGAAGCTTAGTAGGCTAAACTCACCAGACCTCTCCATTTGGCAAATGTGGTAGTTTGCCCAGCTGTCAATCCCCTGACATTAGGTCACTTGCCTGCAGAGCTGGCAGCCTCTCACCCTTTTTGGAAAACCCTCCCTTGTAAAGTGTGCCCTCAGCCTCCTATCCCCTCCCCTCTCCTTGGGAGTCCACCGGGTAGCTGCTGCTGCTGCCCCTAGTCTCTGAGCTGCCCCCCACCCCAAAGAGAAGTGCCTCCTCACACTGTGCAACAGAGGCATGGGAATGGGATGCCCCCAGCCTTAGTTGCCTAACAGAGACTGGCCAAAGGTGAATGTAAGGCCAGCAACCTACCTTGGGAGACAGCAGTAGCAGCAGTGGGTGCTGCCAGTCCTGCCAGGTGGAAAGGCTCCCCTTCAGCACCGGGCACTCAGCTCCCAGGCAGGCCTTGCACACAGCAAGCACAAGAAAGGGCAGCACAGTGCATGCCTACCTGCCTGGCCTAACACTTGTCTGTCCATTCCCAATAGCAAAGGCTGGTGGACTTGCTGGTTGGGCTCCCTTACCCACTTGTTTGCTTACTCTGAGGCCACCTCAACTCCTGGCAACCAGCACCCCCTGGCAAGCCCCAGAGGCATCATTCGCCTGGGAAGCTTGTGGCCAGGGCTGCTGCAACAAATAGCTGTTGCAAGCCTTTGGGAGGCAGAGGCATGAGAGAACATAAGAGGAGGGAGGGAAGGAAAGAGGGACAGAGGCTAGTGTTGCCGCAGCACCCTTGACCATCATTCAAGACACCCCAGGGTGCCACAACACACTGGTTGAAAATCACTGCAGTCAAGCAAAAGTGAAAAGGAACAATTAGGACAATACTTGGTGTATGCTTCCAATTCTTCTTTTGAGGTCAAATCACCTGATGTCATGTGACAAGTGAGTGACAGGTAAACTTGTCAAAGTGATCCACAGGGGGTAGGAAACTTTTGCCTCCAGCCATCATTGCAAAATAAAGGTTATTGTGACTTCTGTATGCAAATCTATCTATCTATCTATTTATCTATCTATCTATCTATCTATCTATCTATCTAAAGTCATTCCAGCTAACTACAGTGCATAAAATCTTTGCCAATTTTAAGTTCCAATGAGTTAAAATTAATTAAAGCAATTTCAGATATCACAAGCATAATGCTTGACATTTTCAAACAACCTAAGGTTATTCGGCTTTGTGGGTAAACTGAAGAAGAGGATGTGGTCTTAAAAGTACATTTTAGAGCTCCATTAAACACATCCATTCAACTTCAACGTGGCTTTCATCTTCTGTGATTCTTGGCAAAGATGTTCTGAAAGGCAAATACATATTAGGGAACTTAGAACTTGGTCTGATCCTCTAGAAACCGAATCCTAGTCAGAAATTGTTGACTTCCTGGGAATAATTTAACATCTACCTCATTACTTATACTAGCGTACCTAACCTGAAGCCTTCCAGATCTTGCTGTAACTACAACTCCCATCAGCCATTACCGCTGGTCACACTGCCAAAAGGTGATGGGTGTTTCAGCCCAACATCACCTGGAGGGAACCACACTGGCTACCCCAGATGTACAAACTGGATTTCATTATGCTACTATGGCTTTACTATATTGCCTACATTAGCTATGGGTACTGGGTTGGGTTTTTTATATATATATTATATATTTTTTAAAAACAACAACAACAAATTTACTGTTATCAGAGATTTAATGTGCTGCCAAGGCATTAATGCAAACTCACAAGCAATTGGCTGTACCTCCTCAGCTACTACAGTAGTCTTTCTCTGGTTGGAAAGTACCGGTATGTTTCAAGT
Source organism: Lacerta viridis (assembly GCA_900245905.1). Lineage (NCBI taxonomy): Eukaryota > Metazoa > Chordata > Lepidosauria > Squamata > Lacertidae > Lacerta > Lacerta viridis. The sequence continues at coordinate 372,975 of OFHU01002500.1, forward strand.
TGCATCTCCTGGCTAGTTAAAATCCAACAATACTAGTTAAAATCAAACAAGGTTACAATCTTTCCAACCCTGAAAGCCATGCAGTACTTTCAACTGTCCTGTATAATACTTGATAAAGCAAACAGCTTTGACTAGAAAGAATCGGAGCTTTCTAGCCCACTGAGTATGTTGCAGAAAATCAGGAGGAGTGGGGCTTTTCAGGCTTCATCCATAAGACCCCTCCGTTAAGTTACACGGTACCCTGTGTCCAAACAGAACAGAGTAGTAGTTGAACTATACCGCACTTCTTTTCCCTCTCCCTATGACATGAAAGCCTGGATTCCCATGATCAGACAAGGCATGAACCATATGTAAAATTTGGAAATATGCCAATACAGTCACACCATCACGTGTCTCTGAACTTCTCTTAGTGCTCAGCTGAAACCACAACCAGAAATAGTCAGCCAGCCACTGAAGTTCTGCAGGTAAGGGAGGACTTTTGTATATGGCTGCCTCAGCCACTTGGAACTGGTCAATGGGCACTGCTTTTCCCTGAGCAAAGTTCTCAGGAATAAAGCACCTGGTGCCTAAACTCATGGTGTGCACCAAAACCACCAAAGATTTCAATTTCTTTTCAAGGACATCCCATACTCCACTGCATGACGGTCTTTACACTATAATGAGTATGCACATTTACGATGCTACCAGTAATCACATGATTTAGCTGGATTAATTGAGGGTCTGACAATCATATGTACAGTAACCACAACAAAGTGAGTTGCAAGCTTAACTCATATTTGAAAATGTAACCCAACTAAACAACCCTTAAGCATTCCACCAAGCAGAGTGTAAATCCAAGACACAGTCATAAATTGCCAAAGTCTGGTTTAACCAGACTTGACATGGATTTAGTAGGACAGGATCAGCAGGACAACTGAGGGATGTTCTCATTTGAATGCTAGATATTACCTGGTAGGTCAACACCATTGTAGATAGTAACCTTTTACAATAAGGCTTTTTGTGGTCACTCTGCCCAATGTATATATAACACCAAGGAATATCTGTGCATGTTTTTCCAACTAGAAAAAGTGTATGCACACAAACTGAAAACTGAGAACAAATGAAGTTGTATGCCAGATTTTAAAAGCTGCCATGTGAAAGCAGATGTGATGCTATGCCATTAACAACCAATTCTTCAGAATACCAAAGCATTCCCCAGGGCTTTCCTGCCTGTTTATTTCCTGCTAACTTGCTGAAATGATGAAGCATATCTACAGTTATTTTTCAGAGCTGGCTGATAATAAGCAATGCTTGCGTTTTAATTTTTAACTGAGTTCAGCAGGGAAACTTGCTTTGTTAGAAACCATGCAGTTAACATGAGCTGCTTTGTAACTGATCTTGAGTCTACAAAGTTAAGAATCATTTTCAGCTTTTGCAACACTGAAGGCAAAGCTTCAAGCTAAAGAACAGGCATTGAAAACATCTCATCTCTAAATTTATTACAGAGGACAAACTAAGAAATGTGATTTCTACAGCTAGGAACAACCATAAAAGTCAGGTAACAGAAAGTTACTCTTGAAATTATGATTTTCTGAAGCCAATCATGGAGAATCCTTTTCTATAGCTTAACTTTTAGTAGCTCAAAATGCAGTTAGATAACAAGAAAACATAAAGCAATTTACCACGTCATAACTGCATAGCCTTCAAAGCATTCCACTCCCACCCAGCCCCCAATTATATTCCCATGGCCTACATGGAAAATTCTGGCATAAAGGCACATGCTACAACCCTGTACAAAATTTAGTTACTTGAGAGTACAATCCTTATCCACTTTGGAGTAAACACCTTTTAACTCTGTAATACTTCTAAACAAGCATAGTTTCACATTCCACTTCTGTTTAGGTGCTTAGAAGTAACATAACTGTTATGATAGCCACAATCTCTCAAGCATCACCTGTACAAATAGCCTCAATGACAGCAATTTTGTGAAGGTATAATTGTGTTTTTCTACTGAAAGTACAGGTCTGGGATATAATTATTTATAAATACCCCATAAATATCTCAAAGATGAAATCTCAGTAAAAATTGTGTCTACAGCAAAGATGTAAAAATATTACACCATTACGTTTAGGAAAAATAAGCGATTAGTAGCTGTATCATGAAACAACTGTTTGAGTATGGAAACAGTATTTTTCAGTCCTACAATACATAGCTGTTTTTTCTTTAAAAATTAACATGTGGAAATTTTTACACATATCTTTGAAAAGAAGAGTAAAAAACAACCATCTTTAGGATGGCAAAATGAAGCAAACATTTTCGCCCGTGCAATCCTAATCACATCTATACAAAAGCTGTATAGCAGTTGAATTCAAACGAGCTTACACCCAAGTAAGAGTGTCAGTACTGAGGTCTTAGTTTACCACACTTTCAGCAGATTCAAATATTTTAACGTGGCCACATATACCCATGGACATAATGATATACGCACACTGCTTGTTCACGTGCAGCTGCTTTTTCAGGGTGGGACCAGAGAACAGGAGCAAAATCATGATTTCCGTCTTAAAAAACAAAAACAAAACGTGCTTCCCTCCCAAAGAAGCATCTTTCAACACTGCAGCTGCTTTTATTTAACAGAAACCTGGAGCATCACGCTATTACTGTGTCCAGCCCTATTCACTTCTGACTAATACACCTTCATTCCTGCCCTTCCTTCTTTCCTGTTATGAGATTTCTTTTTCCCCCCGGTCCCTCCCAGTTCGCCTCATGCATATTTCCTGCGCTCCTACGATTCCTCCCATCAAATTCCATCCATCCTAAATTTGGGGACTAAACTGGGGAGGCCGGGGGGAAGGAGGAGAGAATGATGCAGGGAACGAGAAAGCAGCTCTTTCCCCCCAAGCGTTTTTCGTTTTACTGCATTAAAAAAAATGAATGAGAGGAAAAGCGCGGGGTGGGGAGCAGTAGAAAAGGAATCCGCTGTAAAATAAGACGCAGGAAATGGTGTGTGAGAGAGAGAGTGAGTAAGAGAGAAGAGAGCGCGCGATGAGGTTGCAGCCAGCATTTCTTGCAAGGGTGAGAAAGACACAGAGAGCTGCGTAAGACTAGAGTGGAAAGCGTTGTAAAAAATAAATGGAAAAAAGAGTGGGGGGGAAAGTAAGCCAGAAGCGCCTTCCAGGCGTAGAAGGGAGGAAAAAGAGATTTGAAAAAGAAATTAAAAAAAGAGAGTTCGTGGGGAATTGGAGGCTAGGGGGCATCGCCCACACCCTGCTTCACGGAGCTTGGGACCCCTCCTCCAAAAATAAAACCCAAAATAAAAACCCCACGAACCGGATTTCGGAGGGGGAGCGGGCGGTGTGGACGCGCTCAGGCGAGGCGAGGCGTCACCTTCCCCGTCTCCGCCAAGAGGGCGAGCAGGAAGCTTGAGGCACGGCCACCATGTCACGGCTTCTCCTCCTCCTCCTCCTCCCTGCTGCGGAAGAAAGGCGGGCGGGGGCGCCTCAGAGAGGGCCAGGAGACCCCGCCGCCGCCATCGCCCCTCCAACTGTCACAGGCGCCCGCCCTCAGCAGCACCACCCGGCGCCGCCATCCCTTCTTCCCCTCCGCTCCCTCAGGAGCCCGGGCTAGAGACTCACCCATGGTTGCTCTCCGAGGCGGCGCTACTGCTGCTGCTCTCGCTGGCGTTCGTCCCCCTCAGCCGCGGCGGCGCGGAACGAACTGCCCGCCCCCTCAGTCCGTCGTCTGGCGGTGCTGCGGCTGCTGCTACTGCTACTACTACTACTATGCTGCTGCCGCCGCCGCCCTACCGATTCTCCAAAGCCCCCTACGCCGTCTCCGGTGCGTAGCCGCCAAGCAGCCCGACGACGCCTACGCACACGTAGGGCTGAGGGGAGGCCTGAACGAGCGGGCGGACTGCGCTCAGCTCCCCGTCCGCAGCCTCTTCCGGCCTCGCGTGAGATGTCGCGAGAATTCTTTCCCCTCCCCTCCCTCCGTTTTCATGCTGCCCGCCGCCGCCGTCCTCCCGCCCTTCCTCACCCAATCGCTTCGGTGTCGATGGGGTTCCGTTTCCGCCATTTTTGTCACGGGCATTCCCCCCTTTCTTCCCCCCCCCCACAAAAAAGACACCCTTCATCATATATGCTTGTAAAGTCCTTCCCCCCGCCCCTCCGGCAACATGCCTCATGTTTCAGTTGTTGGTCTTCTGTTCCAATCCTGAACAAGGATGGGGCTTCAGGCTGAGGGAACCACTTGCCCGAAGCAAAGATGGCCGCCGGAGCTGCTGCGCAAGAGCCGCCTCGCCTACGGCGGGCGAGGTATTCTCGTACAGGCATCTGCCTCGCGGGCCTTTCGGCTTCGGCTGCCGGCTAACGCAAACGGCGGTTCCTAGTGGGAAGGAATTTGCAGTCTTATGGCAGTCGCTGAAACCCGTGCACGATTCGGATCACACAAACAGGGTGGGCTTAAATTCTCAAGTCAAATTCAAGGAGCAAGCATGTTTATGTAAGATCTGTGGCAGCTTCACCATGCATACCAATCTCCTGCGATTTCAATACGCTAGTCCTTCCTACCCAGAAAGAACATACCTTCCAACATTTCTCCAACAAAACGGGGACTCCTATTCCGTAATAGTAATGATAATAATATTTATATACCACCCATATGACTGGGTTGCCCCTGCCACTCTGGGCAGCCTCCAACATATAGAAAAAACAATACAGTAAAACATGTTTTGGGTTTTTGGGGTGTTTTTTTTTTAACCTTCACTATACAGTGCTGCTTTCAGATGTCTTCTGTAGGTTGCTGATCTCGTTGGGTCCAACATTTCTCCAGTGAAAATGAGGACGTCCTAAGGAAAAGTGGGACATTCTGGGATGAAATCAAAAACTGGGGCAGCTTCTCAAAACCTTGGGCTGTCCCTGGAAAATAGGGACACTTGGAGGGTCTGAAAAGAAGCCTATCAATATATTTTCCCCCAGCTTAACTGTAGTATAAATCTAGTATAGCCTTGATTTCAGACTACTTAAGTAGAAATACCTTTTTTAATTAAAAAAAATCAAATGCACATAATGTATATGGGTTCTCTCATCCGTAACCCCTTTGCTGCTGTGCAAAACGTATGGATTGTTCAAAAAGTATGAATCTGTAGAGCAAAACAAAACTCTCAAACACAGCATGTAATTTGGGACCCTTCTCTACAATGCACCAGATGTGTCTCTGCGTTGTATTTTAAACCTAACAATATATACAAATGAATTTATTTTGAAATTAGGGTGTGGGGCTTTGTTTCTTCTGAGGTTTCTCTGAGGATTTCTTCAAGGGCCTATATTGTTGGGCGCGACAGTCCTTCACAAATTGTGTATTACCGGTATACTGTTAAGGTAGTTGGCCTGAACTTCGTTCGTTGTCCTGGGAACTCTTGTGATCTGTTAGGAATACCTCTTAAAGCGCAGTTAAAGTCTTAAGAAACAGCAGCTGGTGCTCTGGGTACACTGATCTCAAAACAAATTGTCTTCCAGAAAGGATGTGCATTGTGCAATCAAGTCATGAAGTTGCAGGATTACAGTAATAAAAATGCACACCTAGCCACAATTTTATTTATATTATTCCAAAGATTCAGGTTAGCAATATTTTTAAAATGCACTCCTTGCATACACTTGTTTGAGAGTAAGCCCCATTGAACTCAGAGGGATTTACTTCAGAATAAACGCACCTGGGATCAGGATGCACAGCATATATAAAATACATATAGTAAAACCATATTAAAACACGAAACGGGACATAATTAAAAACAACAGCAGCAGTGCATCATAGCTGAGCATCAAAATTGGATCCAGATTTAAAGGTCTTATTAAGAATGCAGTCTTTAGTGCTGTTGGCACAACCAATGCTGCTGGCTCCTGGCATTAATTGTCACCCATGACATTATCCTCCTGGTGGGCACATTAGTTATCCAGGCCTAATGGGTGCTTGCCTGACATTTTTACAATCTGCTTCCAAATGGATTAGTGTGGTCGTTTTGACCCCAAAGAGTGTGATTGTTTGTTTGTTTGTTTTTTAATGTAAATGTCAAAACAATTTGTACTAGACAATTGCAACGGGAAGAAACTCCCAACCTCTCTTGTTTTGTAGTGGGTTTGCTGTGTTGCATTAGTATACATTCATTGCCTCAATTATCTAAAGAAAGAGGCTTTGATAGTTTATGACCCGATGATGCAATCTTTGTGAGAGGCACACACATACACTTATTGTCTGAAATAGAAAAGAGGTGTTTTGTTGTCGTTGTAGTGGTGTAGTACTGCCAAATCTCTCTCTCTCTCTCTTTCTGTTTCTCAGTAGAATAGGACAAACTGTGTAACCCCTTCGTTGTGAATCCTAGCCATGGTGATAATGTATTTAAACAAAGACCTGTTGGTCTTTAGAGATGCTATAAGGTAAAGGGACCCCTGACCATTAGGTCCAGTCGTGTCCGACTCTGGGGTTGCGGCGCTCATCTCGCGTTACTGGCCGAGGGAGCCGGCGTACAGCTTCCGGTCATGTGGCCAGCATGACAAGCCGCTTCTGGCAAACCAGAGCAGTGCACGGAAACGCCGTTTACCTTCCCGCCAGAGTGGTACCTATTTATCTACTTGCACTTTGATGTGCTTTCGAACTGCTAGGTTGGCAGGAGCTGGGACCGAGCAACGGGAGCTCACCCCATCGCGGGGATTCGAACCGCCGACCTTCTGATCAGCAAGCCCTAGGCTCTGTGGTTTAACCCACAGCGACACTACTTGGTAGTATATAGCATATGGTTTACATAATACAGTAACATCATACCGGTACTTAAGCTGTTAAGAAAACAAAATACGTTTATTTGCATTATTTGTCTAAGGAGACCCACTGGTGATTGTTTTGTGTTGATTACACCAGACAGATACCAATGAACTGATCTTTGGGGACTGGGCAAATCATTCTTTCAGCCTTTCCAAACTCTGCAGTCTAGACTGATTAGATTTCTTCTGCCCATGCTGCATGACTGATAGGGGCTGGTACTGACTTACCGGTAGTACTCTACATCTCTGCAGTGCTGGCTTTATGGTAATTCTAGAGTGAGCACCATTTTTCTGCCACTGACCTCTGGTTCTGCAGTCCAGAGTACTGACAGAATGTGGCATCATTTTATCTCCCCCTTTGGGTGTAAACATGTCTAAGGATGTGTTGGTGGCAAGGAAAAATGACGGGAGCCGGCTCGTCAATGGGCGAAATGATCAGTCTCACATCGGTGTGTGTTGGAAGAGTCTGATGATTCTTAGGGCTTAGGAGCCTTCATTTATACAAAAACATACAGGAACATTTCATCATATTTGGACTACATTGCATCAGCCAGGGGTATGGAAATACCATATATGGGTAGGGTGGACTACATTCTTGCATCAGCCATGTTTACGTGGATCAATGAGCCTGTCTACATGCGATATTCTCTGCACCCAGTTTAGGTGTGGTGCACGTTGGTGCATGGTCTTTCTGATAAGGGCAGTTAGTGGCTCTGTGTCATATACGCCCAAACGGCCAGTATCCCTACAGAAAAAACAACAACAGATATTAAAGGAGAATTGCTGGATTGCTAGTACTCTTTGGTGAGAGAACCCCAGCAAATATTTAAAATCACAGAATATACTGCAAAGTGAAGCGTGGAACTATAGCCTGTTAGACCTTTAGAATATGTCCTTGTGAATTCCAAAAACTTCCTTCTTCCCCTAGCATAGAAAAAGGCCACATCTTTGATGATGATGATGATGATGATAATTTATTATTTGTTCCCCGCCCATCTGGCTGGGCTTCCCCAGCCACCCTGGGCGGCTTCCAACAAATGTTAAAATACATTAAAATGTCACAGATTAAAAACTTCCCTAAACAGGGCTGCCTTCAGGTATTTTCTAAATGTCAGGTAGTTGCTTATCTCTTTGACCTCTGATGGGAGGGCGTTCCACAGGGCGGGTGCCACTACCAAGAAGGCCCTCTGCCTGGTTCCCTGTAGCTTTGCTTCTCGCAGTGAGGGAACCGCCAGAAGGCCCTCGGCGCTGGATCTCAGTGTCCGGGCTGAACGATGGGGGTGGAGACGCTCCTTCAGGTATACAGGACCGAGGCTGTTTAGGGCTTTAAAGGTCAGCACCAACACTTTGAATTGTGCTCGGAAATGTACTGGGAGCCAATGTAGATCTCTCAGGACTCTTTGAACTGTGGAATAAGACTCATAGCTTAAAACATAATTCTTTATTGGAGGTATAAATACATAACGTAATAACGACAATATGAAGATTATAAATTAATGATACAATCTAGATTATAAGGCTGTAACAATAAAGAAGGGTGAAACCGCAAGAACTAGTTAAGAACAAGAATAAAACAGCGGAAGAAGGGGGGAAGCAGCGGGGGAATGAGGGTGGGGGAGGGTGGGGTGGGACAGAGGGATAAATTGGTGGTGGAAGTGTAAGTTAAAGGGACTTTAAATTACAATAATGTAATGGAATAGTATTGTATTGTATAAGATTTGTATAAGATTTGTTTTATGTTTATTCAGAAACCAATAATAAAAAATTATGATTCAGGAAAAAAAAAAAAAGATCTCTCAGGACCGGTGTTATGTGGTCCCGGCGGCCACTCCCAGTCACCAGTCTAGCTGCCGTTTAAAATGGTTTACTTACTTACAAACACTCCAAAAGTCAGATTCATGTGCTTTTTTAGAAAGCGTTCAGAAAAAGTTGCAGAGGCAGTAAAACTTGGTTTAGTTACAGTGGTGAAAGTTCCTAAACCTAAATCATTGGTACAGAAACTCAGGAGAGCCTTGTAAGAACCATGTGGTTAAGCTAGAGCAACCAGCTCAGACCTCCTCATACTTTGAGCTTCTCAAGTAGACTGGGGGAACAAAGGGTTGAAAGCCTAGTCACTCCCAAGATGAACTATGCCTAACAGGACAGCTTACTCTATGGTTTTAACCTCTTCATGCATTAATTAGACATATTTGTTATATGAGGCTGGTTATCCCACAGGCTGGAACTGCATAGCTGCCCTTCTGGGCAGCTTGACAATAAACCATACCTCCTGAGCCTAGGATACCTTCTGTGTGTGCCTGACTGCCCAACTGAGAACGCAGAAAGTTCCCACCTATCTGAGCAGGGCCCCTGTTACTTCTGTGTTGTATATACATTTTTATTTTTATTTTTAAACCACTAGTCCACATGGTCAACATTGACCTTGTTTCAAGGAAATCAAATCCTGAGTAAGCACAGGTACCCTGGAGTCTATTGCTGCTTGGAGGTTGTGATGGCGCATAACAATATGTTCTTATGGCGGGAGGGGGGGTGTACTTTCCCCTAGCAGTGGGGCTTGTGGCTCCTTTGGCCCTGTTTAGAAAATAAAATAAAAACACCCAGTTATAAACTAGACATGGAGAAACATCACACCCCAAATTATTACATTAGTCCCCAGTCCCAACCACCAATTGTTTGGGAACTGTCAAAGAGCTCAGTAAAGCCAAAGCACTGGGCAGGAATGTCTTTGTTTAAGCATTTCTGAGTCATCAGATTCGAAACAGCGAAGACAACAAAGAAACCTGCAGCGCCTTAAGGACTCTCCCATTTATTTCGAAGTAGTAGGCTGGGAGTGGTTGGCTCAGTAGAGAAAATAATTGTCCCTCTTTACTATGGAACTTGCTGTGCCTAATTCATCACCAGCGGCACTTTGTCAGAAGTGGGTCATACCCATCCTGGTGGGATCTTGCGCTCATTTGATTCAAATCCATTTTCACTTGTGCTCTCTATAGTGCCATGACATGCCCACTGCTAACTCTGCGTTGATTGACACTTTGGCTTCACTTCATTTTTCTTTTTAAAAAAAATATTTCTCTCTTCTCGTTATCCAGAACCTGAAAGTGTTGATTTTGTAGTATTTGTGCCTTTATATCCTGAAGTGCAATTAAGCATGTGTTTTGTAGTTTCAACCTCTTTTCCTTTAACTTTATTTTTTAAAAATAAGCTTAAAAGGAATGAGCAGAATGAGGCCAATGATCAAGCAGATGCCTATGGGAAACTCATAAACAGGATTTGAGCATGAGAGCACTGTTCCCTTCTCCACCCCACCTCCAGTGGTTGCCAGCAACTGGTATTCAATTAAATAGTTTTCTGCTTAGTGCAGATGTGTAATAATTAATTATTGTACCTAGAGCAAGATCTGCACAATTGAACCGTGAAGCCTGGGTGGGGTCATGATCCGAAAGAAATCAATGAGATGACATGGAACAAACACAAAGCTAATACCTGCCCCCCCCCAAAAAAAAGCCTTTTGCAGGATCAGTTCTGTACCAGATTTGAAGTTTTAGGACATATTTGATTTACATTTCTTCTACAATAGAAGCATAAAACAGACATATGCATTTTAAACAGGTACTGCGCATCTCATAAGAAATCCAGAGACTGAGCTATGTATAAGACCAGAAAATGAATGAGTGAATGCAGATTAAGGCCACAATCCAACAGCAGCTGTGGGCAGCTAGTCATAGAACAACTGAATGCACTGCCTCACAGACATTCAAAGATTCAATGGATATATTATATATATTATCATCTAAATGCACATTCACATAGGCAACGTGGTAAAGACAACTTACATGTGCACATCTCTTTTGCTAGATCAGGGTGACTGTTTGTTTCTCCAGCAAGGTGTGTAAAGTGTACGATTTTTCCACTTCAGAGATTCTGAAGCTAAGGTTCCTGGCCTCTGTGCTGTTTTTGAAAGCTCAGTCTATTTAGCTGAATGTACGTGATATGAATAGACTAATGGATATGACACTTTCTTATCACTGGAATCAGACGTTTGCTCTACTTTCTGAGCACATCTTTGAAGTAAGCACTGGCACCAGTAGTTCCTTGAAACGGAGGTTTAGACTTGACTAGCCAAAGGGCTAATTGAGCTGAAATAGCCAATACATTTAAAGTAATTTCATATTTATTTATTTTTGTAAATAGCTGTGATGAAGTTCAGTGTGTACAGTTAAAAACTGAACCGTTCTGTTTATTCACAGTGAAATCAATGGACCTATGTGCTGGCTGGCAGAATTAAGAACACACACTGATAATATTAAGCTAGCCTGGAAAGGGATGGAGGTTTTCTGCGCAGTTGGAATCCGGAAGGCAGTTATGTACACACACACACACACACACACACACACCAGTTACCAACGTCAAGGCAAATAAAATATGTGGAGAAAATGATTTCAGTGACAACAGAACTTTCTGTGGGATGTAAACACAGAGCAGTCAAAACACAACATTGCTAGAGTGGACATGATGGTGTCTCAGTCCTCTAGCCTTAACTTCCTGTTTACCTGGACTGAGACAACTTTCTCTATGTAATTGGAGATGGGTGTGGTTTTTACCTGGGGAGGTTTACACAAAACCACAGGAAGCAGACCCCATCTTTCTCTTTTGCATTGTCTTTTGAACAAGCAACATCTTAGGAGAAGATGCTCTCTTTGCTGAAGCTTTCCTCCCTTCTGGAGGCTTTCCTCCCTTCTGGAGTTAGCTTCTACATGTAAATACTTTTATCTAAGCCAGCCTGCCTTTCTGAGACTATGCTGTAACTCAGGATGCCTGTAAGTAAACTCTTTTATATCTTATAAACAGTACTGTGTTGTGTCTTTACTTTTAAGAGGGAAGAAGGGGAATATACCAGGAATATATATTTCTTATAGAGGCTTTAGCAAGCCTATGCAACCGTTTTCTGCTGTGCTTTAGAAAGGGAATGGAACTCTGCTAAGTTTGGAGCTTGCTCACACAAACTGGGATTGAGATATATAAAGTAATATATCATCATCCACACTCCTAAGCATTCCCACACTTTCTTGCAAGCTACTTCAGTGCTTGGGTGGAAGCACTGGCCTATCAGAGCTCCCTCACTTTAAAAAAATGATCCTTCCAGAAATTTAATTATTGAGAAGGACCTTTAGCTAAAGATGTCTACCAAAGCTGTTGAGAGTCTTTAGTAAGTGCTTCATATCAGGAACACACATGAACCTACAATGGAACAAATTCACCCAAATTAAAAAGCTGTGACATACAAGATTGCAGAACTTCACAATTTAGCGCCTGCTGAAAGATTAAAAAAATTAATGGTAATTTTCAGGCCAGCGTTGATTGAGTCTAAAGAACTGCAACAGCCTGGAATCATTTTGCTCGTATTTGGAATTGCCAGGCTGCTGCTGCAAAAAAAAAATGTCTCTTCACTTTAGTGTCTTGTGCAGAATAATTTGCTAATGATGTCATGTTGTATAAATGCATGATTTTGCAAAATCAGCACAAGTTTAACACACTGGCGCTTAATCTCTTGTGATGGGAGAGCAACATCTTACAGAGCTTGTACAGCCGAGGAAGTACAATACAATAATAATAATAATAATAATAATAATAATAATAATAATAATAATAATAATGTCAAAAATGCAACACAGGACTGCCTAGAACACAGAACACCTGGTGAGGCTACACCCCACATTGTATAACCCTTCCCTGATTAAACATTTATTACCTCACCAAAGTGCTTTTGTTTAAGAGGACACCCTCTGTGCAAAGGAGGATTCCAGTCTGGCTACTTACAGTGTCCATATTCACACACAGCCACCACCCAAGCCATTTCCTTTTCAACTCCCTCCCTTCTCCAGTCTCCCAAAGTCCCGGCTGCATTTTTCAGTGCTGTGACTCTCACGAGAATTCATTGTAATCCGCATCAGTTTGCAGTTTACTTATTGAGCTGCTCAGCTCAGTAACTTTTAAAAATGGGCTTGTTTATAATATAGCGGCCTATATAAAGACGTTGGAGCCTGCTCGCTGGTGGAGTGAGTCATCTTTCGGCGCGAAAGCTGAAATTCAGTTCAAGCACGGTCTCTTTAGCTAGGAATATCTAGAAACAGGCTACAAAGGAGTTCCCATCAAGTAGGTTCAAGTGTCTTCAGTGAGGCTCGTTCTCAGGGAAGGAGGCCTGAACTTCCCCTCTAAAACAAATTCAAGTGCATTCCAACAGAAACGCAGTGGGCTTAATGGTTGGTCACAAGCTGACATTGTCTTATTTGAGACGCTTGCTTCCCTCTGCCTGATGACAGGGCTGAATAAGGCAGTATAATGCTTGGAAGGAACTCCTAGCTGGTTTCAGCGTTGGAGCAAAATTACATCTTAGCCTCTACTTCATATGTTGGGGTCTCTGTGGTAAAACCTGACCTTCATAACATTATAACAAATCATAATTCCTGCTTTGGATAAGGTCATTTTCTTTTCTTGGTAAGTGCAGTCTCAAGAACATGGTACAGTCTCCTTCTAGGGATGCAGGTGGCGCTGTGGTCTAAATCACTGAGCCTCTTGGGCTTGCCATTCATAAGGTCACCGGTTCGAATCCACTCAATGGTGGTGAGCTCCCGTTGCTCTGTCCCAGCTCTTGCCAACCTAGCAGTTTGAAAGCACCCCAGTGCAAGTAGATAAATAGGTACCACTGCAGTGGGAAGGTAAACGGCGTTTCCGTGCGCTCTAGTTTCCGTCACGGTGTTCCGTTGCGCCAGAAGCAGTTTAGTCCTGCTGGCCACATGACCCGGAAAGCTGTCAGTGGACCAACGCTGGCTCCCTCGGCCTGAAAGCGAGATGAGCGCCACAACCCCGGAGTCGCCTTCGACTGGACTTTACTGTCCAGGGTTCCTTTACCTTTACAGTCTCCTTCTCTGCCAGCTGGATGGCTGAGCCCAGAACGTAGCATGGGGGTGACCATTCTTGTCCCTGAGGCTCCTAACATCTGGATTATATATGAAGCCACTAGTAGAAAAAGAAATCAGGGGGTCTGGGCATCAGTGTCATCACATAGCTCTGCCTCTCTTTTCCACAGAGACTGTGGAACTTTTGACCTCACCAGTGGCAAGCACAGCAGAGAGGAATCTCCAGAGCAGGCTTCCTCAAACTTGGCCCTCCAGATGTTTTGAGACTACAATTCCCATCATCCCTGACCACTGGTCCTGCTAGCTAGGGATCATGGGAGTTGTAGGCCAAAAACATCTGGAGGGCCGAGTTTGAGGAAGCCTGCTCCAGAGGAGGAGGAATTGGCTGTACCTGAGTCGCCAAGAAGTAGGAGGCGGAGCAAGCGATTAGAGCAGAGGCGGTCCAGCAGGAGACGAGGAAGGACGTGATGTATATTCGACCTTGGGAGGGGTCAGAAGCCAGTCAAGTCAACTGACTGATGGCAAAGGACAAGTTGTGGAAGCTTGGACTGCTGTAAGCCTGTTATTGAGAAATAAACCTCAGCTACTTAAACTGCCAGCGTTTTGTGCGCTAAGTCTGACAGCACGTTTCAAAAGCATCCGATTTTGCCCCTTGTCAATAAAATCAGTCCTCCATTCTGCGTTACGGTTCCTGGTTTTATTCTGAACTCCATGCAGGCATGAAGAGCTACTCATGCAGAGCTCGTGAGAGGATCTTAAACTGTAAGTGCTCCTTGGGATGTTCAGTCCTTTAGGCATGGCTTGTATTTGCACTGATGCTAAGAACAGTGTAAGTCAAGTATTGCCCTGAGGATACTGCTGTAGTGGAAGCAGCAAAGCAGCAACATGCTAAGGCTTTCATTAGACTTGTAAAAAATAAAAAGAAGAAGTCTTTCTTCCCCCTCAAATCGAAAAACCCAGTCTCGAAATCAATTTACTGACAAAATGCTATAGCTTTGTCCCCTTTAATCACCTGAACCAGCAGTCTTCAGACTTTTCAGACTTGGTAAAGGTAAAGGTACCCCTGACCATTAGGTCCAGTTGCTGACGACTCTGGGGTTGCGCACTCATCTCGTTCCATAGGCTGAGGGAGCTGGCATTTGTCCGCAGACAGCTTCCGGGTCCTGTGGCCAGCATGACTAAGCCGCTTCTGGCGAACCAGAGCAGCGCACGGAAATGCCATTTACCTTCCCGCCGGAGCGGTACCTATTTATCTACTTGCACTTTGACATGCTTTCGAACTGCTAGGTTGGCAGGAGCAGGGATCGAACAATGGGAGCTCACCCTGTCGCAGGGATTCGAACCACCGACCTTCCGATCGGAAAGCCCTAGGCTCTGTAGTTTAGACCACAGCACCACCCATGTCCGTTCAGACTTGGTACCCACCTGTAACCCAAGCATGCATTTGGAGACACATTTCTTAATTATTTTTCACTATGTATTGTAGGGTGGTAGTATTGCTGTTGGAATCCACCTTAGATCAGGTTGAAACCCAATTGTGGATCCACCAATTGCTTTCTCAATCCGGGCTGCGGACAGTCCGAGAACCAGCGTGTTTTTACATGAGTAGAATGTGTCCTTTTATTTAAAATGCATCTCTGGGTTATTTGTGGGGCATAGGAATTTGTTCATTTTTTTCCCTTCAAAATATAGTCCGGCCCCCCACAAGGTCTGAGGGACAGTGGACCGGCCCACGGCTGAAAAAGTTTGCTGACCCCTGATTTAAATCATAAAAAGCATAACACTTTGATTCGCATCTTCATCCTACTGAACACGGTATTCCAGCTGTGTTTTGACCAAGGCAATGTTATATCCTCTAGATGGTATTGTTATATGGCGTGACTCACCCTGGGACTGGCAGCAATAAATAGCAGGATATAAATATTTGAAACAAATGGGGGGGGAAATAAAGAAAAATAAAATGCAAATATAGATTCATCAGCTTCCTCCAGTACATAGAAATACAATCATATTTCTGAAGGATGCATATTCACCTGGCATATTGTTTTTTAAATTTATTGTTTAGCAGCTCATTTAGACGGAGCTTAGATCTATCTGTAAGATTAAGTACAATGTTTAATAAGGATACCAAATTATTTGTACATTTTCACCAGTCTGGCAAAAATAATGGAAAATCAGCAGTAGAGTTTCTCTTTGTGATAATTAGATAGTTATGAAATATGGGTGGGGGGGTGGGGAGCCTGGCTGATGCAATGAGTCATTCATTATTTCTTCTACATAAACTGTGTAACCAAACAAAATGGAATGCTGAAAATGTCCACACTGACTTCATTATAAGTAATTTACGGGAAATAAAAAAAATATTCAAGTAAATATTAGGTGTTTCCTTCATCCTTACCAGAAACATTTAATCACCTGATTCTTACTTGTCAAAGGTACGCACACTTTTAAAAACAGAATTACATGGTTAGGTGGCTTTTTAGAAAATGAACACAATAACTTAAATTTGGTCCACGTGACAATCAAATCAGCTGTGTGGATGCTGTAGGGTTTAGTCTCTTAGTTTTGTCCCCAACGCTTATTCATTTTAATGACAGAGGAAACAGGATGGCGAGATCACTAGCATGAGGCCATCAGATGATGTTCTGGCTGCATACATTCTTACAAACCTAACCTAGCAGGCAGCTAGCTGGGTTAAGGTTTCAGGCTCCGTATTTCTTTGTATACATTTGATTTGGACAAGAGATCCAATTTCACACTGGTACATTTTTCTCATATGAGCTGCTCCAAGAGCCTGGTTTAAAATTAGCCCCGCCACACTTTACTGATGTGGCGTAGCTAGCAGAAAGAATTATTTATTTAGGAATTTCTTTCCTTGATTTAGCAATTCCAAATTCACTGCAGTGCTTACATGATACAGGGAGTCTTTCTGTTATTAAAAACATTGGCTGACCTTTAAAAACTGGTCACGAGCAAGCCCACAAATGGGAATAGGCCCAATCAAAAACACAGTCTTGCAGAATGGGAAAAAGCTAGAATTATATACAGCAAGAATTGCTCTGGAGTGCATATGTCAAATATTCTGAATAGCTGTTTTATATATTATTTTATTTTATTTTATTTTATTATTAAGATTTTCTTGGTTTACAGAAGTGTACAATGTCTCTCGCATTTTTCCATGTAACATTTTTACAGATCAATTTTGGTTGTTGAGACATCCCACCCACCTCCTCCCCCCCCCTTTCTGCCTAATGTCTCTGTTTTATATATAATTGACAGAGAAGCGGAAGCACACCTTTTCTCTTTTATTTCCTTCTTTTTCTTTTCCCTCAAATTTCTTTTCTCTTTTTTGGATTGGTTTTTCTTTACGATTGCCAGTTTTCTTCTTTGATTAGTCTGGATTTTATTGTACAGTATGTTGAAAACTTTTAATAAAATTGATTTTCTTTTAAGGAAAAGGCTGACCAAGGAGGGCCTTGGGTGAGAGACAGGCAAAGGTCAGTCTCCCAGGGTGAGAGGATGGAAGGAGAAAGGAAAGTGTTCAGGTGAGAGCTGGGGGGAGCTAATGTCCTTTGTGGTTGCTAAGGACTAAGGATTACTTTTAACTTCATACTTTGAATATACTCAGAGTTGAGTGTTGATTTCATGCTCTTTATTTCAGCTCATGGTAAACAGTGAGTGAGTGCTTTCCCCCAAAACCTCTGGCTATATATACATTATTTACACAATGGGTCCCATGTGATTGGCTGATTCAACTCCCCTCCTGGAGCCTGATTGGACTGTTCCTGCAGGCCAATCAGGTTGCTGATTCACTTCCTCCTGGACCCGGATTGGGCAGCTCCTGCCTTCTAGGATCCTACCTGCCTATTGGTCTAGGATCCAAGCTCAGTACATAACAATAAGCACTTTACTTATTCAATTTGTATTTTATGTAGTATGAAAAAAATCTTTATAGATATATATAAGAGAATAAACCAAATCCATCTAAATTAAGGCAATAAACTTACATGCACTTACTTAAAAATATTTACCATTAAGTTCACTGGGGCTTCTGAATCTATAGAATCAGCTACAGGCAGATGAAGTTGATTGAATACATGGAACTCGCAGAACTGACCGCGAAACTCCGAGACCAGAGGGAAGAAACGGTGCAGGAAGATTGGAAGAAATTTAAAGATTATTTGAAACGACGTGAAAAGATAGACATTTGAAATTAAAATCAGAGGACATTTAAGGCTACAGTAATGCCAGAAGTTAGATTAAGATAGGATATAAGAAGTAGTTAGAATTATGTTATGTTGATTTTTACTAGGATTAAAAATAGAGTTAAATGTTGATTAATGTTTATAATGATTAAGATTAGGTGAGAAAGAAGATTTTACAATGTTATAAAGTTACTAAAGAAGATTAGAAATGAACGCAGAAGAGAGGATGTGAGGAGGTCCCAAAATAATGCTTATAAATAGGATAAGGATAGTTAAATAAGTGTTTGTGTGTAGCATTTTTGTATTTTTGTAGTCTTTTTTGTAGTGTTCGTTGTATTTTGTATTTTGTGTGTCTGTTTTTTTATTGTTAAAATTTAATAAATTTTCATTACAAAAAAAAAGAATCAGTTTGTCCTCTTTAAAACCATGCAGGCTTCCCACATGATGCTGTGCATACTTAGGTTCAAACTACACATAATGTTTGTCAAACGTTTCCACACACACCTGTGCTTAACCTGGCTGCTTTATTTTGGATGGAAAACTATTGTGCACTCCTGATCTCTAACATGCTCCTGGTCCAGATAGGGGCCATACACAGATTTTTCTGCTGAAAATTGCTTTCTCCTGGCTTTTAATATTATTATTACCCAAAAAGTGCAGCAGATTTTGGATCAAGGCCCTCTGATTGCTTTTTCTCCGAAGGCACCCAGATGTATAATGTGTGTTTAAATATATGATGTCTCATGTAGTTTCGCCCTTAAAGGCAAATTGCATTCCCATAGGGTTACCGCCTTTGGTGGGTTGGGGCCAGTGACGCTGCAGCTGTATCAACAATTTAACCACTGGGCTTAAAACCAAACTTAACTGAAATCAAACGGAAAGAAAGAGTCACAAAATGGCAAGAATGTGGCTAAAATGTAAGTTCTGGCATTTGTTGATGCTTGTCACTTGAAAATTAAAAACTGGATGAGCACATTGGGGAAGTATGCACAGACCCAAAAGCTTTACTAAATGAAATTTTTAAAAAAGAGAAATAACGTGTAGATCTGGGGAGACTCGTCACCATTCACATCAGAGGCACTAGCCAGGAAATTCCTATCACAACTGTGTAGCAATCATACTTTATACAGGGACTGTAAAAGCAATGCTTGAATTGAGGGAATAATTGCATTTTCCTCAATACGAAACAGTACTGGGAAAATATAGTATCCCGCAACAGGGGGCTCGACCACACTTCCGTATTACCCTTGCTTTCTAGGCATGGGTCTGAACCGTTTCCCCATTGCCCCACTTCTTTCCCAGGCATAGGGTGGCCAAATGTCCTCTTTTTCCAGTGTACCTCTTTTTCATGGGTATGCAAAATTAGAGTTGTCATAGCAATCTGTAGTTAAAAGTAAAAGGTAAAGGGACCCCTGACCGTTAGGTCCAGTCGCGGACGACTCTGGGGTTGCTGCGCTCATCTCGCTTTATTGGCCGAGGGAGCCGGCGTACAGCTTCTGGGTCATGTGGCCAGCATGACTAAGCCGCTTCTGGCGAAACCAGAGCAGCACAGAAACGCTGTTTACCTTCCCGCCAGAGCGGTACCTATTTATCTACTTGCACTTTGACGTGCTTTCGAACTGCTAGGTTGGCAGGAGCAGGGACCAAGCAACGGGAGCTAATCCTGTCACGGGGATTCAAACCGCCGACCTTCTGATCAGCAAGCCCTAGGCTCTGTGTCGGCAAATGTGTCCTCACTTTTGGTCTTCAAAATATGGCAACCCTAAGTCCTGCTCTTTATCACTCAGTCAGAGCAAACATCAATCTGGAGAAAACCCGAATTGCTGTTTACTCCAGTTGAGCACTAAGGAGCGGATTTTCCCAGGGAAAAGCAGCAGGACTTCTCCTCAGTCTCACTGTTGCTCTTGTAAAACTCAGCCGGGAGGAAGATAGGAGTGTCTGGAGGCGGTTGGAGGATGGATGGCGGCTAACAGATTGAGGTTGAATCCTGACAAGACAGAAGTACTGTTCTTGGGGGACAGGGGGCAGGCGGGTGTGGAGGACTCCCTGGTCCTGAATGGGGTAACTGTGCCCCTGAAGGACCAGCTTGGTTTCCTCCCTACAAGTCCCAATGGGCACCAGCCACCACCGGCTACAGGAGAGACACACTCACACTTTTCCTCATTGTGGCATCTCCACACTTAATTGCCCCTGCTCACTGTGCATGATCCATCGTGGTGGGAAAGGGGAGAGCTAGGCTGGCTTTTAGCGAAGTCACCCAGTGCTCTGATTTTTGCGCACAGGAAAAGCATGATTTGTGCACTCGATGAGTAGCAAATGCATATTCATGGTAAGGGAAAAAAAGATTCTATGTGCTTTAGTGCTAGATCTGGCAATGTGAGAAGCTGCTCCTCTCTGGACGTGCGATGGGGATCCCACAAGCGACAGTGATGATGACTTGTGGCATTTGCTTTGTGTTTGTACGTTGACTAAATAATGACATTCTTCTGGGCTCTAATGAGGATATTTATGGCTTCCTTTAAATTCCTCTCGTCTTCCCCCCCCAGAGACTGGAGAGATAAGCTTCTCCGGAATGACCCTTGGAAAATGGCCGACTCTTCCCCCAAAAGACATAGGACTGAGGGCTACGCAGGGTTTGAATTTCTTCCCCAAAGCTTCCTAGAAATGCCGTGTGTGTCACAAATTATATCCATTCTCTTCACTCTGTCCTGAGCATGAGGCAGACCTTCATCAAATCTGAGCTATCAATTGCCTTTAAAAAAAAAAAAAGTGTGATTAGCTTAAAAAAGAACCCTTTTAGTATCTCTAGATAATACTTTAGAGAGTAATCTTATACATCTACTCAGAAGTAAGTCCCAGTGAATTAAATGTGACCTACTCCCAAGTTAGTGCATTCAGTACAGGCACACACGCACACTCACACACATTTACACAGGGTTACACCACAGAACCTATGGCTTGCTGATCAGAAGGTCGGCGATTGAATCCCCACGACGGGATGAGCTCCCGTTGCTCTGTCTCAGCTCCTGCCCACCTAGTAGTTCGGAATCACGTCAAAGTGCAAGTAGATAAATAGGTACCGCTCCAGCGGGAAGGTAAACAGCATTTCCGTGCGCTGCTCTGGTTCACCAGAAGCGGCTTAGTCATGCTGGCCACATGACCCGGAAGCTGTACGCCGGCTCCCTCGGCCAGTAAAGCGAGATGAGCGCCGCAACACCAGAGTCAGACACAACTGGACCTAATGGTCTTACATTCCGAGGTACCACGCATGCCAGTGAAATCATGTATATTTGATACACCATTGAAAAACACCCAGTTCGGCTCCCATTCCACTCTTTTTGTGATGCTTTTGTGATGTTTTCAGGTCACTTCCATGTTCGGCGCGATGCACGTATGCATGATCCCGCACATATTGAATATGCATAAACTGGAGGGTTGCCTGTAATAGGATTCCTTTATTTATTTAAAATACCGTATTTTTCTGTGTATAAGACTAGGGTTTTTTTTTTTAACCAAAAAAATGGGTTTAAAATTGGGGCTTATCTTATACATGGGTAGTGCTGAGGGGTGTTTTCTTAATTTGTACTCCCCCAAAATAGGGGGTGTCTTATGCACGGAAAAATGTGGTATTTATAAGCCGTCTTTCGGGACAGCAGACCCATCCATTTCGGGACATGGATGCAAATATCCATCGTCGCCTGCTCTCTTGGTCTACTAGCTACCTGGTAGCAGCACAACAGCTCCCCTCAGCTCCTCCATCATTCCTGTCCACTTGTTGCTCCTGTTGTCCAGCAGTATTTAACTCATCCCCTTTTCAGGACTGCTAAGATTTCTTCAGACTTCATATTTTTGGACCCAGGCAGGGGCGGAGCAAGGGGGTGGGGCATGCTGCCCCGGATAGCACCCTGGGGGGTGTGACCCCTCCTTGCTGGCCCGCCCCTCTCCATGCCCTGGCTCCCAGCAAGGAGGGGAGTCACGCCAGCCACAAGTCATGACGTCATGCGCACGGAGCGACACCCCGCCCCCGGGGTTGCCTCTTGCCATGCCGCCCCCGGCAGCCAAGCGGCTTGCTACGCCCCCGGACCCAGGCCATAAATGGATGTTCCATATTAGCAGAGTTCACCATTCCAGCACACGCAGACCCTCAAACGATCATGTCCTCCTTCAAATGCTTCCTTGCGCATCCATTTTGGTGGCTCCTCTCTCTCCAACCTCTGCTAAGTGAAAGAGGGAGCACAAAACATCTTACATTGCACAAGGAAAATAGGGGGTGGGCCCATGATCAAAACAGAACGTTTAAATCAAGTATGCCTAAGAACCAAGAGTAAGTCCCTTTTTATTTATTTAGAGAATTAGCTTCTTGGGTGCAGAATTTGCCGTCTTAAAGCATAGGAATCCAGATCCACATACCACAGGGTGTGTAGCACATCTTCATTTGAAGTTGGGTCATAAAAGTCAGATCTTATCTCAAACCAGCAAATATGCCGTTAATCTTTATCCCCGAAGATTCTCTCTCACAGAGTGCATCTTTGCGGGGTATGATTTGCAACCAGTACCCTTAAAAGGTCATTTATTTGGAGCAGAGTGGTAAAGTTGACATTATTTGCTTGTTTCATAAGGTGTGATGCCATGAATCCCCGACTATTGTTGATTCTTTTCATGGGGGGGGGGATGCCTTGGAGAACACAATTGGGTTGGGTTGATTCCCAGCTATCTGTTTCTCTGTCTACTCTAGAGATAGTCATGTAACAGTTGCATCCAAATGTCAAGGCTTGCATAGCCTTGTGCCCAGAAACCACAAAGATCAGCTGATTGCCAATTCTTGCAAAGTACAGGTGGAACTCGAAAAATTAGAATATTGTGGGGGAAAGTCCATTTATGTAAGTAATTTTGTTTTCATTAGCTACTGGAGTTTAATATATGAGATAGACTCATGACATGCAAAGCGAGATATGTCAAGCCTTTGTTTGTTATAATTGTGATGATTATGGCGTACAGCTGATGCAAACCCCCAAGCTGAAATTGTTAATTTGGGGTTCTCATCAGCTGTACGCCATAATCATCACAATTATAACAAATAAAGGCTTGACATATCTTGCTTTGTATGTCATGAGTCTATCTTTGCTTTGCATGTCATGAGTTTCACCTTTTAAGTTGAATTGCTGAAAGAAATGAACCTTTCCACGATACTCTAATTTTTCAAGTTTCACCTGTATTAGCTTATTGGCAATGCTTAGAAAATCCCTGTTAACCCAGCTGCATCTTTATGTGCCCCTTGCTATGGTAGCACATGCACAAGTAACCCAAATCTGTGTTCTCGCTTGTCCTTTATTTTTGGCGATATGAAAGCGGCTACCCTTATCCTTATCCTCTCAGGTTCGTAATAAGATCGTGTGTGTTTCCAGAATGTAGAGAAAGACCCATACAGGGAAGAATATGCTGTTTCTCTTCTGTCGGCTGGACTTCAGTTGCAAGACCCGTGTAAAGTGCAACCTTAATTAGACTGATTTCAGTCTACTGGCTAAAAACCTAGAGTTTAAACTTCCCACCGCTCTGGGTGACAGTATGAGATAACAGAGACAGGCAAGTGAAATGCTTTTTTCACACTCCATGCTTTTAAATCAAGGTTTTTTTTTGTTTCGTGTTCCAATGCTGGACATTTCTTGAATAACTGAAACATTCCACTATTCTCTTATCACCGATATTGTCAAGCCAGTGTTTAATTTGGCCAAGAAAAAATAAATATCCCCTTGGAATGTGTGTCCCCCCTTTTTTATTTTGTGTTGTTAATGACAGCTGTTTTTCAGCTTCTATAGTATATCCCTTTTGCAATCAACATGCTGTACAGTGACAACAAAATACCGGTACTGTTATAAAAGACTGGTGCCTGTCCCTCTCTCTGCCAAGCAGTGGCAAGAGCACATGGGGCCACAAGCACACACACACACATGGTCTGTGTCCCTTTGGAGAATGGAAGACATGGCAGAGACTGTTGTGCTTTAAGAAATATGGTTTATTCACCTATTTACACCTTCAGTCTGCATGGAGGGGGTCCAGATCTTACAGTGTGGCCATTCTAAGAGGAAGCTGCATAAGCTGCCTGCAGCCAGGGCACTCCAAAGATGGATCTCTCCCATTCCTTCTCCTTCTCCTTCTCCTTCTCCTTCTCCTTCTCCTTCTCCTTCTCATAAACCCCTTGCCCTCCCCCAGAGCAACTTTCCAAATCCTCAGACTCAGGTCACACCTGGGGCAAGAAGTTCTCTTGTCTTGTCAGTGTTCCCAGTGTGGTGTAGTGGTTAAGAGCGGTAGACTCGTAATCTGGTGAACCGGGTTCGCTTCCCCTCCTCCACATGCAGCTGCTGGGTGACCTTGGGCTAGTCACACTTCTCTGAAGTCTCTCAGCCCCACTCACCTCACAGAGTGTTTGTGGTGGGGGAGGAAGGGAAAGGAGAATGTTAGCCGCTTTGAGACTCCTTCGGGTAGCTTGGCCAGGTGACCTCTAGCTTGGCCAGGTGACGCAGGAATTCCTTTGCAGCTTATATTTCTCCCTTCATGCCACAAATAGCCAAAATCCTAGCATTTATTAATTTTACCCACATCTATAACAATACATCATAGAGAGCTTTAGTTGCCCTTCTCCACCCCCACCCCTTTAGTTGGGGGAAGCTTGTTGTATTCCTGCAACAGGGCCAAACAGAAGTATGTGGCTTCGTAGCCACAATGATCTTTACCTACAAATTGGTGGAGAAATTTCATACTAGTCATACCTTAGATGTTTGAGGTTACTGAGATGCTGATCCATAGTACAGGGTGGCGCTGTGATCTAAACCACTGAGCCTCTTGGGCTTGCTAACCAGAAGGTTGGCAGTTCAAATCCCCGTGACAGGGTGAGCTCCTGTTGTTCTGTCCCAGCTCCTGCCAACTTAGCAGTTTGAAAGCACACCAGTGCAAGTAGATCAGGGGTCAGCACATTTTTTCAGCAGGGGGCTGGTCCACTGTCCCTCAGACCTTGTGGGGGGCCGGACTATATTTTGGGGAAAAAATTATGCAAGAGGACCACGAGCCCCGGTGGCTGCTTACCTGTGTCTTGCAAGTGGCAGGGGCTAGCGGCGGTGGCGGTTGGATGATGAGCGGCGCATGAAAGGGCTCTGGAGAGGGGCTGCTTAAAATGGCGGCTGCTCAAGCACTGTTGCTACTGCCACCAGCCCCCTTCCTCCTCTAGGCAGGGCGGGGAGAAGCCAGGAGGAGGGAGGGAGGAGGCACCAGAAGTGGTTCAGTCCTGCTGGCCACATGACCCGGAAAGCTGTCTGTGGACAAACACCAGCTCCCTTGGCCTGAAAAGCGAGATGAGCGCCGCAAACTCATAGTCGCCATTAACTGGACTTAACAGTCCAGGGGTCCTTTACCATTTTACCTTGATCCATTGTCTCCAACTGCTCCCCAAATGCCAGGACCATCACGAAAACCTGCAGGCCATAAAGTACACTTTACCCTACACACAGTTTACCCTACTGCGTGCATTCTTGTACATATTACTTGGACAGAAAACTTCATTGCAAAATTCAGAAAAGAGAGAATTTCAACTGATGGCTGAGTTTTGGTGTATTCATTGTTTTGGAAAGTGTTCTCCAGGTTTCACCCCATGGACCTGGGAGCAAGCCTCATTCAATTCAATAGGATTTCCTTCTGAATACAGTGGCACCTTGGGTTACAGACGCTTCAGGTTATAGACGCTTCAGGTTACAGATGCTTCAGGTTACAGACTCTGCTAACCCAGAAATAGTACCTTGGGTTAAGAACTTTGCTTCAGGATGAGAACAGAAATCGTGCGGCAGCGGGAGGCCCCATTAGCTAAAGTGGTACCTCAGGTTAAGAACAGTTTCAGGTTAAGAACGGACCTCCAGAACAAATTAAGTTCTTAACCCAAGGTACCACTGTATATATTATTAGGCTTGTATAGCACCTCTATTTTTTCTTCTCCTTGCTTCTCATTAATGGGAACAGTATCTGCTGAGCTGCAGGGATGCAAAC
The DNA here is from genome assembly GCA_900245905.1 of Lacerta viridis. NCBI lineage: Eukaryota > Metazoa > Chordata > Lepidosauria > Squamata > Lacertidae > Lacerta > Lacerta viridis. The sequence continues at coordinate 398,916 of OFHU01002500.1, forward strand.
TGCTAACATGCCAGCCATCTCTCCACACCCTTATTAATTTATTTACAGTGCTTAGATTTCAACATACATAATACACAGGCATGCCTATCCCTGGCTTCAGGCATCCGACAAATAATTAATAATCCAGTCCAACAAAACCACTAATAGCATCTATAAATCACCTTGTCAAGTTCAGTTCTTCTGTCCCCTACTAGTTGCTAAATATTACCCGGCTTTGATAGTTAGACAGGGCTCCCTTTCAGGTGGGAATGTTGGAAACTGTTCTCTGCGACTCCTAGATGTTTGATTTCTAATGTTTGGAATTGTGGTCCAACAGCAAAGCAGTATAAAATATAGAAAACCCAGATAATGCTTCATTCTCTCTCTGCTCTTAGTAACTCGAACCACTCTCTGTATATTCTTGACTCCACACACTACAACAAATACTGTTATTAAGGAATAATTAACAGCTGATTAGATGTCAGTTTGTGCTCATTGAGATGCTGGCTGTGGAATGCCCTACATGGTTTTATACACATATAATGATTTTAACCAGCTGCTATTGTCTGATTTATTAAATCCATGCTTATCCGATCCTCACGTTGTTTTTTTATTGTGTTGTTTCTTACGTTATTGTTATATTTATTGCCCACTTTTTATTACATATTTTACTTTAAATTTTTGGCTATCTTGGCTATGGGGGTATAAATTAGATTTAGATTTAGATTTATTTATTGTCATTGTCCGTATATACACAGTATACACAACAACGAAAATCAAACACCCAAAGACCGGATTTACCATACACATTTGCACATATCTCCAACACTCTCATCCTTATTAAAACATAATCTATTAAAACATAACATAATCCAGAGTATAACATAACCTATTAAAAGCATAGCATAACCTAAAAGCCTGTCTCATTCCTTACTACTCACTGCTTACTATTACTTACTACTGACCCTGAGATCATTATTAAGTGCAATCAAAGCTCTTGGATAGAAACTATTCAGAAGGCGTGTGGTTCGAGTTTTCATTATCCTGTATCTTCTGCCCGAAGGCAACAGTTCAAAAAGGTTGTGAGCAGGATGGGTGGGATCTCTCAGGATGTTGTGTGACTTCTTCAAACAGCGAGACGTGAAGATCTCGTCCAGGGTTGGTAGGGTTGGTTGTACTGGAGTATACTGTATTTTTCACTCCATAAGACACACTTTTTCCTCCTAAAAAGTAAGAGGAAATGTCTGTGCGTCTTATGGAGCGAATGCATGGGCCCTGGAGCCGAATTGCCTAGGGGCCAAAAGCAGATCGTGCTCATTTTTTTACAAAGAGTCATCAGGGAGAGAGATAAGACTCCCTTTACAGCCCCACCCGCTTGCCCAGGCCTCCATTGTTGAATGCAGAGGGAGGCTGTTTGTTTCCCCAGCGACATGTGACTGGCTGATTAGATTATCTGTCTGGAAACTGTAGAAATGGCTGTAGGACTAGAAGCTGCAGAACTGTGAGTTGAACCCCATAAAAACGGGGCTTTTCCTCTTTGAAAAAGAAGCTGCACCACTTTGAGCTGATCCTCAAAAAAACAGGGCTTTCCCCCTTTCCTCCTCTAAAAACTAGGTGCATCTTATGTTCAGGTGCGTCGTATGGAACAAAAAATACGGTAATTTTAATAACTTAAATGAATTAAATATAGTATTTTGCTGGTGGAAGCTAATACAGTATATCATTTCCCCAATCTTTGGATACACTTTCTTTGATACAGTGTGGCTCTGTTAGAATGGCAGTAGGTATGCAATTGTTTTGGGTGGTTTGTTGGATTAGGTCACTGGCTTAGAAGTCTACTTCTGCCAACCAAACTTTATACCATCACTATTATCTGTAATTGCGAGCAAGACTGCAGCCTTAACAGGAGCGATCGTGACTTGGATTCTTCCCCTGGACTGCCATCCACTTACTGTATTAATTACAGTGTGGCTGATTTTGTCTGAATTGTTGTTTTGCCCTTAGGAGGTGAAAGCACAGGCATACTTCTGCTTTTAATTTTAGGGTGTAATAAATTCTTTAAAAGCTAGTTACAAGACACTTTCATGGTTTACAGTATTCCATCCAATTAGCTATGTTGAGAGTAGCAATTTCCTTGAAAAAGAATGACAACACCAATGCCAGAAACAGGAATGTGATGGCTAAAGCTGCCGTATATATATTTTTACTTCTTTAAAAGGTAACCACTTTGAAGAGAAAATAAATTCAGCTCAGAAAAGATGCCCAGCAATGGATCCTCTAACATGTGCTTAGACATATATTACAGAGAAAATTATGATCGTTCTCTCAACACAAGATGGCTTTAAAAAAAAATGCTGGCCTGTCCTTGTTTGCTTGCAAGTGGAGATGTTCTAAATCAGTTTTCTGATTATACTGAGGGCATGTTTGCTTTCCTGAATCTGATATATTTATTTTTCTCTTCTCCCTGCTTGTGTAACACTGAACTCCTTTTGTTCTCTTCCTTCTCAGCTTAATGCATATTTAATTTGCCTTTTTTTAATTCTCTCTGCCTTTGCTCAGCTGGATTGAAAATGCTGGTGGTGGTTAGTCTTTTTTTTAAAAAATGTGTATAGTTTGTGCTCCAAAGAAGAGGAAACCCACAAGTAAAGTTGGACAGAATATGGTTATAAAATAAAACAGGAACAGAAAAATAGCCAAAGTCATTAACACACAGTAAGATGCAATAGTAGGAGTTATTGTAAAGGAGCACAGGTGAAAACAAGACACAGAAGACCCGTGCTTTGGTTAAAGATGGCAAAATCCTCATAAGAAGAGAAGCATTGCATTTGTAGGTTTTAGCCAGTAGATGTTGTGACTGCATAATCTGTTATATTCAATACCCCGAAACAGACTTCTCTCACACATTCTAGCTGGTTGGTTTTTGTTTTTGTTTTAATGATGTTTATAATACCTGTTTTCCGCTATCGGGAAAAGTAGGGTTGTTTGTATGTTGTGTCTGTGGCCTAGAAATTTAGACAAAAGGTTGTGTCCACAATATTGAGTGTCATGGTGTCTGAGAAACCAGAAGGACCCACCAGTCATCACCTGCAGGCCAAATTGAGACACATGCTAGCCCAGATTTGGCCTGTGGGTTAGATGTTCCTCACCTCTGCTCTAGCCTCAGAAGCCCATGGTTGGCAGGCTGTACCTTCGTATCTGTTCCTTCCACACAGGAATTACTGTTACTCTCCCTTTTGGCTTTCTGTTGTTTCACTGAGCAATTAATCTGTCTGCCTTCCTTCAACTACTGATACCTGTGCAGGACTCAGAAAACCATATATCCTGCAGATGGTCTGCTTTGCCCAAACAAAATAAAAAATAAAAAAAATCCTTCCAGTAGCACCTTAGAGACCAACTAAGTTTGTTCTTGGTATGAGCTTTTGTGTGCATGCACACAAAAGCTCATACCAAGAACAAACTTAGTTGGTCTCTAAGGTGCTACTGGAGCTAGGATTTTTTTATTTTTTATTTGGGAAGGATTTTTTTATTTTTTATTTTGTTTTGACTATGGCAGACCAACATGGCTACCTACCTGCTTTGCCCAAGTTTATGTACCACAATTCTTAAAGCAGCTGGGTACAAGTTGAGAACGAGACATCCCATTTAAGTACGGTAGATATGCTTAAAGTCGTTTGGAGATTCATGCACATACTGAACAAAACAGCTTCATAGTGAAATTTTCCGTTTTATGAATGCATTCAATCCAGATGATTACTCGTGCAGAAACTTGCAATGGAAAATAGTTGTATGGAAGCGTTGACCATTCTTGTCACAATAATAAATGAGCAACAACCCCAGTTTCTGAACTGTATCATTCTGTTTGTATCCATTCCTCACTTACAGGCTTCTTTAATTTTATTGTTTTTGCTACTTGCCTTTCAAAAAAAGTTGAGTACAGCACAATCCTACGCATGTTTACTCTGAAGTATAGCCTGCTGTGCGCAATGAGGCCAATTCACTAGCAAGCATGTCTAGAATTGCAGCCTTTTTCTTCTGTCTGGTTGCTACATACAGATGTCTGCAACGCACACCACCAGAAGAGTTCCTTCGTGAACTAAGCGCATTTTCTGGCAACTGGCAATTTGTCTTCACTTGTGTTGTGTCACTGGTGAGTTTTCAGTTAACCAGACTCGGAGATCTTATCCTTCCAGCCTCGTCTATTTACTGCACGCAACCTCATCAGACGGAGGCAAGTTTGAATCGTAAATCTCCTGCAGTAAAGATGGCGGCCTTTCAGGATCTCCCCAGAGGGTTGCTCATGAGTAACGACAGAGCCTTCTTTTGCTAAGACTATTTATTGTGCATAGCTATTTACAGTGTGGAGCTAGCTCAAAACATGACTGCTCAGTCACTCGCAGAATCCGGAAGTGCCCCTCTCCTGGTTTCCCGCCCAACACCACAGTCTCGGCACCCTAAAACGACGTCTGTGGCACCTCCTGACCCCTCGATGCTGATCCTCTCTGGCTGGTGGTGTTGGGTCTGTGTGCAGAGTCTCCAAGCCCCTGCGCCTCCCCGTGACACGGCTGCTTGCCCACTGTCAATAAAACAAAACAAGTCAGTGACCAGGTTGGTGGCACACTTTGCCTGCTTGTAGGACTGCACCACAACACGGACCCTTTGTCACAGTTTGGGGTTGATCTTGGGCTTATCTTCAGCTTCTCCTAAGCCTTGAAAGGAGCTCAAGATAAACCCTCTCCACATCTGCCACTTCGATGTCAGCTTGGCCGTTTGAGATAAAGGGCCTGAAGGCCGTCAAATGGCCTGTTGCTCAGCAATGACCACGGAGGATTTCTATAAAGGAATGAAATATAAATACTAGGCATGCTGTGGTTAAACATCCAATGGCAAGGCTGTTGGAGCTGCTTCCTGCGGAGCAAATGGAACATATGGCACAATTGCCATATTTCAAACAGGGAAAATCCAGACAGAAAAATTGTTGAGCTTTTTCGGGCAAAGAAGGTTTTAAGGAAAATGGCCAAAACCGACACGGGTTGCCTATGTCCGGATTTCCCCAGATTCCCATTTTTAAAAGCTATTTCCACCCGGGCATTGCTTCTGACTGCAGTATTCTGGATGTGGCTGGGAAATTTGGGCGCATAGCAACATATGGCACAGCCATAGCTTGGGGGGGGGCTAATCTGGGGGTTTTTGCCCCGGGTGAAGCCTCCAGAAGGGCGCATTGAGGCTCCCGGCATATTCTGATGAGGGGGTGAGCTTTGTTCCACACGTTAAATTTCTGAAATATTAGGCGGGGGGGCAAGCCTTGTGGGGAGCTGCTTCCCTACCCTCCTCAAATATCATGCAGTTAACTATGTTCAGAACTAGGGCTTCTGGGCTACACTGACATAAAACCGCTTGTTTCTAGAGACTGGGAACTTGTAGTTCTCTGAGGGACAGGGCCCAGCGTTCCCAGGCTGCAGCTCTGCAGATGGCCGCCTTCAATCCAGACAAAGCTGCAGGGAACTGGAAGCAACAACCTGAAAACCTTGCCCTGGTTTGCTCCTCCTTAGGGGTGGGATGAGGAGAGGGAGTGAGGAGAAAAAAGGAAGGAAGGAAGGAAGGAAGGAAGGAAGGAAGGAAGGGGTTTCTCCAGCCAAGCCAGCAATATCTTCCCTGTAGAAGCCGCAGTGGGCATTTGGAGAGGATCCCTAACATGGTTCTCTCTCTCTCTCTCTCTCTCTCTCTGTGTGTGTGTGTGTGTGTGTGTGTGTGTAGAGAGAGAGAGAGAGAGAGAGAGGAGAGAGAGAGAGAGAGAGAGAGAGAGAGAGAGAGAGAGATTGAGAACCAAGTTAGGGATCCTCTCCAAATGCCCACTGCGGCTTCTACAGGGAAGATATTTCTCTCTCCCCCCCCCTCTCTCTCACACACACAGAGAACGAGAACCAAGTTAGGGATCCTCTCCAAATGTCCACTGCAGTTTCTACATGGAAGATATTTCTCTCTCCCCCCCCCTCTCTCTCACACACACACAGAGAACGAGAACCAAGTTAGGGATCCTCTCCAAATGTCCACTGCAGTTTCTACATGGAAGATATTTCTCTCTCCCCCCCCCCCTCTCTCTCACACACACACAGAGAACGAGAACCAAGTTAGGGAT